>JANHMN010000007.1:38882876-38892902 GCA_030674055.1 Rhabdomys pumilio | reverse complement strand
TGATCCTTCTGTATATTGCCTTGCATCTTAGGAACGAGGTCTTGTTTTATTTATTACACTATCATTTTTTGTTTGGTCCCTTTGTTGAAACATTTTATTGAGTAAACAACTCCAGGACAGTATATAACAAATCCAAATGTGTTTTCCTCTGCAAGGCTCATGTGGGGGCTCTAACCTAAGGCTACATATTTACAGTGATGGTTATAATTTTCTCCTGTTCGTCTAGTAGTTTAATAGAACAATTGTCTTATCATAGTAAGTTTGGTCCTCATATGCCTTAGATTCGTAGTCATCAAGATGCTGATGGCAGTTTCTAGCTGTTACTCATTTTTGTGATTCCCAGAGCAGTTGTCAGTTATCATAGGGGCAATCATATAGAAGAAACTACATTCATTTGTAAAAAGTGAATTTGGGGTGCGTGTGAGTGTGTGTGTGTGTGTGTGTGTGTGTGTGTGTGTGTGTGTGTGTACATGCATGTCTGGGTACATTGTGTATGCATTACCCACAAGGGCCAGAATCCAGGATCCCTTGGAAATGGAGTTACAGGTAGTTGTTAACCACCAGAGTTGGGGCAGAATATCAAACCTGTTCCTCTATAAGAGCAGCAAGAGCTTTTAATGATCTACCAATAAATAGAATTAAGAAAACATTACCTTTTTCTCTTTTGAACTTTGGTTTGAAAACATTGATGCACGTATTTTTAAAGGCTTTTTTGTTATTTTATTCCATCCCAAATTTCCATCAAAATTGAAAAAAAAATAATTTTGGAATAAAATACAATTTCGATTACATTACATGTGATTTTTAAACAGTTAATACTTAAAAATAACAGCCTATCTATCGTGTACAAATTGATAACACAACTAATTTCCAGGTAAAGATTTCTTGCTGTTATGTTCAACATTTTATCATGAGAACATATTATGGAAATTTATTTTGAGCTATTTAAAAAAAAATAACCAGCTTGTAGGTTAATATGGAATGGCAAAGAGAAGCCAGCATTTGTGCACTGATAGGAGGAGCTCAAATGTTGGCTTTAGAATGAGCAGCACTCCTTAGGCCCTGTCCTCATCTCCTCAATGTTGATAATGTGCAGTTATCTTTCTAGGTTGTTGTACAGCCTGTATGATGCCATGGTGTCAATAAAGCATGCAGACTCGGTCGATTCTCCATGCATTTCCACTGTGGGGGATTAGGAACATTGGCCGTCTTTTGAGATTATGCTGTACAAATATAATTCCCCATGAGGATGTTCCCTTTCCTTTCTGAACCGCCAGAGTCTTAACAGTAGACAAACCTGGTACGAATTTCTCTGAATCCAACCTCATCCACTTTCTCTTTCCCAGGAGACCCCAGTTGGATTCAGTTCTCTATCCACTCAAGGCTCATAGTGGCAGGCTGACTAGTATAAGTTACTCAGCACATGCATTTCTTTGGCAATTCTATACCAGCAGTTTTATATTTCATGTTGCCTTTGTCCTACTTAAGGAAGAGATGTAGGATCCTCTCAAGGGGTGATGGCTTCATGCTTCATCAGATTTGCTGAAGGAAGGGAAAGGAAGAGACAGGAAAGGGAAAGGTTAAATGGGATATTCAGGGCTTCAGGAACTCTCAGTTTTTCAGATATGAGACCAGTCTTAGCAGGTCTCAGAGGCCTGTACATCTACCATATTCAAAACAGCGTTCATTCTTCTGTTCCTCTCCGGGCTCCACTAGAGGAAGCTGTAGAACTTTCTGTAGCTCTGAGGTTTGCCTCTCTCCTCGCCTGCACAGGCTTTGGCAAATCCATTCTCTCTCTCTCTCTCTCTCTCTCTCTCTCTCTCTCTCTCTATCTCTATCTCTATCTCTATCTCCCTACCTCCCTCTCTCCCTCCTCTTTCCCTCCCTAAGATCTCTGAATGCATCTCTGTTTATGTGATCACGTATGAATTTTATGTCTTTATTGCAGCTTAAAACAGAGGCAAGTGTTTACCCATTCCTTACTCTTTTCTCTACTGGTTTGCCAGTGTCTGGCATATGTTAGTTGTTCAAGAATTATGTATTGAATGAATGCCAGCAAACATTGTCAGGCTACTTCCACATTTCATTTTAGTAAATTTCACTTATTGTTTGCGGATGGTTTGTTTTCATATTGTTTGATCACGTGTCTCTAATAATTATATATAAAAAAAAGTTGTGGTCGTCAGGGACAGGTGTTGTATCCCTGGATCACTCTTATTCTATTTATTTGTCTTGTTTATGATTCAGTTCATATTGTCATTTGAACACAGTCCTCTAAAGTCCATGCATTGGAAGCTTAACTTCTAGGTTTATGTAGTAATAATAATTAAAGATGGGCCTTAGGGAGGTTAAGATTAGGTAACTATTACTGTTCATATAGGAACAAAGAAATATCTATATCTATGTAGAAAGGCCCATGGCAGACAAGCACAAAATCTCTTGCATGTCCAACTTGGTGAGTGTCTTAGGGTTTCTATTGCTATGATAAAACCATTAGCAAAAACAAGGGAGAGAGGAAAGAGTTTATTCCATTTTACAGCTTATAGTCCATCATCTAAAGAAGAAACTGGAGGTAGGAGCTAATGCAGAGACCATGGAAGATTGCTTTTTACTGGCTTGTTCCTCATGGCTTCCTTAGTCTGTTTTCTTATGGCACGCAGGACCAGCAGACCTTGTTTGGCACCACCCACAGAGCTGAGCTCTCCTGTATTAATTCCCAATCAAGAAAATGTCCCACAGGCTAGTCTATTGGGGGCATTTTATCAATTGATTTTCTCTTGTCCAAAATGGTTCCAGATGGAGTCAAGTTAACATAAAGTCAGCCCGTACAGTGATCCAATGAGTTTATTGGAGTTTCCCATAGTAGCTCCAAGGCATTTAAGTATCCCAGCCAATTATTTACCACTTATATAATCTTGAGAATGACTTTTATAAGAATCTCATGGATGTTCATGAACCACATGATTCTCACAAACCTCATTAGTCTTTTCTCTTGTGAGCATCTCTCTCACTCCATATATGTATGTTGATAGACCCCCACCCATCTCATTAGGGGAGCATATCTGATTAAAGATAGCCTTATGATTCAAGATGCTCGCGGTTATGGAAAAAAATACATATGACTCCTATAGTAGTACAATGCTCTTTCAAACAAAAAGACAAGATCCTAACTAGGATGCTCATGATGTCTTACCATAAGATGCTCTGCTCTGAGTTATAGTGAAGCAAGAAAATCATCATCAAATTCCGAGTATGTGCTGATAATAAGCCCTGTACGTCTAAGCCTCCTGAATCAGTGTTCTAAACACAAATGTATTCTTTATAAATTATTTAGTCTCAAGTATCATTATAGTACAAGAAAATGGCTTAAGACAGTGTAGAATTTACTTCCCCAAGCTTCTATTCATTCACGTCTGGATTGTATTCTCATCTTCAGGGCTTGGAATCTTGTTAGTATTGTCATTACTTATGTTTCTTGCATCTGTCTGTCCAAAGTAGATTATAGTCTGAGATGTTTGTCTATTGCTGAGCACAGAGCCTAACACAGTCAACACCAGAGAGACTTTTGAAGTGGGCAAGTTAATGAATGTATGTCTTGCTCTTGTCTGATATTTCCCAGATGCCCAAAGCATTTCTGGAAAAAAATTCAGTAAATATTTACAATTTAATTCTGTCTCCAGTGTGGTATTATTATCCTTCATGGTTGCACAGGAAAGTCTACTTTTCATTGATCTTACAGTTGGGGAGATTAAACAATGTATATAAGCAACGGTAAAGGAAGAGAATGGAACTCCAGGCTCTTTGTATTTTATCAGCTCTCCAAGAGGATGCTTTTCATGTCTTTTTTTTTCCCATAGAGATTCTATATGTAAGAAAAGGAAAAAGAAAATATTCAAATTTTCTATTTCCATTTCTACTTAAATTTTATCTCAATGTTTAAAACTCTCTATTTAATATTCATAACATATTGGAAAACTAATATTAACTTGTGAATATGTAAACAAATTACAAATGGTTGAAAGCTCTGCTATAAAATTTGGAAACCATGATAGTTGATAACAAATTATAGAGAGTTTTAATTTAATTAGTAATTTTAATACAATACTTTTCATAAGTGATTTTCAGGTTTCTTTTGATGTTCTTATTAGATGATTTATAAGGGGATAGATGGGCTTACAGTAAAGACATCTGGGAAGTCCCACTTGCCACTGTGTGCCTACACATGTATGCGCATGCGAATCATGTGGCTATCATTTGTTCCCATGTATGTGGTGAAAAATGGATGACTTCTGACTGCATATAAGTTCAAACCCATCACAAGACAGTCTTTTTCTAGAAAAAGCTATCAGCTAATTTCAAGAATCGTTAACCAATTAATCTCTCAGAAGAGCGGTTTATGAGCGATCTTCTTGGTTCTCATGTATCAGCCTACTTTACATCTTTAAGTACTGAACAGTACTGTAATTCCTCTCTGCCTTGGGATATGATGATGGTAGGGCACTATTCACAAAGAAACACAGTTATCACGGCTCATAGTTCCATAACTAGAATCACACAGTCATCTTCTAACTGCCTCACTGTAGGTAAAATAAGTCTGTGTCTTAGTGGATATTTATTTTCCCTCTGTAAAATGAAAATTGTTATCAATAACTCATAAATTTATTATAAGAAGTAATATATGAAAACTGTGTTAACAACTCACTAATTTGTTTTAAGAAGTAAACAGGGACCTTTTAACATGTCGTGCATAGTACCAAACATGTAGTGTTGAGAGTTAAGTTGTGACATCCCCTCTCTTGTTTATGAGTGGTAATAAAACCACAGCTGTCTGAGTCTGACATGATTAAAGGAAAAATTTATTCCTTGGGTCTACTAAGCTGGTCAAATGTGACTTCATACTTGCTCAGATGTCTGGCTTGTGGCATTACTTGGGTTTGGAGGATGAGAGGCTCTTCTATTTTTGCCTCTGTTCTCTAAGCACCCCTCTTATGTGATTGATTAATGGAAGTGTGGTAGTGCCTCTGTCAGTATTCTGCGTAATACTGACTCCCAAGTGACCCAGAACAGAAGACTGAAGATGAATTTTTGGTGGTGTATTTTGGGATGACAACGTACACATTTCATTTTTAGTTGTTTTCTGTAGCTTCTAAAACTACAAGAGGAGGAAAGGCCTTCATGTAGACAGATGAGCATTAGCTAGTATGGAAAGACAGTGCAGCCTATGTATGCAGAGGTTGTGTGTTGCTCTAGTCAATTAAGGAAAGTTAGTCTAAGAAATGTAGATTGGGCCATTTAAAGAGCTGTGGCTACTCTGCTAATGACTTTAGGAGCACAGTCAGGGTCTATGATGAATGTGGTTAAAGTAACTGCAAACCCAGAGGTCAGTGACAAGACAAAAGTGAAATCTAGCCCCAAAGTTCTAACCCAGGAAAGAGGAGAAAGTATTTATGGAGAGATGTTTTGTAGTGAAATTATACATCTGTTCTAGAATTTGATGATTTCAGATAGAGGGAAAGATTTCAGAAAGCGTTGAAGGCCTGTATTAAGAGCAAAGAAAGCACTTGCCTCAGCATTTTCATTCCTTGAAACAAGAGACAATTGTCAAATGAAAATTTAAACCCATAATAGTGTAAGATAAAATCACAATTCGTTAAACGTTCTTTCCCATTTGTGGTTTGGAGTCAATTCTTATCTTTATCCCTAACATTTTATTCTGCTATTTGAGCAATAAAGGGGCATGGGTGGATTGAGGTGGCCTTTGCTTTCTGCAGGAGAGCCAAAAGATTTCCATCTGAAAGGGATCTGAGAAACTCAGGCAGAGCAACAGTAGCCCCTTCGCCTCCCTCTGTCCCTTCCTCCCTCCCTCCCTCCCTCTGTCGCTCCTTCCCTCCTTCCTTCCTTCCTTCCTTCCTTCCTTCCTTCCTTCCTTCCTTCCTTCCCTGCTTCCTTCCCTTCCTCCGTCTTCCTTTCTTCCTTCCTATCTTTCTTTCTTTCTTTCTTTCTTTCTTTCTTTCTTTCTTTCTTTCTACTTTTTTCTTTTTTTTTGTTCTTTCTTTTCTTTTGAAGAAGGTCACAAGGGTCAGGGGTTAAGCATGGGCTACTCTGAGGTGTGGTGGAGTGCATTAGATGAAATTCCCTAGTAATCAATAAAAACGTTATGCTGGGAAAAAAGCTCTGTGGAAAATGTTTCTAATTATTAAATTTTCTGTTACTGAACTATATTAAAATAAATTAACAATGTATACAATACATTACCCAGGATTTCTGTGTTTGAAAAAAAGATGGTAAGTAGTTCTCCTTTTGAAATCTCTCCAGTGGACTCTTGTTCTGTTTGTGACTTTGGATAAATCTATAGTGAGGTCAATATTTATGCAGAGACCATCTATTTTCCTAACAGCTAGGCCACCCCATGATATTCATGTGCTGTCAGTTTAACCAGTCACTGCCATGCTCCTTAGTCAAAGCTATCCTAGTTGCCTAAGCATCTGCTGAATTCAAAATGAAATAAAACAATGTTTGGGGGTATGATTTCCAATACTCTAACAAGGCACTTTCATAGATCCTTTCTGTACACAGTGATACTTTTCTTCTGAAAGTCTTAGGATGTACAATCAATCAGGAAGTGGGGATTGTAGAGAAATCTTTAAATTCATTGACTATACCTTTTCTTTAACAGAGTACTTTTAGAAAGACTCAGTATCAAATAAAGTGTTACTGGAATTAGTACTTGATTGTCTGGTCTTTTGCCGTTTTTGCTACAGGGGAGACTTTGCATTGTATTTGAATCATATTTGTCACTTAAAGATGTCACCAAGGAAATGCCCAAGAGGCAGAAATATATTCATTCATGTTTTCTATTAATGACCATTCATTGAGCTTTTTACATAGTATAGATTTCCTAGATACACTAACAAACTTGATATATTCTCAGTGATTATTCATCATGTTCTGCTTATGAAAGTAAGCTGAAAAATGAGTTTGTTTTCTGTCTGTGTAGATTCATTGTTAGTAGCTAAGATTTTATTTCATTAAACACCTACATATAATAACACAGTTTGAAGAAGAAAGTTGTGAAGAGTTGAATGCTACATTAAACTATGTGAAAAGAACAAAACAAAACCAAAATAAGCCAATAATCTGTTCTGGAAGCAATTTAAAAGTCTCCACAATCACAGGGGCACAAAAGTTACCATGGTGTTACCTTTCCTTTTGTGTGTGCTGGTGATTTAATTTAATAGTTTTAGAAAATGTGAAATGTGTCTATCGCAGTGTTTAAAAATTCTAATTAAGCAGACTGGACAAGAAATCTTCAACTACAGCAGATGTTTGTAGAGAACCTATCAGACTGACATGTGATTGACAGGTAAACAACCCCACTGTGCCCTGATATTCCACTCTGGGATGCTAAACTATGGATACCAAGTAAGCCCCAGGAAGTAAAGACCTTCAAATATTTATTAACTACTTGGCTTTGTGCATTTAGAAACAATATTGTGCCTTAACCGACTAATGTGCTATTTGCTTTTGAGCTGCCTGGCCACCCTGTCATCTTGTGGTAGGGTCTCTGTGAAAAGAAGAAAATGGAAAATTTCCTTTCACTTCTTCATAAGAATTTCAGCCCTGGCAAGCAAAGCGCAGATTTTCAGCAAATAGATTGAAATCATCTGAAAGTGGTTGAAGAGCATAGCATTTCTAAAGGACAGTGTTCTGAGTATGGCAGAGAAGGGCGAGTGTGAGCCACCCTTTTCTCTCCTCCAGTGAAGGAACGCTAACTGCTCAGTGCATAGATTGTAAACACATGAAGCCAGAGGCCTGGAGATGTGCCTTCAATGTACTTTGCTGCTACTGTATCTTTATTTTCAATATCTTTCTTTTCTTTTTTCTTGTTTTTAGGCCTTAGCTTTATTTTTTTCTTTCACATTTTACAATGTTTAAATTTTATTTCCTTCCTTCCTTCTTCCCTTACTCCTTCCCTTCCTTATCTCCTGCTCCTCTTCCTCTTTCTTATTCTTTCTCTATACCCACCCTCTCCTATTTTCCTTGAGTAGGCCTGGTTGTCCTGGATCTAGCTCTGTTGACCAGGCTAGAAATATTTTATTTTATTTTTTTTAAAAAAATTGTATAGATTTTGTTTTGTATGTCTTCTTTCTCCTTTTTTGAAAAAAAAAAAGATACCATGCTATTTCATAAAAAGTTGTTATTTAGTTGAATATGCTAAAATAGTTAATAAGATAGATGAGAACCATTGGAAATAACTTGAAACAAGAAAATACATTGGATAATAAAATTAAAACAAATACTTGGTGTGAAATGTTATGTTTTCTTGAGTCTCAAAACTTGGTAGAAAGTGCTCTTTACTTTTTTTGTAGAAATTTATTTTTTAAATAATTTCTTTTATGTTTTGAGGTTATAACCAACTAAATCATTTCCCCTTTCCTTTCTTTCTTCCCATATGCTGATTCTTTTTCATTTTCAAATTCATAATCACTTTTACATTTATTGTAACACACACACACGTACACCCACATATTCATAAGTGCTGAAATGTTTTTCTTGACTTTTCCGCTGTTAATGAAAATGTTTTTCCAGAACAGTATATTCTGATTACAGTTTCCTCTCCTTCTAGTCTTCGAAGTTCCTTCCCAGTTTTACTCCAATTTACTCCGAACTGTCTCTTATTAGAAAACATACAGGCCTCTAGGGGATAATAATAAAATATAATAAGGTAGAACACAACCTATCATATAGGAATGAGACAAAACAGCCAGAAGAAAAAGAGCCCTTCTCGCACCCCCCCAAAAAAAAGGCACAAGAAAGAGATATAGAAGCTGAAACCCACTCATTAGCACAGTCTGTAATCCCAACACAGAAGCAGCTGTTATTTATACACAATGGGTTAAAAGAGAAAGAAAATAATAAATTAATTAAATTTAATTTTAAAAGAAGAGAAAGATAAAAAGAAAATCTAGATACAACATTATGAGACAAGAAACCCTGAAGATATCTTTGAGTTCACTGAAAAGCTGCTTTTTAAAAATGTATAACCATTTCATATTTCTAAGATGCTATAGCATTGCCTGAGTCTGGAGGCAAAATGTTCTTAGTATTTTTTCGCCCCCTCTACTTCAACTTGAATGCTAAGAACTTGGATGTTTCCAACAAGCTGTTTGCCAGCCTATGTCGAGTCATTTCTCACAAATGAGAAACCTAGTCAGTAAAATATGTTTGCCAACCAGCAAAATTTAGAAAATCACATTTTTGAGATTCCCAAGGCAGAATTGTCTATCTATTTATGCAAATAGCTCAGTGAAATAGAAGGCTTTGCGATGGAATTAGATTATGTTGGTTAGAGATTTATTTTGCATTCATGTCGCTAATGTAAAACATTTATAGGCTCTTTCAGAGCAAAAATGAAATACCTGTGTATTTGTCATGAGAATTGTATTCTCTCGACAAAATACATAAGGAAATGGGGAGAGGGGTTAAGAGGTGATTTAATGTAAATTAACTGCATTAATTATAACTGGTATCCTGTCTTAGTTATATATATGTATATATATATGTATATATGTATATACGTATATGTTACATATATACATATACGTATATACATATATATATAATTAGAAACATTTTACATCAGTTTATTATAAATGTTTATGAGCTATTTAGAACTTGGAACATGTTTTCCCGTAGAAACAGTGTTGTAAATATTGGTTCAGTTCCCAGCCTAGTGCACAGCATATTTAACCCATATGTATAGAAGAGGCAGAGTTAGGTAGCATTTGTGTCAACTTGAGTGCTCGGTCCTAATTTATATTTATATAAAAGTGCAAAGGGATATGTATTCTATATACTTTTCTTTTAAGGAAAAATGGCTCTGTGTCAATTTCAAGTAAAGTAACAACAAACCACAAACCCATCACCAACACAACTTTCATTATTTGGCCGGTCCCTTTATGCCTCTTTTGAGGCAGTGGAAAAGGCCAGACACACAAGTTTGCTATCTATCTCACAGCTCTTTAA
>JANHMN010000007.1:38762354-38882866 GCA_030674055.1 Rhabdomys pumilio | reverse complement strand
TTGGCAGAAGGAATGAGTAGATAAATTTCTCTTAGTCACATTTCTACTGTAGTGAGTTGCTGTTATCTATGCTATACATGGTAGTCTTCCCCACCTACTCCTAACTCAGAACCCAGATGAAAAACTTTAAAGAATAGGTAGAAGAGATGTCAAAATGAGATGAAATAGAACTGAAAATTTAAGTATAGGACTTTGGAAATGATAAAGTAGAATGCATTTAAAGGAGTTTTTGAAGGAGAATTCAAAGAAAATTTAATGTAAGACATTTGCATTTACATTGCAATGAAAAGCAAGGCATTCTAATGGACTATTAACATTGGTACCAATGAGAGATACCTCCCAAACTCATTTCCATGTTTAATGTCTTTTCTTAACCTGAATCTGGATCAAATGAACCCCTAATAAATGATGTGCAAACAGTGGGTTGACTAGGATGTATATTCTGAGAATTGTCTTCTTCATATAGATGCATTATAAGGTGTTAATGTTCTGTTCTAACCCTAAAAGGAAGTAGTAAATATTCTAGCACTGACATGAAAATGGCTGGAAGATCAAGACTCCTTCATGCATTTAAGATGAAAAATGTAAAAAGAATATTCTGCTTGTTCGTACACTTGATTCTGAGCCCCTGCAAAAGAGAAGACATATCTTTCGGTTCATTTTCATACTAACAGATATGAAAAACATCTGCTGGATGCAATATTGGAAGCAAGCCACACTTAAGATGGACTTAGAAGTTACATATTCACTGTAAGACTGAATAATTTGGGAGTCTATTGGTTTGTTTTTCTTTTTTTCTTTTCTTTTTTCTTCTTCTTCTTTTTTTGGCTATCATAGATTTTTGTGACTTATACAACCCCCATGCCACTGTATACCTACCAAGAAGGAAGAAAACGTGATTATTGCCACACTGGATCTGGTTAAGTAAAGCAATAGAGGAAAATTAAGGCCTATACTACCTGTTAAAATAACCTAAAATTAATATATACATACATGTTTATAGCATAGGAAAAGCCAGGCTCACACTTTATATTCAGCTGAATCTAAACTATGTAATATTACATATGAGGAATCTCTAATTATATACACAGCTTGTGTATTTAAGTAAGAAAGCTTGGGTTACCATCAAGTAAAGACACATGATGTGTGGGGGATTAGTGATCCCTTCCTGACAAAAACGTGTAATTGACAATTTCTAAATAAATGGTGCACATAGCATTTCTTAAGTCTACAAAGGTTGTTCAAAGCTGTGAGATCTTCCAGCATATTTTTGTGTAATTATTATACCTTCGTGGATATGAACGTTCTGTTTTGCCGCCAAACAGAGCCTTGTTCATCCTAGGAAAAGAGGATTCTCTGTAGATAAAATGTGGCACTGGTCAAGTGACTGAGAGTGAGCAAGAGGCAAGGCTCTGTCAGCTTCTGCAGCTAAAAGCAGCAGGGGGCAGTAAAACATTTTGATTCTGGGACAGAGGATGGAGCAGGTCAGCTGAGAAAGATGTGGACCTCTCTCAGGAAATGTTTTGTTCTGTTTTAATCCACAAGACTATACTTCAATGCTAGTCGTGTCTCCTTTCTTCCAGCCCTGCATTGGGGATAGTAACATTACTCAACCTCGATATTAAGCAGAAACTATTCATTCAGAGAAATAACTTTCATTCCTTTCTTAATTAAATTTGAGGTCGAATCTGTTTCCTTGCACAAAATATAATACCTATTCAGGTTTGTATTCCATTTTCTGCCTCAATGTAAGTTTGTGTGACAGTCCTAAGAAGAGGGATAGAGTGAGACACACATGGATTATAAATTTGATAAGGAATGGAGTGTTTGGACTTTCTCTGGGTTTAAGATTATTAAAGTAGTACTTTTTTGGTGTATTTTAATATTAGACCAATTCCATTTTACTCTTTGTTCCCTATTGGAACTTTCTTTAGGATGCTCTTTCGTGTATTTCCAAGCAGGTATGTAATCTTTCCCGTATGAGTCCAAGCTGTAATTATTTCTTGAGAATTGAGTTCTGGTTCAGGTTATTGCTGACAACTTCTGTTATTTTTCCAGTGAAAATTTTTGATATATTTCATTAACTGCTCCATAGAATTACCCATGTCTACAATCCTTGTACTCAATTGTCTACATTTAAAAGAGTAAAAAGAATGATAACAAGCCTTGGGCAACGGAGACTAAAGGATTAGGAGTATGATGCCAGCCTCTGATGCATGAGTCCCTGTTCACAAAAAAATGATCACTTAGACAGAATATGTGTTTTCCTTATAGGGTTGTAGAAACCAGCCTCTAGGTACATAGACTGATGGTATAGCTTCTCTTCTGATTGATGTTGAATGTTTTTCTGGACTGTAATTTCCATTCTTTTCACTGAATCTTCCATGCGACTATTCAGATAGCCTGTAACATAGGGATGAAAAGACAGGACAGAACACCAACATTCATCAAGTGCTTAAATGTGTTTCCGTGAGTCTTCATGTCAGGTCTTGTGTAATCCTCATTCCAAGTCTTCAAACTAGGCAATGTTGTGTCAGTGCCATAGAGGGCATGAAGCTTACAGGCTGCAACTTGTCCAGGCTCCCAGTGATAGTCTAAGGCAGCATGGAAAATGAGACCAGTCCCCTCGTGTAAGCACATTCAGAGCTCACAATGTTTTCATTGCATAGCAGTCATTTTTTATCTACTCTCGGCCACACATGGCTTTAGAATTATTGATTCTACATTGAAGACAGTACTAACCTGTTTTCGAAAGGCTCACAATACAGCAAGGGAGAGATTAAGGTAATTATTATAATTCTCAGTGATAGGACTTTAAAAAAATGTGTTATTGGCTCTAAACAAGGGACCATTAGTTAGAGCTACAAAAAGATGCATGTCAACCCAAAATGTCGATCAGATTTGTGATGTGAAAACCATAGGAGATTGCCAGTTCACGAAGAGCTGGTACAGAAAGGCTTCTCAAGCCAATGAAGAGGAAAGGAGTAAAAGACTGGACGTCACAGTAGGAAAGATCAATCTATCACTGGCTGTGAATGGAACTTAGGAATTATGTATAAATTAGGATAAAATGGGAAAGGCTGTCACCTTATCATAGGGTCCCAAGAGTACTCCATAGGACCAGTAGAAAACCTGCTGTATTTAATCATGTGAGTACAGAAGTTTAAAGTCTACAGACTGACTATCAAAGATGTCCTTTATACTGACATCATAAGGTCAATAGGAAAAGTCTGAGAGCGCATATAACCAGTACAGAAAACATAGGCTTCGAAGTCAAAGTAGACAAGGTTTGAGCACCAGGACTGAAACTTTCTTAGCTTGACCTGTGATCCAGCCTGTCAGATCTTCAGTCACTGTCTCTGCAAAGTGAGGATATCACCTCACAAACAGGTGAGAATTCAGCAAGGAATCCAACCCCCAAAGGTGCAGGTGTTTAGTCAACATGGGCTTTGGTCTGTGTTTATGTTTTCTATATTCCAATACAATTAATAAAAGTGTTACCAAAATATGGTTATGTTTTTAAGACACTGCAAGTCTGTATATATTGGTGTATAAACAAGAATTCGGCCCTAGTTCTACATACAGACAGACATATATATAAATATAAAGGTGCATCTGGAGAGCTGTCTACCTTTAAACACATCTTTATATAATTCAGGGAAAGTCTATTGTGAGAGCATGACAATGCTTTATGTTTTCTGCTATTTTCTCATTCCTATTTTTATCCTGCATTAATTTTTATTTTCATGTTTTGAGACTAAGTCTAATTTTGTGCCTAATTTTGGTATTTCATCGTAAGACTCAAAATATCACAAATTTCAAATTATAAATTATGTGATGCTTATGGTTCACTAAGGAGTTTCTTTGTTATTTAAGAATAGACAATTCACAGTAATATTTATTTATTTATTTATTTATTTATTTATTTATTGCCTTTTACTGAAAATATATTTGTCTAGTCTGATATGCATTTTGGGGTTTGGCTGTGGTTGGTCATCCTCTGCTTTCTCCTCTCAGTAAGTCCAGATGCCACTGCATACCAGGCTGGAAGGATGAAGTAGAATCCAAATGGGTGGGATTTTACAGGATCTTGGTCAGGCTGGAGGTCCTGGGGGTGAGGGTATGGGGACTGGGGGAGAAGGCCTTCTCTGGGGATCTTAGTGTTATAACTCTTTTAGGTGAAGGCCTTCCCCGATGATCTTTAATGAAGCAGCTCTCTTAGATGATCTTAGCTTCTACACATACTTTTATTCGGGGTGGGTTTGAACACATACACTGTATTCAGGGTGAACCAGCGGTTTATAGACTTTGGAGAGTGGGCTGGAGTTTTTAGGGAAAATGAAAAATGCTGGCTGGAGATTTCATGCCTCCTTTACAATGAGAGGCATTCCAGGAACCCCAAATACTTGTTGGGTGGGTTCTTGTAGGGAAAAGAGGAATGGGGAAGTGGAAGTTGAACATGTAATCTCACCAAGGCTACGTGACACTCTGCAGGTAGCATATGGGGGTTTCAGGCTCCCCACACAAGGTCAGAGAAGAAGCCCTGCTGGTAAAGGGAGTCCCCCATTTTGCATGGAGCTCAGAAGGCTATCCAGACAGTGATAGACTTCAACCTTATTAGCAAGGTCCAACAGCCCAGAACTACCTTGTAGATATTTTTAAGGTTAAAATGATTATTATACTTTTACAATGAAGCTATTCTCCTGTGCTTTAAAAAACAACTTGCTTATTTGCTAATTTTTTTTTGAAAAGCAAAACACAAGTTTCAGTACAGAATTCCTCAATTTAGCATTTCCTAGGCCAAGAACTCTACATGCCTGTAGAGTTCAATTTCTGTAAAAGGCAGATTCTGTAAATAGGAAATTTGTCCTGCTTATAACTAATTTATCTAGTCCCATCTGTTGCCATCCACGGGGTCTTCTAATCACCAATTTCAATCTCTCCTGTTTTTAATGTAATTATATTAGCTCCTTTCTTCTGCCTGTAACCATAATCAAAACTAATACAATACCACCTCCCAAACTGAGACTATCCCCTGTATGCCACCACCAAATCAAAGGTATGCATTGAATGTCCCCCTGCTTTGTAAAGAACCTGTCTCCTCTCTACAGTTATGCTGCTTTAATCATTTGTATCTCATTTTATTAAACAATGATTCAGTCCATCGTGATCTCTTCCTCCGTTCATCACAAATCCATTAACACCATTGATTACTCTTTAAATCTCCAACTAAGTTTGACAGATGAGTGGGCTTGGCCTTTAGCTACTATTTTAAGCCTAATATGTAATTGTTTCCTCCTGTGATATCATTATAATATCAACATTTTTTCCTTCTGCGACTCTCCTTTTTTATTCTAGACAATGCTTTCTGAACAATAATACCACTTTAAGGTTTCAGCTACAACTCAAAGTATAGAACACTTAAATCTCGACCTTTGAAGAACATCAGATCCATGAATTGAGATATTTACTGTCTAAAGAACATCAGAGACAGCACTAACAACTAACAACCCAAACGATGCTTCTGTAAGCGGACCTCTGCCATGTGTCTAGGAAGTTGTTTTGTTGCTCATGTATGACTTTACCTAAACCCACATCCGTGTCTGCTCATTTTTTTTTGTAACCCATAACATGTATATTTGCAATTTTGATAAAGAAATTATAGGTAAGGGATGAGACAGGTATATTAACAAACTGTTTTTCAGCTTTATTCTTTGGAGCTGAGTTTTGAGTCTAGAGGAGCTAGGCACACATCATCTCTAAGTCACAATGTCGAAACAAATGTATCACAATATATAGTTACGTGCAACAGGTAAATATGTATAATAATATTTCAAGTGCTATGAAATGCTGATTTTTTTAAGTGTCAGGAAAGGTGTGCTCTGTAAGAAGAATGAGGTAGTCTGTGCAAAACACTTACTGAAAAATTGTTAGTAGTATCTATGGGCACTCTGGCGTTTTTCCTAATAAAAGTAACGGTTTGGAGGGAGGAAATGAAAGGGAGAAGTGTTGTGATCACATTATAATCTCAAGATAAACAATAATAACAAAGAAGATTGCAGCATAATTTCTTTAGGAATTAAAAAGAGCTGTCAAAAAAGTTAAAAAAGAAAATCATTGTCAATTTTTTCCTGTGAAAATGTTTTGTACTTCCCCCCCCCTCAATTTTATTCTACATATCGGTATTGTCCATTGACTAGTACTAGGTTGGCTTGGAAGTTTTGTTCAGATGAATAAAAACATTTTATGCTCACAGAACATATTCTAGTTATTGAGTTTGTCTTCTGGTTGAAATTTGACTGTTATTTATAGAATACCAGCTAAATTGTGCATGCTATTATTGAAGCTGGACTCCTTGCAGAATTAATTTAATTTTCTTTAAAATAGACTCTGGTAAGCCACTGTAAATGTGTATCTAGTAAATTTTTTGAATTAGTGTTCAGATGGGAGTTTTCTTTTCTGTGTGTGTGTGTGTGTGTGTGTGTGTGTGTGTGTGTGTGTGCGCGCCTTTAGAATTAGCTTTATTTCTGTGTGTTTAGCTTTCTAATACAAGGAAAGTGACTTGTATTGCTACTGCTGTAAACCACAGGTATTTTCCCTCCATTTTTCTTGGCATAATGGAATAATAGTGTTTAGTCACAATGCAGTATTTTCTAATAGCACATAAACTATTTAGTGAATAAGATTAGCTAAGGAATTTAGTCTCATTTTGAGCATGACAGTTTAGGTGTGCAACATGAGAGCCTGCATTCTCTGAACAGTCTCCTCGAGTGTTATTTTAGAGAAAATGAAACTCTTTCCAACAGGATCAGATATTGGGTTTCGACTAACTGTGTTAAATATCTAGTTTTAAATTACAGCATGGAAATTGGGGTTATTCACCTATTTAGATGTTTTATTGTGAACCAAGAAAGGTTTAATGATTACAATTATCTAGAACTGCTAGGAACACATGATGTGATGGTAACTTTACTCTTTATTGTGATAAAATGATTTATTATTTCCACATCTGCAGTCTGTTTTGAGGACTTTGCCGCTTGTTGTCCTCTTCCTCACAGCCTAGTTCCCTGCTGCTGTTCAACTTTGTCAAGAGGCTGAGGAGGCCTGACTGAGGAATGGGCAGAGGTGTGATGCCAATGCTGACACAGTTGGGACATCCTGTCCTTCTTGCAGGACTTAACAATGTAGAAAATTCTCAAGACAGATACTGTAAACACAGAATGAAATTTTACTGTTAAGACTGTAGTTGAGCAGTGGCAAATTTAGTTCGTTGAAATTCTTGAAGTCTACAAACAAGTCATTTTGTCATAAAGTACCCTTAAAACCTAGAAAAGGAACACACACACACACACACACACACACACACACACACACACACATCCATACACACATGAATACATACATACACATATTAAGAAGATTGACACCTGTGCACACATACACAGATACACATACACACAGTCAATACATACAATCAACATGAACACCTTAAGACTACTAGAAACATTGGCTGTAATAGGTGAGTCTGTTTCAGTCATTCTGGTGATTTACTAAATTGATACTAGTCCATAAATGAGTGCATCATAAAATAGTAAAATATATTTATAAGAAATAAGTCTCATACCACCAGGTAATTGTGTGTGTGTGTGTGTGTGTGTGTGTGTGTGTGTATGTGTGTATGTGAACCTTAGTATGAATCCAGCAAATGAAAGGTAATTTGCATTTTGAGTATCTCACATATCCATTATAATGTCACATGAAATAAATTGTATTATTTGAGAAAATAATTCTCCATAGTTTTCAGAGATATAGATTGTTAACATTTTCATTTTCAGTATATAGTCACCATTATGGTAAACTTGGTTGTAGATGCACAGAAATTACATTTTGTAGTCTTAAATACAATTTACACATCAAATAAAACATGAAAGTAAAGTTTGCTTAACATATACGCATCACTTTAAATGGTAAACAAAAGTTGATTTTCTGTGCTAATGCTGATTTTCTTGGGTTCTTATTATCAGAAATTTATTTTTATTTTTGTAGTCCTATTTTCAGTAGTCATTTATACATTTGTTGTTGTTGTTTTTTGACAGTCAAAGAGTGTTTTCTCACACATTAAAAAGATTGACAAGAAAGAAAAATACTAAAGATTAATAGCACAGGTTGTGAATTGCCACTGCAAGACATGTGATCACTCAGAGTCGGGTTTTCATTTCATGGTGTGAGTCAACTGATTTCACAATGGCTTTTGCTCTAGTGGCGATTTGGTGTGTCAAGCTTCAGGCACAGTGGTCTCTGGTGTATTCTCCAAAACTTCACTGCTCTTGTTTCTTCCTGCCTGTGTCAGATTTTTATCTGGGAAATTTTTATTTTGCTAAAAATTAATAATGCAAGCAGGGCATTCTGGGTCTGAATATAAGAAATGTATAATAAGTAGCCTATTAGAATAACCTACTATTACTTCTAATTATAAATGCATAGGTGAACTTGTAATAGCTAATTGCTAATGTTCACTGATAATTATTATATCAAATAGTGTTCAATAAATAAATGCTGTTTTTTTTTTTTTTACTGAAAGTACAATTGGTTGGGAGTTATGAGAAATATTCTAATCTGTTTTAATTCCACTTTGTTCAAGAGCTATGCTAAAATGTATCATTTAGCACTGTGAACCTTTTATATTAATTGTTTTTTTATGACATTAATATATTTATCATCATTCATTACTGTTTAGTTATCTTATGAGCTCAAGTGTTTAGATAGTTGTGTTATACACAACACCCAAACCTTTGAGGATCTCCAGTATAATTGCATTAGAGATTATAGTGTGTCATGATTAATATTTGTTCCTTCACTTCCAGGTGGGATAATGTTTCTAGACTGCTTATATAATTTTGTTTGTGTATAACATGGTTTGATGAAACGCTTTCTTTGGAAGTCTCCTTTTTCTCCATTTAATGTCTTGTAAAATGTAGCATCCTGATTTTGTTCTTTCTCAACTTTCTTCCTACAACATTGATCTTGTTCATTGCCTAAGCACCTGGAGTTCATATTTTATAGTTACTATAAGATATACAACACACTTATTATTGTATCAGTGCACATTTTTATTTACTGAGCCCATTTTTGGCCAGGTTCTCGTACCCAGATACTGGGTAGGTCTTTTACCAAAACAAATATCCTTGTTCTCTAAAACCTGACAAATCAGAGTTAGCCTTGGAAGCGTTTCATCATTGTTTCTTCTATTTCACTTTAAAACTTTTAGGTTATGCTCTGAGCTCATAGTATATGCGTGTACTCAAAAAACTGGGTTATAAAAGAAAAACATGGGCCAGGGTGAGAGTTACTTATTTCTTACATAAAAAAGTGTTCATATAAGTTGATTAAAAAAAAAAAAAAGCAAAAGTCATATAAACGAAGTGGAGTAAATGATATTAACAGGTAAAACACAAACGAAGAAACACAGATGGCTAATAAATTCATGGAAAGCTGCCCAAACTCACTAGTAATCAAGGAAATGCAAATAAAAGTTAGGATATCCGTTTTTTTTTCTCATAAAATCAGAAAAAGGGAAAAACTGTTGATCCTACCCAGCATTGCTAGAAATGCAAGGGAAATGAACACAGTTCTAGAGAGAGAGATCTGGTGTGAACTGTCTTGGAACGTTCGCTGCATCGCCCAGTGAAGCAGGAACTAAAACCAGACTTTTGGTTTGATTAGCAGTTTTACTTTCGTTATTTCTCCTGTGGATATGAAACACCAATATAGGAAACTGTGTCCAGCACTGCCAGCATTTCAACGGGAGACGGCATAGATTTGAAAAAGAAAAAGTTAAGGTTCACCAAGAGTCGTTTCAAGACAAAATGACCAATACATAAAATGATGTCTAAAGTCATAACAGCTCAATATGCGATTGTGAAGGGAAAAAAATCATGAAAAATTATGAACAAACTCTGATGAACACAGATTATACAACATCACATAACAGTGAGTTCAAGCTCAAAGTGAATGTCTGTGGTCATTTATAACGTCAAGGAAGAAAGGTTGCCTGCTACCAAGTTATTATGCCCATACAGGAGTTATTTTCTGTGAAGCAGAATCTCATGTATCCTGGGCTGGCTTCAAATTTACTATGTAGCCCACATAGATCTTGAGCTCTTGGCTCCATGGACTAGTGCTGGAATTATAGGTGTACACAATCACGCCTGGTTTGTGTAACTCTGGGATCGAACCCCAAGGCATCTTTCAGGCTAGGCAAACACTACCAAGTGAGCTTCATCTGCAGTCTCCTCCTACCCTTTAAAAAGTCTGCAGTCACAGGCTGTTTAAAAACTGACAAAGGGTTTTTTTTTTTAAATAAACATATAGAAAAGCAGATAAAATATTTATCAAATTGTTAACATATGTCACTTCAGTGAGAAGATCATTAAAGAAATATGGGCAGCCATCACTCTTTGTGTTCTTCTGACTCAGAGATATCACATACTGCTTTGCAATGGAAAAACAAAACACACAAAGATGTCAAGATAGAAAACTGTCTACTTAAGCACACATTGGTATAGGTCTCACCTGCAAGCAAGTCAGGGCCGATGTCCTGAGCACTGATTTGCATTACGAGAGGTGTCTAGTGGATATTTGAAACTTTCTTTAAGTGAAGTCTATTAATAGCTCTTTATCTGTACATTAACACACAAAATCTCCAGGGTCCTTAGCTACATATTGATATGTAATATTTTGAGGAATATTATGTGCAAAATACCTATAACTATGAATTACTGTCTACTTAATTTAGGCTTTTCAGTAGCAAGGAGTCAGACAGACTGTCACAGGCACAGCAAAGCTGTTTCTGTTGCTTCCTCTCATGCCTCAAAAGGATGAGAAGCAAGGTAGAGGAAAATGCATGCATCCGTTCTTTCCACCCTCTCAAGGCTCACTTTTTGCTACGTTTGTGGGAGCATCAGGGCTTCTGCACAGCTCTTTTACTTATGAGTAGGTTTTAGATCTGCAGGTAATAAAGGAATGAACCATTATTTCCACAATAGGTAGAAGACAGAGGTCCTCTTGGATTATACAATGATACCCTGTCACAAACAAATAAAAAATAGAGCCAAAAGGAGGGCATACTGAATTCAGATACCTATGAAACACATGGGAAAAATGTGTCAAACACTGTGCCTGCAAACTCTTCTGAAGTGTTGGAGGTGTCAGATTTTTGACCCTCTGGACCAGTAACAAACAGTGTTTACTGACCCCCTTGAGTTCACTAGGAAGTTATCCCCCACACCCTATCCCCCATCCCCCACATGTCCATCACACACCATTAGTCGCGACATAGTATATTTTGATCTAGGTAACAAAGAATGAAAAGGTGTTTCATTTCTGAGCTCCAATTTGCTAATAACATTATTTAAGGGGGTCTCACTTTCAGGTATTTCTGAGCAAGAATCAAAGGAGTGAGCCTTCAATTAAAATTACAGCAAGATCCTCTTGCATAACAAATTATGCAAGTGATTCTTTAAAGGAATGTGCAATGAACACAGAGGAATGTCTGTATGTGTGCGGGCACTGTGGGAGTTAGTGGTTACTGGTGTCGGAGCCATAGATTTTGTTAGACCTGCGTTCGAATCACTGCTTTCCTGTCGTATTGGGTAAATAGAGCTATGTAAACACAGTAAGCCTCCATTTCTATGTCTGCAAATTGGGATGCCGGTAATCCACTTCTAAGTTTGTAATGGAAAATGAATGCTTATCAAATGTTTCCAGCCCAGGCATGGTGCCTGTACTGCCAGGGGCTGGCACTCCACTGTCACAGAACAGAATTGTTGGTAATGAGTCACTACTGTAAAGGGTAAGACTATGATTCTGGCTGCAGCAATGTTTCGTTCTTGTTACAAGATAAAAGAACAAATAGCCAAGTGGTTTAGAAAATCTACATCCCCATGTTGGGGCTGATTCTCCACAGAAATAGAAAGATTTTCTGTCAGATTTATAGCTAGCTATAAAAGAGAAGTGTTCTTCAAAGTTCTGATGTGTTTTTATTTAATGATGCACCGTTTGGGGACATGGTTCATTTTTTCTGTGTATACATCATGGTTTTAAAACTGTGAGATGGAATGACGAGCATGTAGTCTGCCTTGTTCTTACATCAGAAGAAGTTTTCCTTTTGTCCATTTTATGCTTGTTTCCAAGGGCTTAAAATGAAAGCTTTGTTTCTGCAATAACGGCTTAGTGTAAGCTTACATTGTTGATCCCCTCAGTAGATGCAATGTAATCCACTTTGGTAATGTGAATTTTTAAACAATCATAGGCCTCTGCCATTAACCCTCCTCTGCTAATGATAATACTCCTTGAAAACTACAAAGGAGCTGGGGCCCAAGCTCCACATTAGACTTGGAGCGCACTTAGCTGAATTTGCATTTCTTATTCTAGCTGCGGTGAATTGCTGAGCGTATGTTGAACCTCATCAATACCCAAAGCAGAATAGGTGATTGTGAAAGTAATGTTCAAGTGCAAGCATTCAAACACAAACACACAATCTAGAAGAAAATCATGATGAGATGAATCCAAAGTTCCATTCCCTTTGAATAAGTGTTGGCTGCTGGTTTTTTTTTTTTTTCAATATTTTTAAATTGACCTGTTGCTTTGCTTGGTTCATTATAGTGCAAATGTCTCGAATAAAGCTGTACATGAGTCATTTTTTTTTCCTCCGCGGGCTACTTGGATAATAGCTCATTTTGAACACAAGCAAGAGAACCTATTGAATGCTTCCTGCAGAAAGCCTTCAGGGGTTTGCACGGCAGCTTTGACGTTGCTCTTTAGGAGAGAGAAATGGTAAATTAGCCTAGAGTAATTTTATTTCATGACATATTTCCAAACTAACTTTGCGAACACATTTCCACTTCATGTTTAGATTCTACTTTAGGGACTTTGAAAAGGTTTCCTGCGTTTGGTAAAGTTACATGCGTGGTCGACAGTTAAAATGTTCTTTTGGGATTTGTAGACATTGAAAGCTTTGCTTTAAACTTGAGAGATCTTTACTGCAATGCACACTGAAGCTGCAGTACTATATGCCTTCAGGGCTGTGCATTTAATAAACAAAAGATCTGTCACCAAGCTTGGCTCACAGAAGGGGGTAGATGTAATTATATACTTTAAAGGGGGGAAGAGTGTTGTTATTATTTTACATTTATTGAGTGCCAACATTTTGCAATGTGCCGTACCTAACATAGAATTACACATAGTCCTTGCCCAGTGGGCTATCTATCTAAATTAGACAAAATCTAAATATTGTTCTTAAATAGTGCCTGTGTTTTCAAGTTTGTTCCGTGATATCCATGGTATCGTAGGACTGGTGTGCCTGCAAATGTAATTTAGACCTCGGAAGGCTTTCAGAGACAAGTGTGAATATGATATGTTACTGTTAAGCTATACACTGTTCATGGTCTCCAAGAATTTTGCTTGAGAAATTATAGAGTCAGCTCAGAATATTAGAAATTAGATTTGGAACGTGGTTGATGTATCATTTTGAGAAAAAAGTAGTTAATAATTATGTGAGTTGACTTAAGTTTGAGATTATATTTATTTGTGTTTTTAAAAGTTAATTGTACTCAGAGTAGAATGCCACCAGGGTCAGGATATTTTCTGACACATTTCCTAATGGATATATACAAATGGATTCCTTCATCTTCTCAGGACTCAATTCAGATTTTACACTCTGATGTAGCAATAGTCTGCTGGCTTTAGGACAGCATACACACACAGACACAGACACAGACACAGACACAGACACACACACACACACACACACACACACACACACACACACACACCCTAAATAAAATCAAAACTAATAATAAAAAATTAAATACCCAAAGCCAAAAAAAAGCTTCCTGTGAATATTTTTGAAAAGCTCAGGCATGAGACATCTTTCTTTGTTAATGAAGATGTTTCTTGTCTCTCAGCAAGACTCAGACACAAGAACACACTGAATCCTGGGGGCCTGAGAGAGAACTTAGAGCTGTCTGGATCCCCACCAGTGATCAAAGGACCTTTTCACACTGCAGGCCTGGTTTCTAAGGCTGCAGTCACTAGGCACTCTAGTCGGTTTACTGGTCTGTTGTAGAGATACACACACACACAAGCCTCCTCAATTCTCTTATAAATGGGGTGTTGTGAGGGGAAAATGTATGGATACAGATAGAAAATATATCAGTTAGACTATTGATGCATTTTTCCTGTGTAGTGGGGTTATTATCTACATTCTGCTCTCTGAGGTATTCAGGGCTCTGGTGTGCTCCTTGGCTCCATTGTGTGATCTCCCACAGTGAACATCAATTGTGTTTGCAAGACTGTAGCAACTCAGTAAGCAGTCAGGAGGATCCTAGATGTCACAATGTAGTGTCTAGAGCTTAAGTTAGACTTGTTTACAACCATTTATCATGGGCAATCTAGTCTATTTACTTCATTTCTTTGACTTAAAGATCCTTAGATATAAAATAAGAAAAATCTGTAAGGATCCACTGTTAGAATTTGTGCGTACATTTATCTGATTGATTTAAAGTACTCTCAAGCTTTTTAGATATAAAATAAAAAATCTGTAGACTCCACTGTTAGAATTTCTATGACGATTTATCTGATCTATTAAAGGTATTCTGAATATGACTTTACAATAAATATTCTTTCTGTTATTATAAATGATTGTTTTATAATGATATAGCCAAGTGTGGATAATAAATGTTCCCCTGAATATAGAGTTTCGTTTTGATTTATAATACGAAGTACTGATAATTCAAATCAATCTGATAAGCAGTTATCTTTATGATCTGTCAGTATTATACATGGAATACTTAAAAAAGAAATATTAAACCACATTTTCTTGTTTGCCATTCTAAGATAGGGCATCAGAGCTGGAGACTCACAAGTTGGGCAAGTTCTAAGCTAAAGCTACTTTCTTAACACAGAACAGACTGGTTTTTTTTTAATAATATATTTTATTTACTTACATCTCAAATATTGCCTCCCTCCCAGTTCCCCACTCCCAGAATTATTTACCCATGCCCCTTCTCCTTCCTCTGAGAGGTTTGAGAGGTTGTCTCACGCTAGGGCATCTTCCTGTTATGGCGCATCAAGTCTCTACAGGATCAGGAGCATCCTCTCCCACTGGGGCCAGACAAGGCCGTCCTCTGCTACATGTGTGCCGAGGGATCTTGGTCCACCTTTTTTTTTTTTTTTTTTTATCAATTCTTCAGTTGAGAGACATGTAAGTTTCTTCCAGTTTCTGGCTACTACAAATAAGGCTGCTATGAACATGGTGGAGCACTTGTCCTTGTGGTGTGGTGGAATGTCTTTGGGGTATATGCCAGGAGTGCTATAGCTGGATCTTCAGGTAGAACTATTTCCAGTTTTCGGAGGAATCACCAGATTGCTGTCCAGAGTTGTACCAGTTTGCACTCCCAGCAGCAGTGGAGGAGTATCTCTCTTGCTCCGCATCCTCACCAGCATGTGCTGTCACTTGAGTTTTTGATCTTAGTCACTCTGGTGTAATGTGGAATTTCATGATCATTTTGATTTGCATTTCCCTGAATACTAAGGATGTTGAACATTCATTTAAGTGCTTCTCAGCCATTTGAGATTTCCTCTGTTGAGAATTCTCTGTTTAGCTCTGTACTCCATTTTTAAATTGAGTTATTTGGTTGTTTGAGTCTAACCTCTGAGTTCTTTGTATAATTTAAATATTATATCTCTATCCGGTGTAGGGTTAGTGAAGATCTTTTTTCAATCTGTAGGTTGTTGTTTTGTTCTATTGACAGTATCGTTTGCCTTAGGGGAAGCGTTTCAGTTTCATGAGGTCCCATGTATCAATTGTTGATGTTAAAGTTTAAGCCATTGGTGTTCTGTTCAGGAAATTTCCCCCTGTGCCAATGCGTTCAAGGCTCTTTCCTACCTTCTCTTCTGTTAGATTCAGTGTATCTGGTTTTACGTTGAAGTCCTTGATTCACTTGGATTTGAGCTCTGTGTTGGGCAATAAATTTGGATCAGTCTGCATTCTTCTACATTCAGACCGCCAGACAGACCAGCACCATTTGTTGAAGATGCTTTCCTTTTCCACTCTGTGTTTTTGGTTTCTTTGTCAAAGATCAAATATCCATAGATGTGTGAGTTTATTTCTAGGTTTCAATTCTATTCCATTGATTGACGTGTCTATCTCTGTACCAATAGCATGCAGTTTTTATCATTATTGCTCCGTAGTATAGCTTGAGGTCAGGGATGGTGAGTCCCCCAGAAGTTCTTTTATTGTTCAGATTTGTTTTGTTTACAGGATAGTCCTTTTAAAACTTATTTTTTTTTGTTTTTGAGATTACAATTTAATTACATAACTTCCTTCTTTCCTCTCTCTAACCTTGCCCTCATCTGCATCCTTGACTTCTTTTAAATAATGGTCTCCTTTTTCATTGTTATTACATGCATATATGTCTGCAGACATACCTATATATGTTCCTAAATTTAACATGCACAGACTATAACTGTTACTCAAATGTATGGTTTCATGGTTGCCTGTTTCCTATTGGACTGTGGTGTAGTTTTCCCTGGGGAAGACTGTTTCTCCAGGTCTCAGCATCCCTTATTGCCTGTAGTTCTTTCGTTAGAACTCATCTGTCTTCCCAGTCTAACTTGGTATATCTCTCATTGAGGTCCTTGTCAGCTTGTGTTTGCTCATCATGTGGTTGGACTTTAGGAATGTGGCTTGGGACATTACTAGCTTTCCTGCCTTCTCATATTCTTTTAAAGTTTATTCTTACTTAATTCTTTACTCTTAATCTTCTTGCATATCTAGTCCCCCTTCGCCTCAAATTCCTCCTGATATAGCCAAATTCCAATTCTTGTTAATTTAAACCTCAATTTATCTTCTCTAAAATGGTCTCACTTGGAGAAGGTCTGACCTAATTTCCTAAAATGTTTCTTCTGGTTTTTATCAATGTACTACTCTAACCCTGTCCCTTCAGCTCCTGGTACAGAGCACAGACTCTAGACCATTCAACATCTTACTTTCTATGTTGTCTGATACTTTTTCTAACATGCCTAGAATTTTTAGTTTCTATTTATATTCTCCATTTTTTATTTGCCCAGTATTCCCTTGATCCCCTTCTCTTCCATTGGCTCACTGAATGTTTTTATTCCTGTATGTTGGACTAGACTGTGTTCTCCCAGTTCCCTGGTCACTTGCCCATTGATGAAATCAATGGCCTTATCAACAGCATGACTTTTCCAGCTCCCACTGGGAAAGAGACTAGGTCTCTTTTCTTTCTTTCATCGACCCCTTTCTTCATGTTTTTCCCTTTTTTCCCTTTTTTTAATGTAATTTAATGGGAGGATCCCTCCCCCCTTTTTTTGCTTCCTTTCAGTCCTCATCATTTGCACAGTCATGTTGTATTACATACATGATGTAAAATTCTACATCTCTCACTTCAAGATGTATCTTGGGCATCAGGCCTCTTTAGCTCCCAAACTGAGCTTAATATTTCAGATGCTATCACCTCATACTGGGGGTCCATACATACACATGTACATGTATGTATGTATGTATGTATGTATGTACATATGTATGCATACATCAGCCCCTGTGGTTTGCATGCTTGTACTTTTCAAACACACACACACACGCACACACACACACACACACACACACACACACACACACACACACACACGTGGATATGTATACATGCACACATACACAAATATATATTTCTGTATGTGTGTATGCATACTTTCTCTTTTTCTCCTCCTCTTCACATTATCTACTCAGTCAGTCTTTTTGAGGACTAATTTAATCATTAATCTCTTGCTTCCAATTTTAGTAAGCGTGATACTTTTGAAAGTCTAGTGACTTTACAGCCTGGCTCCTTGTCTTGCAGCATGGGTATTGTCAGGGACTTTTAAATGTGCAGCTCTCCAGGCTCCATCTCAGACCTGTAAGACTCCAGGGATGTGGAGGGTTGATACCCAAGCATAGGAAAATGGTAGAGCGGTAAGGCAGGAGTGGGTGAATGGGTGGAGGAGCACCCTTGTAGAGGCAAAGAGATGGGGAGCGCTGAGATGGGATGGGGAGGCTGTGGAGGGGAAATGGGGAAGAGGAATATCATTTAAAATGTAAATGAATAAAATGATTAATTAATAAAAAGATTCCAGGGATGGGCCCAGCTATGCAGTTTGTGTAAGCACTAACAGGGACTGAGAACCAATGCTTGATAGCTGCAGTACCAGTGGGCATTAACTATGCTAATCAGAATTTTCTCCCTCACTATATTCTCAACTTCTTCTCAGTAAATTAGCCCTTTGTAAATACAGGGCTTTCTCGCTATTATATTATCCCTTGTTTTTCATTTCCATTTTTTTTAAATTCAGTTATTTCTTCATAGCCTAGGATAGAATCTCCTCATGAACACATGTGAAATGAAATCATATCGTTTTATATTGAAGAAATTGTCACTATAAAAGTTGTCATGCATTATTCCCTTTTTCTACTATGTACTTTATCTTAAGGGCCCAAATAAGTGCTATGAAAAGAGATTTAATGCTCATGTCCTGTTCGGTCTCCCCACAGTATCCAGCACAGGACTTCTTTATAGTTTTTTTTTTGTCTTGTTTACAAAGAGTAAAGGTATTCAGCAGTCTGTTCTTGTCAACGTAGCTTCCATTTTTAACGACCAGATCTCAGGGGGGAATCTTGTAACTGTGCATGGATATCAAAAATGTATATTCTCCTTTGAGAGGTTACAGAAGAGTCTAAGCTCACCATTTGGAAATATTTTCAGACTGAATTAGGTTGTGCTACTTGAAGAACTGTGATATGATCATCTTGCTGTAAATTTTTCCTCTTTAATTCTTCTCCCATGCCTTGTACTGTATAGTTCTTACAAAGATATGATCAATTTGTTCCTACTGAGTCCTTTAATATATTTCCCCCCCCTTTTTTTTAACTTGGAATTTTATACTATAACCCTGAAGGCGGAGTGGAGAACCTCTGATTAATGTCAACTCAAATGTGGCTAAAGGCATTACACACTCCAAGAGGTGAAGGCATAATGAGATTGGTAACAGTTGCAGAGACAGCGAGATACAGATGAAGAGCATACGGGCAGAGGACTGGAACTTTGATTCTAAGGGTGGTTCCTCATCACAACCCTAAGAGAGCAGACTGAACGTCATATCTCAAAATGCTTAGATTCCCTGGAGGAGAATTTCTAGAGTCGCTATCTTGGGCCGGATGTTTCCATTCTCAGCTGCTTCCCTGCAGATCGAGAATTATGCCAGTATTGATGAGCTGGAACTGAGTGTGAGTCTGTTATTTTACACTTAGGTCCAATCCCTTGGTGCCTTGTATGGATTCTTAACGTAGGAGAAGTGATTATGGACTCTTCATTTTAAAGGTCCTTAAAAATCACAGAACCATACAACTAAAGGGCAAAAGCTGCAGGGCCTAATGATTTCTGCAAATGATATCAGCAGTGTAAAAGCCAAAGGGATTTCCACAAGGCGTCTTCATGTCTCTCTCAACTTCTCTTCCACCTACTTGCTCCTCTTTCCCCACCATCTGATGAATGAAACCTACTGGCCTTTGGGCACAGAAGAGAGGGAAAAGGAGACCAAGAAGTTCTTCAAGGTCAGACACTCAACAGACTCATGCCTTTCAGGTAAATCCTGGCTCTTAAAGGTCCCATGACTCCCAGCATATCTTTGGGGGACATCCCTCATCCAAAGCACAGACCCTTAGTTTTTTTACTTCTTTCTCTTCTAAGCACCTTCTCTTTTCTCACCCTTGGGCTCCCTTTTTCTTCACTACTGTCTCTGTACTTTGATCTTACAAAGGAGGATGTTGAAAATAGAACAGGTGGTAAAACATGATGTTTACACTGATATCCAACTTGTCTTGCTTTCTAAGGGATCAGCCTAAAATAAGAAGAGTGTCTGTGACTGATGCTCCAAGAAACAGGTAACTGGTAGGAAGGCTGTTGTTCGGTATGATCGTCTATAACTGGTGCTGTAAGTCACGAAGCACAAACTTACCACTGGATGCTGGAGAAGGTGCGATAGAGCTCTAAGAGCAACAGACAGAAATGGGGGAGGAAGGGAGAGGAGAAGGGGATGGAGAAGAAAGCTAGAAAGAAAAAATAAAGAGAAGAAAAGTGTGTTATTTGTGCCTCAGTAAATGTCCTCAAGGTATCATGAGCCCATACATTCTTTCCCATCTCTACTTGAGACCACCAGGATGGAGCGGACCGACATGGCATGTTTAAGGCTGTCTGTCTCCTCTCCATTAAGACGTTTATTACTTAGTGTCTCAACCCTACTATTACTTACTTAGAAGCCCACCCTAACTGAAATTTTTGAATTTTTCTATTTTACAATGAAGGGTCCCATTCTTTCCTTCTTGTTCTATTACCGTCTGTTTAAATGTCCATAAAAGTGCTTTTGGATTGGAAGCTTGGACTAGTGACCATACTCTCTTTCCTACAGTTTTTCACGCCAACATTTGCGTCATGGAGGAATAAGTAAAGGGCTGACTGTAAACTGCCTTATTTTGCCTTGTTGTGGTCGCTAGAAATCCGTTTGTGCTCACAGGTTCTTGGTTTATGCTCACTTACGCTCACTTACTACTAAATGCTCTTTTCCCAGTTTTCCTGTATCGGTGCCCTTTAGAAATCTGTTTAGCGAGTAGTTGCAGAATAAATAGCATTAAAAATAAACTGCTTATTCTGACATTTATCGTTGTAATGCTATTTCCATTTTAGGGAGGATTCAATTTACAAGAAAAGTTATTAGTGGCATGTCTAAAATATGCTTAGATACTTTTGACTGTCACACAGCTCTTCTGACTGGCATTTCTTGTTTGGTTGTTTTGTTTCTAATCAGATCATTTCTGTGTCTGCCCAAATATGTCTATCTTAGGCTGAGTTTCTTAAGTTGATCTCTTGAAGAAGAGTTAATGCCCCTAAATCCTGTTTCAAGTCCTAATATTTGACACATTGTGTTCAATCAACTATGAATGCTTGTACTCCAGACTGCAGACTGTCTGCCCTGCTATCATAATTTGGGACTTTTATTCTTTATTCTTTAGGATTCCATCACATGTAGGCTGTGTGTGTGTGTGTGTGTGTGTGTGTGTGTGTGTGTGTGTGTGTTTGTGTGTGTGTGTTTGTGTGTGTGTGTGCATGTTTGTGTGTGTGTGTGTGTGTATGTGTTTTGTTTTTGTTTCTTTTGCTCTGCCTTCAATCATTCTTATTCATTCTTGCTTTTCAAAACCTGACTGAAGTCTAACTCATTGGTAAGTAGGTACACAGTGAACTCTAAGTGACTCTTCCTGTAATTCCTCTTGGAATCCTCAACTCAGGTTTTACGTAATTATTATTCCCCTTATTTGTACACTATGTTGAATTTATTCTGAAGAGAGATTTTTTTTCTTCCTTCAAGTATTGAAATGAGATCTGGCTCTTTATTTAGAAGTTTTTGACAAAGATTTCTGAGATGGCATATTTTTTACCTTTTATTATTCTTTCTAGTTTATAGAATTCAATGTTCTGTGTGGTGAAGAAATTCTTGTTAAATAATATTGGGTCCTAGGTTCTGGAATACAGCATAGAACATCGATTATGTTTGCCTAAACAGACATTTTATTAAGATATAATATGGCAGTTGTTCCAGTACTGTGTTATCTTCATTTTAAAAATATGTGAAACCTGACTTGGGAGAGTGCTGGGAACCACAGCATCCCAAACAACAGGTTTCTTAGCGAGTCTCTTTGTCTCTCCCACCATTATTCATATTCCTTCCCGATCTACTGAGGCATATGGCTTTAATTATCAAGCAGAGGCTGAGAGCATGCAGAGCTCCAGCCTTCCCCCGACTTTTCTAATGAAGCTCACTCCTAGCAGCAACGTGTGCCAGATTATTGTATTGCATTATGACATTAAACATGGACCAGCAGAGGTCTGGCTAATTGGGAAGGATGCCTTTCTCTTGCTAACTGCTTGTTTATTTTCTAGAAAGCTAATTTGCTTTGGTTAAAAAATGAAACCTCATAATCCACTATAAATGAGTTTGGTCATATAATATTCATAGCTAGGCTGGGGAAATCCTATAAATAAATAAACAAAAACACTAAGAGAAATTATTTACACAAGATGACTAAATGAGGCTTTGTTTTTGTTATTTGCTGCCTGTGAGACTCGAATTAACATCGACTGTGTGTTATCCTTCCTTCTTTTAATAAATCAGTAAACAGTATTTGTAATTCACAGGTTAATTATTCACAGACAAGCACTTGCTTAAAAGCTTTAATATTAAATTGGTTTCTTTCACTTCACGGGAAAATAAGTAAAACTGTTTTGTAGTGTTTACAAGGATAAAATTTAAAATTACAAACAATTTACATAATATACATGCCAAGATTTGCACTTATTATGTAACAAAACCTTTGTATAAGGATTTAATCTTTAAATATGTGTACATGTGTGGGTTTGAGCACATGTGAATGCATGTGCCCTTCAAGTCCAGAAGAGGGTGTCAGATCCTCTATGGCTGGAGTTACAGATGGTTGTGGGATCCCAGTGTGGATAATGGCCACCGAATTTGAGACCATTAAGAGAATAGTAGAGTCTCTTAGCTTCTGAGCCATCCATGTCTCCAGGTCCATGTATCAAAAGTGTATAGACACAATCTGAAACTGTATTGCACTAACCACCTGCCTACCAAACTATTCTCATTTGCATTTTGGTACTCTGATTTTCTCCAAAGCCTCTTGATGTCTTTTAAATATATGTTGAAGCTTTTCAATGATTGATAAACTGAAAGCTGTTTTTAAATGCGAACCTTTTAGTTTTGATCTTACTCCTACACATTAGCTTTCAGAATAATACCAATGATCTCATAGAGCATAATGCTTTCGGCTTAGAGAGAATTTTGCCAAAACTCCTTGATTGCAGTGGCCATCCAAGAGGGCTTCTTGCAACTATTTCTGGAACTATGCTAGGGATTTCCTTGCAAGAGAGGAAATGGTAAAGTGAGAATTTTGACCTCAACTCCTTGAATAATTATAATGGAAACACGAATTCAACTTGTGCGCAAATGCTGAATATAATAGGAAGGTGACTTCTTCTGTAGGTAAGAAATTATCAAGGAAGCTAAAGTAATAGGAGAAATGCAATCTGTAAATAATTTTTTAATGCTTTGCTTTCAATTCAGAGGCATGAAGTTGTAAATGGCTGCTCTTTAGTATACACATTCTAAAATTCTTCATATTAAAGAGTGGGAAATGTAAGATTTTAGATAAGATTTTTATACTAAGTGGAAACATTTTAAACAATAGAAAATACTGGAGTCCAAATATGCTGTAATATTCAAAGTTGTTATTAAAAATGCCATATTGTGTATTGTGGCCTATCCAGTCTTTATTTGTATCCAGTACTAACTGTTAAGTCTTGTTATAGTAAAAAGTAGGCTTCAAAAAATATTTGAAAATATATCATGTCAATTTATAGAGTTTTTAAAAGAATCCCAGAATTTTTTTTTTAGATTTCTTATATACTTGTCACTGTATTAGATAAAGTAGATTCAAAAGTAGAGTACATAAGGACTCTCCACATAAATATTCACAATTCAGCTAAAAAGCTAGTGTAATGGCCAAGGATGACATTTCTAAAATGGAAAAATGTTTCAACAGAGCTTTCATCTGAAAGTCAGAAGCACCAGAAGGGAGACAGAGAGAGAGAGAGAGAGAGAGAGAGAGAGAGAGAGAGAGAGAGAGAGAGAACGAATGGTGTGTTTATGTGCTTGCATGTGTGTGCCTGTGCACGGAGAAAGAGAAAACAGAAAAAAAAAGATTGCTATACGGTTGGATTGACTGATTCATGGTGATGTCATTAAAGCTCTGGAAGAAGATGAGAGTAAGTCATGTTGAATTCCTGATTATCTCCAGGGACCTGGTAGACAAAAGGCAGCTTAGCCATTAGGCAAGTAGTGAAGGTTGGAAATCTTCAACCATGCATTTCTTCATTCAGAAAATATCATGGGGTGTTAACTGTACTTCTGGTTTAATAGGCAGTATTAACAAAGGGCAAATAAAGAAGAAAAAGAAAAGAACTACTTCTTAGTTTATAATCCAAACAAGGAGACACATTTGTAAAAAAAACAAAACAATACAATTAGATTTCTACTAAACTATTTACAAAATAAGAATTTAACCAAAACATGTGGAAGTCATGCTAGAATAACTACAATTCACTTTAATTGTAAATAACAGAGTCACGCTGCATTTTTAGTTTAGATAATTACTCTAAAGGTGTCATTCTTGAAGCACGTTTATGGAACAAGAGAAACAGCAACTTGTATTGTTTAGAACGTATCCCAGCAGAGGCTGTTTCTGTTGGAAGATTGATGGATAGTATTGGAAGTAACTGCTAGCATACAAGTACAACTGTGGGAGTCTAGTGTTTGTCACTGTGCCAACCAAGCCTGGATGTAACTTCAGGGTGGAGTTACAGGGCTGGGGAGATGGTTCTGTATGTAAAGTGCGTACCTTGCAAGCACAAGGACTTTAGTTTTAACCTGGAATCCACATTATGTATAAATAGCAGTTCTGGGAACCTGCCCACAGTGCTTAGGAGGCAGAGACACAAGATTCCCAAGGCTTGCTGAACAGCTAGTCCAGATGAATCTGTTAGCTCCTAGTTCAACAAGAGACCCTGTCTCAAAATATGAAGTGGATACTGATTGAGGAAGGTGCCTAGGGTTAAGCTGTGCTTTACATACACACAGAGACAAAACATACAAATGACAAGTTAAAGTGCAATGTATAGAGCTCACAGGGTCGGGCTCCTTCATGGCAAATACCTTTCTGTTTCCTGTCATACTCTAAGCTGACTTGATCAGATAAGCACAAGACAAATGCTTGGTATTTGCATGTGCACTGAGGATAATCAGAAAGTAATAATTTGCCTCTGATGAATGTCAGTACATAATTGCATTAGTGGATGGTCTTGTTTTTTAGCAAATCTTCACTATCCTGATAAATACTGACAGCTTTCCTCAGAGACTTTTCTTGATCCTGTCATGGCTTTATCAGGGTTTTTGGCTTTTGGTTTTTGGTTTTGGCTTTGGTTTTGGTTGTTTTATCAGGTTTTTTTTTCCTGGAGGTGGGGTGCTATCTATCCTAAATTTGCCAATTTTTCTTTTATTCTTTTTCTGTTTTTTCATTTTCTTTTTTCCTATAATTTTGTGTCCCCACATTTAATGATAGCATTGCTTTCTATGTTTTCTCATTTATCACTTTAAAGCACTTAGGGAGTGTGCAATGTTGAAAACACTATAATTACATTTTTAGTAGATGCATATTAGTCTTTATTAGCATTAAATATAATTTCTTATAATTTATGGATTTCTTTGACTGTACTAGCATATTTTCATTTCTCAAAGTGATGAGTCTCACTGTTGGCTGATAGTCTATTTTGTGTTCAGAACCACCAGTATTTGGCATATTTATATGTAGAACATAGGCTACTGTGTTGGATAGTTTTAGGTTTATTTGAAAAGTCATCTGAGAGAAGGGAACCTTGATTAAGAAAATGCTACGATAAAATTGGGCTTTACACAACCCTGTAAGGTATTTTCTTATCCGGAGATTTACTGAGGAGGGACCAGCCCATTGAGGATGGTGCCATCCCTGGGCTGGTGGTCCTGGGTTTTATTAGGAAGCTGGTTAAGCAAGCCACGAGGAGCAAGCCATTAAGCAACACTCCTGCATGGCCTCTGCCTCCAGGTTCCTGCATTGTTTGAGTTGCTGCCCTGACATTCTTCAATGATGCACTGTGATATGGAAATATAAGGTGAGCAAACCCTTTTCTCCCGAGTTGCTTTTGTCATGGTGTTTTATCATAGCAGTAGTAACCATAACTAAGTCACCTACCTTCCAGCCATCAGACAAAAGCATCAGAGTAAAATTAACAAAAAATACTAAGATGTCAGTGTGTCAATGGCACTAAGAAAAGCAAAAGAGAAAAGAGTAAAGGTCATTATTAGATGACAATTTGGATAGGATGGTCAGGCAAAGCTAGTTCAAAAAGGTGACGTCTGTGGAGACAGAATGAGCATGGGAAAATAATGTCCTGGGGAAGGTCTTGGGAAAGTGCAAAGGCTTTGTGTGTAGGATGTGATTCCTGATTGATTTTTTTTTTTTTTTTTTGCTTAAGTCCTTAGTGATCAGCATTGTTCTGCCACATTGCATGTCCAATGACAACAAAGAGACATTAAGTTTAGCAATAGAACCTAGTGTATGGCAGTTATATGACAGGTACATGAAAGACAATATATGAATTTCCATTCCATGGCAACGTTTACACATTTTGAAGTTTATATGCAGCTCAAATATGTTTAATCATATTCAGAGTAACTTCTAGGGATCTATTTTGTTTTATTTCACGTTTATAAATGTTTTGCTTCCATATGTTTATATGCGCCACATAAATACCTGTTACTACAGAGATCAGAAGCCAGCATCGGATTCCCTGAATTGGACTTACAGAGGTCATGAGTCATGGGAATCCTTGGACCAGAACCCAGGTCCTTTGCAAGAGCAGCAAATGCCTTTTACTCCTGTCCTGAGCCCCACCTCCTGCCTCTTAATGCAGTTTTTAAGTTGTTTCTGCAGCCCATGCATTCTTTTCCCACTATAAACATCGCTAACTTTCCTTCTAGTGAGCAGTAATCAGTTTCCCCTCTAAGACAGAAATGTGAATTTCTATAGATAAGTCCTGAGCTAAACTCACGCATGTCTCTCATATGTTCCCCTTCTGAAAGGGTTGCCTGCAGGCCATTAATCTCTCAACTGCTTCCCTTCCCCTGTTATTGCTGGGGCCACTTTACCAACATCTGCAGCATCTGTGATTAAAAGGAGTTAATACCCTGTGGGACTGAAGTTGTAGTCTCCCATCTCCAGTTTTCTTCCTCCCCTTCTCTCATACATACACATGCACACATACATACATACATATAAATGTATTTTTAAGTGCATTACTTGAGAACAATCTTTGTTTGGGATTGGCTCCTAAGAAGGCAGTTAGGAACTGCAGATGCTTTCGATCTTTAATAATAATTTCTTATTTCTCTCATAAGAACGTATTTTTTACTGGAATTCTTTCAGTATCAGTGATAGACGGTAGATGCTAGTGTTGCTTTCTGAATGAAGGGTGATTTAAGTAACAGACAGTTAAGCAGATATTCAATTGTATGGATTGTTAGCAGAGTTAGGACAGTAACTTCGAAACTGACATTTAAATCAGTTGCCATTCTAGAGCTGAAGGACACACTGTCACTTCTACAGGAACTAAGCCAGGTTTGGACATTTACATTTTTTTGACTGCAATAAAATGAAAAAACAAGAAGGAAAGAGATTGATTTGGTCAGACAAGTGGTTTTCAGACTATTTCTCCTACTTATTAAATCTTTGCTTTTTCTTTTTTGGTTCTTTTGTTTGTTTAAAATAATAACAAAAATATTTGAAGCACAGAGATGATTCATACTCTATAAGAAAAAATAATATTATTAACTATGTCAAATTTTACTAGACCAGCACCTTGAGTTCAGAAAGTATTATTTGAGTGTTATTTAACAAATCAGATAAAAAACCCATACAGAAAAAGGAAGAGAGCCTGTCATATGTCACTCATTTGAAAAGTATTGCTTATTTTGGATAAAGTATTATTGGTTAATTTTTTAAGGCTATCACTCATAAGAAATCAGGGTTTTTGTTTGTTTGTTTGTTTTATACTTCAGTGATTCACCATTGGCTCCTTATACATTTTTGAATTACTCCCATGCAGATTGTCCTGGCAGGGTTGTGGATATCATAAAGACCTTTCTTCCATTGCTACTCAGCCCACAATGGTCTTACTCTACCAAGAGCATTACTGGTCACAGTGACTCTGGTTTTGATGCTAAAACGTATTTCCATGATAATATCAGAGTGTGGTAAGCTGCAGTCTGCCCCTAAAAGATTCAGAACATGATTCTTTGATGTCAGCTTTGTGGCAGGATATTCCCAGCATCCCATTTAGTCAGAAATATGAAAGGTCTATGTTAACATGATTTACATATCACACTCCTGTAGGGTTTCATGGTAAATAATAGAAATGGCCAAGGATCCCTACATCAAGGCAAACTTCTTCTACTTCCTGACACATACAGTGAAGCTTATTTTGGGATAATGGCTACATATGTTCAGGAAAATTGGACTCATGAGCCCACTGTCAGAACATTTTCCAGAAAAAAAATGAATGCATTGTTTGAAGACAGCAGGGAGAGGTCCTTCTATTATTTATACAATGACTTTTTTATGAGAACCAGTAACAACACTTTATTTCTCTCTTGCCTAATAAATAGACTATCCATTATGTTTAATTGAGTAGTTTGACAAAATGATATATACTGTATATTCATAATGTATTGCAAATGTTTCTAATATTCAAATAATGACCAACTCTTAAGCATGACAATGGAGCAGACATTTTATTCTTTTTTTTTTTTTAAATCAAATAGGGAATTACAGTTTCTTGGGCATCTACTTCCTCATGTCTTCAACAAATATTTGTTAAAAGCCATTGCATGGCAGAAAGAATTTCAGTGGCATGAGATGAAACAGTTATTTCAATAGACCCAGAATTCATTATCATGATAGACTTAAAAGCAGACTGTCCTTATTTGTTCTTCATAGCTATATAGAAGAATTTTCACACACACATGGCAATTAAACCACAAGATTGTTGAGAAAAGGCCACTTTGAGAAACAGTATCAGAAAAAAATACACTTAAAGTGTGTAAGATGACAAGGCCTGTCATGGGTGCCAGCAGGATTTTGTGTGGTTGGAATTCACATTGATTTGAAGGTAGTACCAACACTTGAGATTCTAATGTAAAGACAGATTATCTTGTGATTCTAAAATGTATCATATTTATGGCCAGCACCAATTGGATTTCTATCATGAAGGGCCTAAGTTGTAATAATTGGAAAGCAATGAACAGTTAAATCTAATTGTGGTTCAAAGACACTCTTACTGCCTTGCTAAGGATATTCATCTAGAATCACTCTAGTTGTCTTCAGTAATAAATTATTACAGTTTATTTCTGATCCTGTATTCCAAATACACAGTCTACATAAAGGCATTGCCTCCAAAGCATTGATTGGAGAATCTTTCCCTTTCTTATTAGAGTTTTAAAACCTTGTAATGCAATGTCATGTCATGAAATCATATATACTTGCATCACTCTCCTTCATCTCCTCCCATGTGTATTAAACCCGTTCTTTCCAACCTGATACCCCTTGTGTGTGCTCATTATTTAAATGGCCACCAACCCATATCCAGATGACAGTGTTTCATAATGCTCCCAAATCTTAACTGTAGTAATCTTCCAGGCCCTCATTTTATGATATTCCCTGGGCTCTGAAGGGAACATTAGAAATGACCCCTATATGGTAAAAACTCACCAGTCTCTTGTGTTTACAACTTTGGCTAGTTATAAAACTCCATATTAACCATTGCCCACTGACAAAGGAAGCTTTTCTGATCCAGACTTAAATGGTATTCTATGTCTGTGGATATAGACACACATATCTAGAAGAAAGTTTGATTACATATTTCTTTCTCAAATATTCAACACATGCTAACCCATCAGGTTTACATGACCAAGCATGTATTCCTTAGCATGGAACAGTCATTTTACTATCACATCTGAGGATTCCTTGCCTTAGAAGTTGTTATTATAGCGTGCTGTATCTATGGTTTGGTAAGTCTGTACAATACATTAAAAGTGTGCCATGTCTTCAGAAATAGAGACTTACCTAGTTCTGGTGAAGAGCCAACATAATAGCAATAGCATTGGTTGTTTTCAGAATATCTGGGAAGTCTTACCCTTCCTTTCTCTTAATTAAAGTATGTCCTTCTTTTCCTACCTCTCTTTCATATGCTTCTAGTCTAGACAGAGAGAAATTACAAGCATACAAACAAAACATCTGGGAATACATTCTATTGTGTGTTTTACTTCTTCACACATCTGTGATAGTCTCTTTTAAACCAAGGTTGTATTTGTATATTGCTTATTCATGAAATATTATTTTGAAAAAAAAATATCTTATGATGTTGACTCTTTTGGGTACTTAGGAAACTTTAATGAGCAGAGATATTAAGCAGGTTTACTCTTATTGATTTTTATATTATATTGACATATATTAGCATGTGTTTTTTTTCTAGGAGAAAAAAGTGAAGAATATGGAGGTATTGGTTTGTTGGTGTCAACTTTGAACAGAGGGAGAGAAAAACATAACTAAGGGTATGAAATATGAAGACATTGTTCAAGGCAGTAAGGAAAACAAATACCCAGGGATGGAAAATGAAGCCAGCAAAGGGGAATTAAGCAAAGACTGTCTACAGAATCATCACTCAGTGAAGACCTTGCAAAACTGTGTGTTTGCATGTATTACAATAAATAGCAGGAACTGAGCTAAGGATAAAGAATTACTTTTCCCATCAGTACTCATGGAGAATGTGTCCTTTGATACATAAGATGGAACCTGACATGACATTACACTGACCCAGTGTTTGACACACTGGTTTTCCTGATCCAGTCAAGGAGCCACTGCCTTACACAGCTGCACCTAATGCTTTGTATACGATAACTTTTAGAATCTTGTCAACAGAGTCTCATGTGCATATTAAGAGTCTTGCTTTTGAAAAGGTTAAAAGAAAAATTCCTTGGAAGCATTTATTATTTCCTAATTTCCACAGGAGGCTGGAGCAGGAGGACTGGGTGCAAGTTAATCTACTGGAACTCCCCAGAGTGCAGGCATTTAAAGGAAGAATGCTTGTATCAAGGGGAAGTCTTTAGGGCTTAGCTTTTTGGTAAACATCCTGCCATTCTAAAGTTCTACGAGGTTGAAAAGTAACACCACCTGTCCAAGGTCTACTAACTTTTGTTGACAGACATGGTTTTTAAACGATTAGTGCTATTAATTGCTTATAATACTTTGTTACACAAAGTATTGCAATTGCCTTGCCTTTTTCAGTTATAAGATAGATAATCCAAATCCGCTATTGACATCTACTATTGACAGTCTTAAGTCATTTATAAATGAACTGATGTTATATTCTGTTTTAATTAATATTTATAAAATAGGAATATTATAATTTTGATATGAAATTATATTTTTGTTTGGGTTGTAACTTGGATTCTGTTTCTTTCGAATAGTCAGAATCTAACAGGGATTTATTAGTTATAATAGGGGGTTAGAATAGCCCTATGACACACAACTTGCATTCAGTTCAGATGGTTGAATTCTTTTGTTAGATTTCTTAGTATAAATGGGCAGATTGGGGCATGATTTTTATAAACATGGACAGTTAACTAACACTAATGATTAATCATGTTTCTAGGAAGTTAATGTCCCCTAAGTTTTCATCCCACTAGATCATTAAATTATATGCACATCTGCTTAGTACTGTATGCCAAAATCTGTGATTGTTGCACAAAACTCCATAGTTTCTGATTAGTCAATGCATAAGAACAGAATGGGAATAAATGTAAATTTCCAGTATTTCATGTTACTATATTAAATAAAAATGATAATGTAGTATCTTATTTCATTCCTAATATCAGTGGTAAATAAGACCCAGCACATATGCCAAGCAGAATTCCCACCCAGTCATTGTCCTTACACAGATTATTGACATGTCTGTAGATGTGAAAAGAAGTAGACATGGGCTTTGACCCATGCTACAACTACAGCTCATCCATATGTCTCCTAAAAGTTGTATTGAGGCTACAAGGCATAAAGTAAAGTACCAAGGGCTTAGACCAGACTAAATCTGAGCATCCCCCTTTAAAATGAACATATTGATTTAGTTAGTATATCTTAAATAATTTATCTATTTGTGTATTTTCCCCCTTTTAAACTTTTAACATAGGTATGTGTTTTTTTTCTACTGATCTGTTGTCTCATTCAGCATTTTTTTATGTACCCTGTTTCAGATTCTTTCCAGTTGCTGGTAATATATGCATAATCAGGAGTATTGCTGTGGCTAGATTGGTTCGTGTTACCCTCAGTTATTAGCACATAGTAGACCACATTTGTGATTGTAATTTTGGCCTTCAAACCACAAAACTTTCTCGACTTTTGTACTGGCTTCCTTTTGCTATTGTTTTGTTTGCTTGGGATCTCATGCAAGCACAGTATCTTTTAGTATATCTGGAAATACAAAGATAGGATCCTCTTAATGCCCTACCTTATGTGTAGGAAGAAGGACACATGCAGATAGAATCATTATGGCAAGAAATAACAAACTCCCACAGTTCTGCTAGAAAAGAAAATTCATTCTGCTTAGGAATATTTCTGGGAAGGATTCTTATATTCATTTTCTCAGATATTATACACTCAATGTTATCATGATATTTCCTCCATATCTCACATGGTTCAGAAAGCTACTGAAAGAGCACTTAGAACAATATTTGAGACTTTATTTTTATATCAAAATACATATCATTTTTTGCTGCTTAATGAAGCAGAGACCATGACTGTGTTCCCAATAATCAATAATTCCTTTATTGCCACATATGTCTCTGTTTGTCTGTCTATAACATAATATGCAGAAATAGCCATAGCCAATAGTAAATTGACACCAAGAACATTTGTGAATTATGACAACCCAGAGGTCTCTAGACATTGCCAAGAACACACAGAGTGTCAAAATGGTTATGAACACTGTTATAATAAACACTAAACCATTAAGAACATATTCTTTGTTTTTATTTGGAATACTCAGGTTCATAGTGAGATAATTGCAAAAAAAGGATGAAATGTGAAACACCCATAAACTTATTCATTTATAAATACCAGACACGTATGGAAATATTACAAGCTAAGCCTTTTATAATCAACTTTTGCAGAAATGCTAGACTTAGCTCTAAGCCTATAAGGGCTATTTGCTATATCTCTAGATTTGGACTCTTTAAGGTCCTCTGAGAAAAGAATACCAAATAAAGGTAAAGCAGAATATGATACCTTAATTAATTATAATTAATTAATATTATATATAAATAAATAATCTTAGATGTTATTTTCTAATTCACTGGGGAGCCATTGAAATACTTTGAAGAAATCACATTGCTTTGTGTGCAGAGCTTTGTTTTTGGAAAAAAAATGAACAGAAACAGTAAAAACTTCCTTAATTTCAACATAGGGTTTGAGCTGGGACAAGTCACTGAAAGAGAAGTGTGAGTTGCTATTGAGGCAGTTCAGTGCAGAAAACTGGGTCTGTATGGAATCAATTTTGGCAGAGGTGTATATTAATAATAATGTTATTATTACTATTATTTGATTAATCTTTAAACTTATTTAACTCAAAACTTTCAAAGTGTGTTAAAATTGCCTGTTAATATTCAGATTCTTATACAGTAATTTGGAAGAGATCCAAGAGTCTGGTTTCTTATCAAGTGTCTATTAATACTAAGAGCTATAGTTAATGGCATCTGCTGTGTGCAGCTATGTTCTGAATGACAGCCATCGTGTTGGACTCTGGAAGAAGGGCTGGTACAATGTAGCTTGCCTAAATGCCCAAGAGTGGGGAGATGGAGACTGAAGATAGTACCTTCAGTAGATAGACATGGCCCCTTGTGGAGAGATGGGGCTACCTACCTTCTGTCAAAATTTTTGACCCAGAATTGTTCCTGTCTAAAAGAAATTTAGGGACAAAAATAGAGCAGAGACTGAAGGAAAGGACATCCAGTGACTGATCCAACTTGGGATCCATCCCATGGGCAGGCAGGCACCAAACCCTGACACTAAGCCGTGTTGTGCTTGCAGATAGGATCCTAGTATGGCTGTCCTCCAAGAGGCTGTACCAACAGTTGACTGGGACAAACACAGATACTCACAGCCAACCACTGGACTGAGGTCTGGGACTTCCATGAAATAGTTAGGAGAAGGACTGAAGGGGCTGAAGGGGATGGCAACCCTATAGGAAGAACAACAGTATCAACTAACCCAGACCCCTGGGAACTCCCAGAGACTAAGCCACCAACCAAAGAGTATACATGGGATGGTTTATGGCCACTCATCACATATGTAGCAGAGGACTGCCTTGTCTGGCTCCAGATGGAGAGATTGTACCTAATCCTGTAGAGACTTGATTTCCCAGGAAAGGGAGATGCTGGGGGAGGTGAAATGGAGGAGTGTGGGTTGGTGAAGAGGGTGGGTGAGGGAGTACCCTCTCAGAGGCAAAGGGGAGGGGAAAGGGGTGAAGAACTCTTGCAGGGGAGACTGGGAAGAAGGAAAACATTTGAAATGTAGATCAATAAAATAATTTTTTATCAATAAAATAATTTAATAAAAAAATTAGCTTGAAGATTTTCCTATCAGACTAGAATACAAATGCCCCAGTCTTCATAGAAAGTACTCTTTCCTAATGTTTCCATGTCAACCTTCTTATATGACTTTCACTTGGGCTCCACATGTATGATAACTGCACCTTTGTCTGCTGATTTCTTACATTCATGTTTCCCAGATCTGAGTTCATTACCCTCTTTCCAACAGCCCAATATAAATGTCTGGCTGCATCAGATTAAATCCAAGTGAGTTACAAGTGTGCTTCCAAAGAAGTCACAGTGACAGAAGAACTGCCAGTAAATGGCAAACCAGGCTGCTTCAGTCTTCCTGTCTCTATAGTGAGTGGCAGAGTGAGCAACCCAGGCCATGCTTGGACTGGTATGGGGAACAGTGTGTGATAACCAGGGGGACATTAGGAGGTTGGACCAGAAAGGTGATTGCATTTCTTCCAGATGCAATGACTGGTTGTAGGTCAATCAGGTGTTGCCAAGTATTCTAACCTCCCTGGAAAGTTTTTTTTTTTTTAATACCACTATCCTAAGGAAATACAGCTAATTTTTTGTTAGTTACATACAAGTGGTAGATTTATGTCATCATAATTAAGTAACTTTTTGATAAAACGAGGCTTATGAATTTCAATAAAATAATGGATTTTTTTTCATTTTAGCCACCAACACTTCCTGTGAGGGATGTGTGCACCTGTTGGGGTCTATACTACTTCTTGACCTTCCGTTAAGAGGGAAGACTGCCACTGAGATTTCCTGTTACATTGATTTATGAACAGCTAGTCCCCTTTGCCTAATAGCAGGCACATCTAATCATTCCAACAAAAGGAATGTAATGTGAGTGCTTCATTGCTGAATGTTGATGTTTCCTTAAACAGCTGTTGAATGTCACCATGTTTCTTTAGAAATCTTAATGCATTCTGAGCTCTCCATTGAGTTTCCAAAGTTATCTTTGTGCATAGATCAGGACAACAAGGTCCTAGAAATTTCATACTTGAATCTCTTATTAGATTTCTGACTGAGATAAAGAATGAGATATTGCCTATATGGATTCAGGTAAGTTGAGGTGTTTGGACTGGGGGAGCATCTCAGCACAGGTGTCTACTTCCTGAATGAACTTGTCTAGGTTGGGACCCTTTACCGTTTTCTCCTCCTCTAGATAGGACTTGAATCTGTTTATTTTTCTACCATATGTTTTTAGGAGTCTGTGTGATCTGTGTCTTCTCATTTTTTGTGTGTCTGGACTATACTCATCTTAGTAATTTCATTTTGTTTGTGCATTTGCATTTATAATAAACAGTCAAAGTATTGACATTTCCAGTTTTTATTTTCCTCTATAAGCTTGAGGTCTTTCAGCTTTTGATGAAAAAGACCAAGATATTGAGATGTATTTTCATTCAGATTATGAGGCTTCTGGAGTCTAGTACTTTACTCCATTAAGCTCAAACATGTGTGGTGTGGTTTAGTACATAAGAACTAAGCAGAGTATTTTCTTATCCATTTGGTTCTTAAATACATGTCTTACGAATTACATTTCTACCGAACTTCTAAAATACCTTAAATAGATTTTGAAACCAGTAGATTTCCTCTGAAGAAGGATCAAGATCCATGACATTTTATTGAAACCAATGCTTTAGTCTCTCTAGTTCAGGTATGAGATGCATTGGGTCCTCTATGAACATCATTGTGTCTCTGTGGTCCTCTCATTAAGATCCCCATTGTCTGATAGAGCATCATTCCTACAGATGGCATGGAGTTGCCTCAGTTACAGTGTTAACTAAATGTCCAGAAATTATGGTATGAAAATATTGAGTATAGCAATGCTATATGGATATGTCTTATGTTCCTAATTTCAGAATTAAAATCTGCTGCACTATAGAGCAAGTTATTCTCTTTGGATATCCAAATAACTTTTATTTTTATTCTTAAATTCAATATAAAGTGAAAATATTTTTCCTGACAGAATTCTTATCTAGTAACTTTTTATAGCGCTGAAAATATTCATAAGTGATCATCAGAATACCAGCAATTTTTATAATATATTTTGAACACAGAACTTCATGATGCTCATTTTGTTTTTTGAGTTCTGATGCAGTCTGTTTCTGAAATGGGATCAACAGTGCTTGTCTGCGACATGTAGTGTTGACATTAAGATATTTTAGCAAGTGCTAATACTGAATGTGTCTGAGTACCAGTCATGTCCCATAAACAGAAGTGCTGAGCAGTGCTCCTGGTTGAGCAACGGGATTCACTTAAGATCAGCAGTCCCAGCGAATTTCCATAAACAATAAAAGTCAACAATTGTTTTGATATTAACAGTTGTCCTAGAGGGGCCTGGTGATAGATTTTATTTTAGCTTTTTTTTTTTCTTCCTTTTTTTCCCTTTTTGGTATGCATTTGTTCATGATTGGTATATGTCATTCATATGCCTGAGTTCTGTTATTTTACGCCTTTTGATCATACAGAGTTTTCAATTCCTTCCTCCTACGGAGAGATTGACACCACATCTGCCGTGTGTTGAACAGACTATCAGTTGATGCTAGCAGAATGTCAAGACTGCGCACTCCTGTGTATGTGATTTGTCTTCTGCGCAGTCATTTTTATCTCAGCACTCTAATGATTGATTGAACCCTCTGCTACAGCAGTACTTAACATGCCACATATTGGACGTAAAGCCATCCATGCGGTGCCCCTTATCACAGAGTGCTGCTCAGTTCTGTTGAAGCTATTGCTCCTTCTGATTGGGCACACTGAAAGCCTCGTCACCTGCTACGTTTTTCTTAGTATACCAGGAACAGTTCCTGCGTTTCTTATACTCAACTGAAAAAATAAAATCTTCTCATTTTTTAAAATCTACAGAAAACTTGTCTAACTTCAATGTCTTTATAAAACAAGGTTTGTATGACCTGGAGATATTTTTGGATATAGAAGATGCATCAAGTAAGTGCTGGGGATAGATCCCATCTTGCTTTTGCTGCAGATTAGAGTGTGGTTTCCAGTTAGAACAGCTACAGTGCGGTGAAGAGCTCTCTGCTGATTCCAATTTGGGGTGCAGTCGCACAAATGTGGCCTAATTTCTTCTGGCTGTGGGTTAAGTCATGTTACAGGTAAGCTTAATCAATACGAAAGTAATAGTTTTAGCTTTGTAGGAAAATAATTCCTATTTGGTAGTATATAAAATTATAAATTTAAATCTAACTCAGTTATTTTTTTTTGAATGGAAGAACTGACCTTCCAAAAGGCAGCCAACACAAAGCAAATATGACAGAAGTATTAAGTTTAATTGTAATGTGATGGTAGACAGCTTTTTGCTGTTGACTGTATACACAGTGAAACTTTCTGAATTGTTTAACCACAATCACGGGAGCTAATATAAATACAACACAAATTGTTCAGTTTAAGAAGAGTACTTTATAACCAACAGCCACGTACATTGAGAGTGTTACTACATAGCATTCCCAAGCCTACAGAATTTCTTCTTTTATTTGAACACTGCAAACAAGGATTTGAATCCTTCCTTTGAATCCTGAATTTAGCTGTAGATTTTGCCCCTTTAAGAAGCAATGTATCTGGACTCCCAGTTGTGTATCAAGAGTAGGATGTGGGGTGACTATGGGCCTCTTAATGTGACTTCTTCCAAATGGAGAAGCGACATTTCTCAGAGTAAGGTAAAGCATTATAGTAATATCCTGAAATTAGGAAACCAGCCTCACTTATATTCAGAGTTGAAGTAGATATTCTCAAGAACTGTGGTATTAAGCTTTAGTATTTTATAAACTTCAGTCAGCAAGATGCTCACAGCCAACTGGACATTCAACGTGGGAAAGAGAAGAAAAACAGAATAATGTGATTTTCATAGCAAAGCCACTGCAAAAGGAAATTATCACTATAGTCACAGTGACTGAAACACCCTCTCACTCAAGCTGAAATTTTGTAATGAATTCTTAGCAATGCTTTCATGTTAAATGCCAGACAGACATTATTTTGTCATGTTTGTGTACTGCATAAAATATTTAGTGCTAAATCACAATGAAAAGATAGGGGTTTCTTTTAACCTCTTTCTGGAAAAAATATCAAATATTTATTAACTGCCTTGTATTGTTGTCTGCTTCTTTAGAAGGTAATTTGTGGTCAGTGGAGCCCAGCAGGGAAGCCCCTTCCCCTCCAGATGGTTGTGACATTTGAGAAAACCTTGGAGGATTAAAGGCACTCTAGTGAGCACTCAAGGCAAAGTCCTGACACAATTTGACAGTCCTAATCTGAGTCCTCAACTGATTGGATGACCAAAGGCACAAAATTCTCATCCAACTGTGCAATCACTATGCACATTCTGAAGACCACAAAAAAATATTCCAAAGTTTTGTGACTGTTTTAAAAGAAAATACAGGAACTGTGTTGCCCATGGTATGTACTTGGAAAGAATGGTGGAAGCATTTTTAAAAAGCTTTTTAAAAATCTGGTAATATTTTTGCATGAATGAGCACAGCATGCTATAAATGTCTTTACTCTTTATTAAGTTGGGTTTGCAAACAATCTAAATGGTTAAATAATGGAAGATGCTATAGAAACTGATCTCCATGAATAAAGCCTACCAAATCTAATTATACAGCATCACCATCTGCTGAAATGAGGTAGCAGAATTAAAGCTATTACTTTTGTAAGCAATGTTTTGAACTAGACCAATATGGTGTGTGAGCACATGCACATGTATGTGCTTGCATACGTGCATGAATGCATGTGTTTGTGAGGTGGAGCAATGAAAAGAAGAGAGAGGAAGAGAGGCAGAATTGGGAGAGAGATTGGAAGAAAGAATATCATATATGTGTTCTTCCTTTGTTTTGTTTATTGTAATTAAAAATAAATGTAAAACATCCCACCTAAATTTTTATTCAATTTACCAAATTTGTAGAAAGGTATTTTATTGGCCCAAATTTTTATTTGAATCCTGAAGCCTCTAAAATTACTATAGAAACAGACGTGTTATCATCTACATTATACATAGTTTCATTGTGAACTGAACTACTCTTGGTTGACTGAGTTGTAAATCTTACTTCTTCATACCTCCTGTCCTAAAAGACAGATGTCATTTTGCCCTTGGCCTGTAAATTGATCTAAATTCCAGAGATTCCTTTCAATGCACACCATTAAATGGGACAGTTGGTGCCTTTGTTTGTTTTCTGATATTCTTAGTGTACAACTAAAAGTCTAGTTTTGTGTCATTTAATCAAAGATGTGGCTAATTATTTTCCATATACTTATTGTTCATGGAAAGTTTCCATATCATTGGTTCATGTACCTCTTATAATGATGATATGTATAGCGGAAAGTGTGGTCGGCAGGAATGGGTACTGTGTCAGTCTTCTCCTGTTTCAGCCTCACTTATGATTTAGTTTATGCCATTATTTGGACATTATCCCTTATTATTTGTGCACTGGAAGCTTACCCTCTTTGAGGATGTAGCTATTGTATGTAAAGATAGTGTAACATACACAAGACCTGCTCAGGTTCAAGCCAGAAAAAAATTCCGTCAAGAAGGGTAAAAAGTACTCACAAAGTTTCAACTCTTACCAAGAAGATATTTACAAATGATAATTGCTAGAGAAAAATAAAATCAGTTTTCTTTCATAAAGTATCACCAGATAGATCAACTATACTCTCTAGTGTAAGTCCCCATGCCTAGGAGTAGTGAGCCAACACAAATTAAACTACATGAATTTTGTGTGCTTTTTGTTTTGGTATTTTTTGTCTTGCTGGTTGTATTTGTTTTAATTTTGGTTGTCATTTGTTTTGTTTTGTTTTGTTTTGTTTTTTACCTTTGAGAAAGAACATTCAGTTGTGAGTTTGGGAAGTAGGAAAGATATGGGAAGAATTGAGGAAGGGGAAAATATGATGAAAAATATCATGTATGAAGAACTTTAAAACTTTCTTCTAAAATAAAAAAGAAGACGAAATATCTGTTCCTAACTAGTGAGGGTCATGTTTCATGGAACAGCTCTGAAAAAGAACTTTTGAGTAAAAACTATTACTGTAGTCAAATTTCAAGTTAAAAGAGAATGATTGTGTTTATAAGTAAAATGTAAAACTTTATTTTCTTTCCATTATTGTGGGTAATTTTTTTTAACCTGGGTTTTCCTCTGCTGATTATGTTTTTTTGTTATATCTCATGGGTGTCAATCTCAGTGAATACCAGAAAAATAAAATATAAGAGAACAGTTTGCTGCTACTCTAAAAGATATCAGTGGGTATGGCAGGGAGTTGTGATGTTGGCATGCAGGTGTAGGTCATAGGACAGCTTAATGGAGTTTTTTCTGTGACTTTTGAATAGCTTCTGAGTAACTGAGGTCAGGTCATCAGACTTTCAAGGCAAAATGTACCTACCTGGTTCAGCACCCCACTAGCCCAGTTTACCACTACTACTGACATCATTAGGCAATGCAGTATCATTTAGTTTATATATCCTCTATATTTAATGGACTGACAACATTCAACAAGTACTGTAAGAAATATTATTGAAATTTATAGATGAAGAACTGTTCATAAAACTAGAATATAAGTAGATTATTACAAAATTATACTGACATCATTTTAATTTCCTATTGTTGGATAAGCTTAGAAATTCCATCCGAAGTCGAAGTTATTAAATGAAACATACCCAGCATTAGAATGAAGGCTAGTGTGGGAGGATATGCTCAAAGTTAAAGTCTAGTCGCTTGTGTGTGCTGGACAGATAATTCCATGAAAGGCTACATGGAATTGCTTTGACTGCTGCCTCTTCCACCCAGGGCAAATATTATAGTGTGTGGTATTCAGCCTAATCAATATTAATTCTGGTGTATTTCCATTTTCAAAGTGAGACAGAAGCAGAAGTTGCAGTTACCAGTGGCAGACCAGAGTGCCTGGTTATAAATCAATGCCCAGTAAGATACGGCCTAATGTGCTCTGTTTACACTGCGGGACGGCAGTAAGGGAGGAGGTGAATTTGATTTTAAAATGGTGTCTGTTGTGCTGACACCATTGAATGAGCATTGGTGGAAGGCTTGGGGTTTCTCTGCACCTGTTTCTGAACTATTTCTATCTACTCCAGCTCAGTTTTAAGCTATCTTTTATTACTTTCAGAAATGGAGGCACACACTCTGAGTACTTCTGCACTCTCCCCTTTAATAGATCTCAGTCAGAGTCAACCATTGTTTCAGTGGCAGGTGGCTGCTCAACTATGCTAGGTTGCCTGGAAACGCTCCTTCAGTGCAAAGCCCTCCAGCCACTTCTCCATCCCTCCAGGGCCAGTGCTTAAACACTCAGCGAATCCCACCACTGGTGGTTCCCTTTGAAATCTCCCTGGTGAAGTAAGTGCAGAAAATACAAAGTTTCCCATTCTATGGGGCATGCCTTTTAAAAATGAAAAAGCACATTTGAACAACTTTTCAAAATAACTATCATTTTCCAAATCAAAACAACTCAAAACATCTTTATTTCTTAATAAACCTGGTACATAATCTTGTTGAATTGTAATAGGTGACATTACTTGGAAACATCTTAAATTAAAATCTACCACAACTTCTCGTCCTGAAGATCAGGCGCTATGAATAAGTTTATCTCAGATTTCTACTGCCGAATTATTGGGAAGGAAAAGGGAAGTTAGCTACTTTGACCTGGAAATTCCATGCTCTTTCTAAACTTTAAAATAAGCACTATCATTATGTAACAGAATAGTCTGTTACTTAACTTCTTTCTTTGTTAAATGTTGGAGCTGTGGGTGCCCTTAGGACAACAAACCTGTTGTTTTATAACACTGACTGTTATGTTCTACTTGAGTTTGCGTTGGAGGTATTTTTCTCTTTCAAATTATAAGTCACTTTAGGATCAAGTTACACAGAAATATTTGAGATATGCTTTCTTCATCTACTAAAGCACCATCCTAATGCTGAAATATAAAATTGAAATATTATATCATGTGTGCAAGATAATTATATACTACTACACGATTCTTATATGTAATTGCTAGTGTTAAAAGGATTCTTTAAAATAACACTATTAGAAAGCAACTTAATTTTCTTTTTTATTATAGGCACTTAAAAATTACTGACTGGTGATATGAATTCTGAAAAATAGGTGTGTTCTTTTCTGTTCAAAAGTCCTACTGTCACCATGTGTGGCTATCTTAGACTTAAAAGGACTTAAACTTCAGTCACTGCAGTTTACTTTCATTCATTGTTTTTTTCAAATTCTATCAGAAATGTAAGCATGAACCATTAACATTGTAAGGATGCATTTTCCCCAAGCTCTTTGGTGGAAGATTATATAGGCTAAGTTGTTCATTACATAATAGAGCTTATCTAAAACTCAGTGTAATTCAAATATACCTTCATGATTCCCTAACTTGCTATGTAGCAAGATAATCCTTTTCATTTTGGGTTTCTCATGCTGTAGAGACACACTTTAAGATTGTCTATACAGGTAGTTTCACTGAAAAGATTTGTAAGACCTTGGTTAACTTATTGACACATATTTATTATACTGTTTCTGTGATAGAAATAGAATTGTCCAAAACAATGAGGACTATCCCTTCAGAATCTCCTTTCTCTTATACCTGTGCAAGTCATATATTAAAGGATTAATACATTAATTGCTGCTAAATGTTTTTCACTAAATTTCCATGCCTGATATAAAAATGGGGAGATAGTTTTATATCATCCCTGAAGCTATTATTATACACCGAAGAGTGTATCTATTTTATTTTTGATATGAATGAATTAGATGTGGGCTATAAATTCCGTAATAAACAAATCTGATATTCTCCATGAGATTGGACTTATTCAGCATTTGCCTTAAATTATATTGTTAGGGCAAATGGAATGTCAAAATAACTTACCTTGGTGGTATTGATCAAGTTGCAAAGGGGATGAGAAAAGAGGGAAGCCATGCAAGCACATTGGTGAGGCAGTGTCTCCCGAGTGCTTATGTGTTTCATCTCACTTGGGAACATCCCTGAGATTTACTTAACATCGTTATCTCATACAAGCTCGGAACTCCTGTTTATAAAGATAAGTTAATTTTAGATTTCTCCTGATGTAGTTTCTTAATTCCAGGAGATAAATTTTCCCCAGGACTTCTAACTTCTTAACTACTAAAGAAGACCACATTGCCACTGCTGCCTGAAGTAATTACCTTAAAGATGAGCATGCCCAGAATTCCAGGACCTGCAACTGATCAGATCAACACTATTTGGAGACACATGGTATCTCCGTGAACTGAGTGACAGGAGCTAGAGAATAATTAAATTTCCTCTAAATTTTCTGAGAACTTTGACAAAATATGTTGTGTTCTTAACTGAAACACACAGATTTTGATAGATACAACGATATTGGCAAACAGGAAGTACCAGATCTTTGAGGATTAGTCTGCCCTCCACAGGGATGTGAGTGGTTTCTAATTCAGTTGAGGCATCCACTGTACCTCCGCAGAGCTGGAACCCATTAAAATCAAGACCACAACCTTCTGTGGTGATTGTGAAGGATGAGGCGAGTACATATGGGAGCCCACATGGCCATTAAAGAGGTCACCTATTAGTGGCATGTCAAAGACATGTCTGTCAAGGAGTAGAAGGAAGGGCTGAGCAAATGTGCTGAGGATTCGACAGATGATCTAGAAGACCAAGCACAGAGTGTGTTCTGTTGAATGTAGAGGACATTTTTGGTTTGGTCCTGGAGCACAGAGAAGTTTGTTTTGCATGCAAATGTGCTGCCATGCCACTTTAATAAACAGAACTCCTCAATACACACAACTATGGATGAGAAACGGTAAATTAGAATATTGAAAGCTAATATTTGAGGCAACCGTGTGATCAAGTAAAAAGAGAGAAGCTAGGATGAAAATATTAGAATATTACTTTGCTCGTGACATGTTTTAGGCTCCAGCAAAACAAAGTGCAGAGCTAGAACCAGGCAGGTAAATTGGACTAGAAAAATAAATTAAGAAATCTTCAAAAATGTGATTTATTATATTTTTAAAATGTTAGAAAGTAGGTGGTTCTTCCACAGGGCCACAGGACTTTTCCATATTTGTCCCCTCCCTTTTTTCTTCTTCTAAAGGATGAATGTTTTGGGTGAGGCAGCAGGAAAAATACTGACTCTAAAATTCCCTAAACATTAGCTGTGCCCTAGCTTACAGTCCTCAATCAGTTTAAACTGGGAATAGATTACCTATCCGGTTAGCTGTGTTGAGAGTAAAATGGCTGTGAAAAATGAGAATGTGAAATAAATGGCTCTTCATCCAAATGCAAATGCATTTCAGAGATGTAAGCATGAGGTAAGTATGTGGGGAAAAGGCTATTCACTGGGTAGTATGATGCACAACCTGTGTTGCACTTACCTAGACAAATGAGGCATGAGCATCCTTCATGTCCTCCAGCTGTGATCACAGAACAGCACCACTCCAGTTCTGTTCCTTTACGTCACAGTGTACTAACATACCTAGGTATGACTGTCATCTATCCTCCTATTTCAATGCATTTCAATACGCATTCAGTAAATGACTACTATGTATCCCTGATCAATGGTTTCCTCATCAATATTACATTGAATACAGCATCTCCTTTACTATAAGGCTGGGGAATTTGAAGTTTTTAATAGAGATACAACATTTGACCTGTCAGTGGCATCTTTTCCTTGGAATGTCATATCTCGGCTTAATCCTGGGGGCTCTTCAAGGAATTCTGTTCTTGTTCAGATTTCTTTTTAAAAAACAAAACAAAACAAAAAAACATAGGAGAAAGGAAAAGGAAAGTAAAGCAATATGAAGAAAAACGATATCCCCAAATGCTTTAGCACATTCTGCACTAATGCACTGTAAATAAAAGTAAATTCTAACATTCTAGAAGATGTGACAATGGGTAGCTAACTCTTATTTTTGTGCTAATTAATTATTATTAATTATAGTTATTTTATATATTATAACAAATTATAATTAATATTATTAATAATTATTATTTAACTCATTATTTGTGTTAATCTTTTATGAGCTAATTATTTCATCTATATTTTACAGAATAGTCCTTTCTTTTTTTTTCTATATATCTAAAATTTAGGTATTTTTAAAAAATTTTTTGTTGGATGTTATATTTACATTTCAGAATTTATCCCCTTACCCCATTCCCCCCACCACCCAGGAACCCCCATCCCATCCTCCCTTCTCCTGCTTCTATGAGGATGTGCTCCCATCAACCCCCCCACTCCCACCTTTCCACCTTCGAATTCCTCCCCCATGTTCAGCCTTCATAGGACCATGGATCTCTTCTCCCACCTATGCCTGACAAGGTCATTCTCCTCTAGATATACAGATGGAGTTATAGGTCCCTCCCTATGTGCCCAGGCTAGTGGTTTAGACACTGGGGAGCTCTGGTTGGTTGGTATTGTTGCTCTTCTCATGGCGCCACAAACCCATTCTAGACGTTGTGACAGGGGATGCTAACTCTTATTATTGTGTTAATTAATTATTAATTATAATTATTTTATATATTATAATTAATTATAATTAATACCATTAATTATATCTAATTGTATTTTGAGAGAAAAGTTTTATTTTAACAGGAAGGGTGATATGTAGGAGGAGCTAAGGGGGAAGGAGCACCAAGAGGAAAAGATGGAGTAAGGAGAGGAGAAGATGAAGTAGATGAGAAGCTAGGTAATGAGAGAGAGAGAAAGAGAGAGGGGGCATGGAGGCAGAAGTTCACGTGTCTCTACCAGTCAAAGATAGTTTACATATCTAGGTTGGGTATCGGGTTACACTTCTGATTGAGCATTACCGTACTTATAAAGCCTTTGATTAACATTTAAAAAAAATTGTATAAAAGCAAAATGGAAAAGGGGGCACGAGATAGGGGTTTTCTAGGGAGGGGAAATGGGGAAAGGGGATGGCATCTAAAATGTAAATAAAATATCCAATAAAAAAAGAAAGACATGAAAAATTATCAGTAATAATTATTAATAATTATAATATTATTATGTTATATATTATTAATATATAGTAATTATGATTATTGATAATATTTTTTCTTGCTAAATAATCTTTTTTATTTTTTATTTTTTAAATTTTTTCTTTTTTTTCTTTTTTTATTGGATATTTTATTTACATTTCAGATGTCATCCCCTTTCCCCATTTCCCCTCCATAGAAAACCCACTATCCCATGCCCCCTTTTCCTTTTTGCTTTTATACAATTTTTTAAAATGTTAGTCAAAGTCTTTATAAGTTTGGTAGTGCTCAGTCAGAAGTGTAACCCAATACTCAACCTAGATATATCAACTATCTTTGACTGGTGGAGACACGTGAACATCTGCCTCCATGTTCCCTCCTTTCTTTCTCTCTCTCATCACCTAGCTTCTCCTCACCTTTTACTCCTCCTCTCCTTACTCCTTCTCTTCCTCTCCTTACTCCTCCCACCTTAGCTCCTCCTACATATCACCCTTCCTGTTAAAATAAAACTTTTCTCTTAAAATACAATTAGTGCATAATTATGCCAATTTGTACCAGTGAGGTACAAGTTAGTCCTAATAACCAGTCCATCATTTTGTTGACTAACCAGAACTTCTGTCATTTCTCCTAACTAAAACACTTAGTTCTGAACCTGGATTTTTTCTTGGCTTTAGAATTATCAGTAATAATTATTAATAATTATAATATTAATTATTATATTATATATTATTAATATATAGTAATTATGATCATTGATAATAATTAATAATAACTAATAATTATTATTTGCTAGCTCTTATTATTTGTGCTAATCTTTTATAAGCTAGTTATTTCATCTATATTTTACAGAATAGGCCTTTCTTTTCAGTGTGAGTGTACCACTGTGAAGGTATATTGCAAGTTGTATTGAGCTTAGTAGATGCACTCTCTTTGTTTTGTAAAATCTTTAAGGACAAATGACCATTAATTACTTTTTATTATGCCATTTACATGGAGCTTCCAAGATGATCTCTTGTCACAAAATAGAACATTTAGTACCAGGAGTGGGTTATCTACTTGAGTTGTTGGTCACAGGGACCTCACGGCAACCATAAAAGAACTCATGATGTTGTGAAGTAGCAAGTGGCTCACCACACACTGCTGGCAAGGCCCATTGCTAAAGGTATTAGGGATTAGGGAAACCTGCAGAACAGGAAGCTCAAAGAATGTAAGGGCCAAAATGGGTGGACAACACCAAGAAACAAGGCCCTTTAAACCAGCGTGATCTATCTAAATCAAAGCTGACCATGCCTGCAACAGCATGATCAAGCCTCTGTTTGCACCATGTCATCTCCATGTATGTCATGGCTTCCTGAGTGTGTGAACAACAGGCTCTTTGGCTCTTGTACCTTCTCTTGGGCTCTTTTCCTTATGTGTTTCTTTTGTCCAGTTATAGTTTGTTAGTTTTTCTTTTATTGCATTGAACTAATGTTAATTATAAAGTGTACTTGCACTAAGAATCAGAGACTTCTTTACAACACAAACAGTTAACTGCTTTATTTGGCTCCACAGTTCAAAACCACAGAGTGGAGGTGGTTCTCATGTGTTATGTGTGATCAATCCTGATGCAATGTTAAATTTTTGAGTGGTTATGCGAGACTTTTCTAAACATCAACCCTTGATGGTTTGATTGACATGATCAGTGTCTGCAGCTAATGAAAACTGATGTGTGGCAGTTGAAAATGTGTTTAAAGGGAAAATAATGTGTTTCTTGAAGTAAGAAAAACAAGCAAGCTAATTCAGTGAGTTTAACTTAGTATTTACCTTGGAGTATAGATGAAGGCCACCCCGTTTGCTGAGACACATCACTGTCTCTTTTCCCTCAGGATGCTAAGTAAGTGAGGATGATCTTGAATTGTTGATCCTCTTGTTTGCAGCTCTCATGTGTCTCCATGTTAGGGTTCTAAAGTGCTGCTAATCAAATTCAGAGTTTCACGCATGCTGTCAAAGTGTCCAGGCTCACCTGCCTTCATCTCAGGTTTCAGTATTAGAACGTAAACAACTAAATTAAAGCTCAAACTGGAGAATAATGTATTTAAAGTAATATGTTTCAATAACTCCATTGCAACTATACACAGAAACATAACAGTGGCAACATATTCACTCATAGAAAAATGCTAGTGATGTATCAGTGTGCTAACATGTTGGCCTTTCTTGACGCAATATGCATAGGATTAAATGCAGTATCGATCTGTAAAATAATTAATAATTTTAAAGGCACTACTCCAGAAAAATATTTTAGCAAGAAATGTTACTTCTTGTCACAATATTCTAAGTAAGCTCATCCAGAAAGTTAAAAAAAATAAAAAAAAAAGGAGGAGTGACTCTCAGCTTCAAAGTCACAACACTGGTGATGTCAAAGTCACAACACTGGTGATGTCTTTTTTGTGTTTTTCATTTATGCCTTTTCCTGTTTAGTTCTATTACGTTATGTTTATAAGGAAATAGTGAACAAAATGACTAGATTCTCCTTATAAAAATTGCTTCTAGTGAGAGGTGAATTGTTGTATATGCCCCTTGTCTGCCACTCTGTCGTTCCTCTCCTACACTCGGTGACTTTCCCTTAGTGGAGGTGAAGGTACCCAGAATTAAAGATAAGGTCTTTTACTGCGTTATTTTAATTTTTAAAAATTTGACTTTGTAAATGTATACTTTAAAAATATGTGTTCTCTTAAAATGAAAACTGTATAATCAAGACTATCTAAAATAAATTCAGAAATCATTTTTTCTGACATTTAATCTTCAAATATTTTTTGCTTTTATTTATGAATTAATTTTTATGAATTATGAATTATGAATTATTTTTATGAATTAATATAGTTTCACTGAACATTCTTTTTACATAGTTTGAGAACTTACTATTGTTCTTCAAAATACTAAATTATTTTCCTTTATGTAGCTTTCTTTCTAAGGGGAATAAAGTTATTAGAGTGACCAAACATGAATAAAATTTATTGCCAAAAAACTTTTAAATAAATAAAAAAAAATCATATACAAAAATTAATCACACACAAGGTTTATTTGGCTCAATGAATTAATTCAGTTAGAATTATCATTTGGAATGGAAGATGTGATGTTTTCCACTAAGTTTTATACTTTCAGTGGTTTTTTTATGTTTGTTAATTTATTTGGGATTCTGTCTGTTGGTTAAGTACCCCTTTCAGCCCTGAAATCTCAAAGCATCACTTATAACCCTGTTAAACATGATGAAGGCAAACACATACAAAAGCACATTCTAAGACCACATTCTACTCAGTGTTTAGTTTACAATATACATTTTTTTAAATGCCTCTAATGAAGAGCAAGCTGCATAATTCACGAATAGGGGGAATAACCATCACTTATATGTAAGAAAGACATCTGTAAATTTGGTCATTTTTAAAATTTGAAATGTAATTAATCTTTATCATACACAACAGAATTCTTTTAAAAACATGTGTTTCTGTCAGAGTACCATTTTGTCAGTTAGGTAGAATAAAAATGTATTCCATTAGTCTGCAGAGATAATTTAGATTGCGGTAGAATGTCTGCCTCCCTGTAATTATTTCTGCAGACCCAAAGAATATGTTTGAGAGAACTTACATCCACATTTTCTTTCTGACCTTAGAGTTTGCTTCTCTCCCACGGTAATATGTGAAAGTCAGACCACCTGTTTTTCATTGTAATTTCGGTTTGGGTTAATTTTTATGACATAGCAATGTGGCCCTTAATCAGAATTTTCTGCCACTCTGAAGTAAGTTAATGATAACAATAATATTAAAAAAAAAAACTTAGCCAAGCCAAACAATAACAAAACCCAACCAACTACCCACCTTAAAAAAAGAAAAGAAAACGAAAAGGAAATAAAGGGAAAAAAATCCCATAGTCAATGGAATTAATCCCAGAAAGAATTCCCCCACAGTGTTCCAAAAGGAAGCAATCTAAAGGGCCCAGCCCCCTGTGTATAAGTTACAGCTTGGGAACTAAATGTAAATAAAACATCCAATAAAAAAAAAGAAAAAGAAATGTTAAAAAGAATGAAATAATCTAATTCTACGAGAATCTAAAGGAGAACATTTACATGAAAAGTCAATCTATAACGTCTAAGTAGCATATCTTTTCCAATGACAAATTGTAAAACTGCATATTCCCACTCCATAGTGTTGTTACTGAACTGGAAGTGTCTCTCTCTTCAAAAAGATGAGTGAGGTTCAGAGGAAGCAGAAGAAAATCTGCTTGTGCTCAGGAAATTGGAAAAGTATTTTGAAGTCGTGTTTTCCAATTTCTATTTTAAGTTAGCAAAGGGGAAAGTTATTTTCTTGTGTATATGTCAAAAAAAATCAGATCAGAAAGGCCATCTACAATTGATTTTTCTACTTGAAAGGAACAAGGGAAGGAGAGTTAGTCTTTGCTCTCGTCCATCAGGGTATTATGCCTGTCAGCTTGTGTGCAAATGATTTATTTTGAAAAGCCGACTTTACACTTAGAGAAATCCAGGGATGGGGCACCAGTGCCCCTTAGAGTGTCTGCAAAGAGAATCATATCTGGAAACCAGCATCCTGTCTCGACAGGCCTGTGCATACTCTAGCAAAGGGTTTAATATTCAATACTGGTTCAAATTAAAATAGAAAGAGTAGTTACTAGACTTATTGTAATGAGAAAAGATAGCCAATTTGGCAGTTTTAAATTCTGAACTAAAAATACTGAACTCTGAGTGAGTTATACAACCTAAAACACAGGAGGGATTACTCTTGCAAGTTTGTTTTCTAGTTCCCACTTTTAATACGCATGTTTCTGCTTAATATCTTAACTTCCATTCTTATATAATTATATGTAAATATCATTGTGTAAGATGCTTTTCTGCTTTGGAGACGCTCCAAAAGAAAATTTGATTTACTCTTACCAGTGTGTGTAAATGATCCAGTGCAAGCACCTGCTTTCTGTAAAAAAAATCAGGCAGCATTGGAGATTCAGTAACTAATCAAATTTGATAACCCCATATGCCCAAAACTTTTGAAATGCCCTTTTCAGAGTCAATTGGAGGCACAAGAAGTATTATGTGTACTTTGAATTTCTCTTGGTTTACAGGATAACAGAATATAATTGCTAATATTAGTCTGATCATTTTCAAAATGTATACAAATTTTCTGTTACCTTCTAAATAATACCATACTCCTACAAGTTTTGATGTTTTAAATTCTTCTCAGTGTAATCCCGTCTCCTTTTCAGTTTCAGCCATCACTGTTTCTTCTTCTTCTTCCATTGACTAACCTATTTGTTTGTTTGTATCTTCGTTCTTGAGTACAAGCTTGAGTGCAGGACTGAACCCTTCAGGACAGGCATTTATAGATTTACAACCACTCAACTGCTGTGTGTAAGTTCTAATGTTTTCTCATGAATGCTCTGAGATTTGTAAATTCCTTGTATGATTTTAGAGTGATTCAGGTAACAGATTCTACAATGTATTGACTTGTAAATAACCTTCGTATTTGTATAAGAAATTTACTGGTAGAAATGCTATAACTTTTGTGGGTTGCCACAGGAACGTGGGCTCTTTTGTGTCTTGTTTTGCAGCATTTTTTTTTCTGTGTTGAGTTTTATTGTCAGGGTGGTTACCTCATGCTAACAGTATGGCTGCTACCGTTTAATGTACTTATATGTGTTATAGACAGGGAAATTAGGTGGGTAGAGCCAGACAATATCTGTTAGCTAATGCTGCCTCTTTATACCTCTATTCCCCAACCATGAAAACAGAGCCTTCTTAGAAGCTCCCTCCTATCATTCTTGGCTCATATTTCAATGATAAGCACTGCCATGGCTGCCCTGACCTGAAAAATCATGAGTCAAAGGAGCGTTTGTGAGCATGAAGTAGTGACGGAGCAGTTGTCATCACACTGCCTTTTACTCTGATGCATCTCTCTGTGTTGAATGCTTTTCCCCTTATTTCCCTTATGTCCACTTCTTGTGTGGAGACCATCTATATATGCTTGCTTTGCAACAAGCTTCCAGTAAAAGACTGTATTTTTTTCAGTCATTTTAGCCTTCACAGCCAAGGGCAAGATAATTGTAATTTGCTACAAGCAATTGTGTCTTAATCTTGAGATTAGAGATATTATTCAGGACTCTCCAACACACTAGGGTGAAAAGTAATGTTACCTTATTTTCTATAAGACTATTTATATATTTATTTGAAATCAACGGGATGGCTGGCTTAAGTCTGCCCGGAACCAGAGACTGAAGTGCTAACATTACTCTTGTTCCCATTGTCCCTCTAAGGCAAATACTGCTCACTTTCCTCCATTTCTCCCATCCTCTCCATGAATCTATTCTTCTCTGTCCTTTACTTTCTTCTGTTATGATTTATTCTGACACAGATTTCAACACATTGTATAAATGATAGACATTTATGTCTACTTCTTCCAAATGAATGTATCAGATGTTTCTGTTATGGATATGATTAACTTTTGTTGGGTGCATTTTGTTGTTTCAACAATCTCTACAAATGATAGAGTATATGATTGCTCATTTCTAGATCATGTGACTACTATGGTTGCCTAGATTCACTGAAACCAGATATAATGGTGAGAAAACTTCAAGAAGGACATAGAGTAGGTGCTTGAAGAAGACCTTCCTGTCACTAGGCTCTACACAATATCATTAACTAACAAAGTCAGTTAATCTTTGCAGAAGTGAATGAAGAGCACATGTGTGTGAGTGTGTGTTTGTGTGTGTGTCTAAAACATTTAAAATATAAATGACTATTCCTTTAGCAAATTCCTACTACTTGCCTGATATATCCTAGGGCATGATATTTCATTTATTTGATAGAAAGTAATTGAAATATTTCTACATTTAATACAGACTGGAAAACTTAATAGATGATACAGAGCTCTCAAGTAAAACTATTCAGGGCAACTTTTCTTTATTTAAAGCTTCTTGTAAAATGATAGCAGACTGTACTCAACTCAAATATATAGAAGTAAAAAGTTTAAGAAAATGAATTCAGATATTTAACTCCACTCAGTTTAAACCAAAGACTGAGATGCTTGATTCTTCTTTTGGGTGCCTGGTAAACATCTTAAGTCTGAAAGTACAAATACAAAAATTAAATTAATCAAGACATGTGCACAATATGTCCCTCCTATCATGCAGACTGATTCAAAATGGTCCTGATGTGAAACTTTATTTCTTTTGAGCATCTTCCATTTGTCTCAGATAACTTACTGTGTTAATGGATTCTGAGAGTTGTCCTTTACTCCTATTTCAGTCAGCTTTGGTTTGAGGTGAGAAGTGGATAGATTCTGAGCTTGCTTGCCTTCTATCACCATACAGATTCGCTGTTATCATTTCAGAAAGCAGGTGCACTCTGGCTAAGGAAAGTCCCTCAGCTTGAATCCATTCTTACAGACATAAGAGGGGCTGCTGCCTAATTTCAGTGGAAGAGAGGTCCCTTTACCATTCACTTGAAGACAGGTTTGCAAAGGAAGACAGAAACTGGTCCTTCTCCCCTGTTCTTTTTTATCCATCTAAAAATAATTGATAGTTGTGTACAATAAGAGTTCTTTTGTTTACTTTTAAATCTTTTTAAATTTTTTATTGGATAGTTTATTTACATTTCAGATGTTATTCCCTTTCCACATTCTACACCCCCACCTAGAAACCCCCTATCCCATCTCCCCTCATCCTGCTTCAATGAGGATGTGCCCTGACCTGGCCACCCACTCCCACCTCCCTACCCTTGATTTCCCCCACACTGGGGCATCTAGCTTTCACAGGATCAAGGACTTCCTCTCCCACCTATGCATGACAAGTCCATCCTCCACTGCATATACAGCTGAAGCCATGAGTTCCTCCATTCATGTTCCTAGGCTGATGGTTTAGACCCTGGGAGCTCTGGTTGGTTGGTATTGTTGCTCTCCCCATGGGGCTGCAACCCCCTCCAGCTCCTTCATTCTTCTCTCTAACTCCTCCATTGGAAACCCATGATCAGTTCAATGGTTACCTGTGAGCATCTGCCTCTGTATATGCCAGGCTTCTTATCAGACATATTTAGTGTCTACAAATTCTGTCTTTGTTAGTTTGTTTTGAAAATGATTCTTGATGCTGAGGGAGTTTGAATGGGAACTCTCAGCTAAAGTGATATCACTTACATAATTCATCTCAATGTTGTTGGTTTTTCTAGTTTTTGAAATAGTGTGATAAAGGAATAAGAAAGAAAAAATTATTATTAAAAATCAGAAACCACGGAATGGAGAGACTCAAAAGAATTTCTAAGAGGCATCATTCCACAGGCTGACTCAGATAAAACATCTCAAGAACCCTTTGCAAGGAGAAATTAGTAAACACAACCTTGATGCCTAAAAAAAGTAATTGAAAATAATCATGTGCTCATGCAGTGAACCATAACAGGCTTTCTGTAGTGTTGTGCCTAAAACTGATGCCACTAGGACAAGTTAATGAAGGGGATTTACAGAAAAAAATTGCAGTCAAACAAAAATCAACTTCAACATAAAATTTCAACATGACTCTATCTATGCCCTAAATCTTTATAAGCTTGTAATTTTTAATTATTGTTTTTACTAAATCATCATTATGATTTCATTCTATGGATTAAATTGTTTTTGTTTTGTTTTTAAATAAAGCTTAACTTGACAGAGAATTGTAAATATGAGGAATGGAAATAATGTTTACTTTTGACTTGATATACTCTAAGGAATTGTTGAAGTATTTTCTATTCCAACTCAAATTGTAGGCAGGGCCCTATGGAAGTACAACATCACAGCCATGAAAATATACTCTCTGTCCTGCAATGAGGCTGACATTTATACATCACACTCAGACATTCAGAACACTCTTGTTTTGTTTATTGATATCTAGCGCACATCCTTGAAGAAAACTAGAGAAAGGAATTTTGCCAGGGGAAGGATTTCAGCCTCCTCTGGTTTGGATTGGCCTGCTTCGGGGTTATCCAATTGTAGACCATGAACTCCTCCAACACCTTGAAGTTCATATTTCACAAAAGGAATGTTTCGTCTCTGAGTGAAGAGTCTGCATTCTTTTCTTTATATTTCCATCCCATGATGACCTGGGAGAAGAACAACATTCTTGCATTCTCGTGAAGGGAGAGAAAGAGAAAGTGTTTTGGTTCTGTGGAACTTTTATTGCTTTCTCGGTTTCTAAGGTTCTTGTTCATCAAATTCTCAACATTGTTGATTGTAATGCTCATACACATTTTGAAAGGTAAAGGAGCTTCATGTGTCCTATCTGAGTGAGTACTTACGGTTTATGTAGAATCAAGCAGAGGATTGTATGACATGCCTTCAAAATACAGGTCAAGTGAGTAGTCAGTTCAAATGCTGCCCATTCTCTCATGAATGGTCCAAGGCTGTTTAATTTCTACTGTGCTTACAAGGAAAACGATATACTATTTGAAGCTTACCATACTTATTCTTTGGCTAATTAAGGACATTTTTCTAACTCCCTTGATATCTAAAGTGCTTGGGTTGTCCATTCTTTCTCTGCCCTTCCTCCTGACATGCTCCAAGTGCACAGGGACAACTGAGTCTTCTTAATAGAACATCAGGCCAGAGCCATATATCAGGGGTCTCTGTAGGATATCATGCTGCTCCAATCTCTGTTTTCTTGTTGCTTGGTTTTAAATCACAGCTGATGTGAAAAGGAAGCAAGGACACAGCCCTGCTTTAGCAACCGTTGGTTACTTCTCATTTCTGAAATCCCTGCTCTCAAGTCATCTGGCTCTAGACCTAGAGGAGTGTGATGTCTTTAATAGGTGTGCATCATGCATCCTAATTAAACCTTTCCTTCTTCCCTCCATGAAATGCTTTCTGCCTATTTGGAAAGTAATTTTCATACACAAATGTTTCTTGGAGGTTTTTTTTTTTTCCAATGGGAAAAACAGCACTCCATATGAGACTTTCTTAGAAATGGAAAGTTTGGGTCATACCAACAAGAATGGATGACACCAGTTAAAGTAGCCATCATTCAAACTCCTGCTGATGAGCATGTCCCCCAGAAGTTAAGAACCTCTGCTTTACATCACATCTGGCACCAAAAGGAGATATACTAGTATCTGAATTCTAGCTAGCTCTCTTGATGTGTAGATAGGAACTTTCAAAACATATTACCCACCCCCCCACACACACTTTTTCCCTTAAACATTATGTATACCCTTGCACAAACTTGTATTTTACCCATATTCATGCATATTCATAGTCAAATTTGAATGTTGTGTACTTTCATGTGTCTGTCAGTCTGTCTATCTATCTTGCCAAAAGTGCAAATGATTTTTTTAATACATTAGGTAATCATGTGGAGGAGTGTTACCTCCCTTTGAATCTTTGAATCACACAGAGGTGACACAGGGGAAGTTCTACCTTACCGTCCCTGTCTTTTCCAGCAATTTCTAGAGAATCCAGCAGACACATTGCTTCTGTGGCCACATCTCTGCAGAAGCTTCTACACACTGCTTTCAAAGCCATTTTCACAAAGTTTAATTACTGAATATTATGCTGGTCACCTGAGTCTGAAAACTCCATGGAATTACCCTGGTAACTAACACTGTATAGGATTCAAAGAAAGGTGTAACAAATGGTTTTTTATTTACTAAATGGGTGCTGGGATGTTGGATTGTATTGCTTTTCATGGTTCTCTCTCTCTCTCTCTCTCTCTCTCTCTCTCTCTCTCTCTTTCTGTGTGTGTGTGCGCGCACGCGCGTTTATACATTGTTCTTGCCAGGACTTTTAAATTCATGATTCCACATTTACTTATTTTTAGTTGTAATGATGAATTAAAAGTTACTTGTCAGCCATGTTTTAAAGAAGCTTTATAAAACATGCCTAACTATTTTTAGGGATTAATCAAAGACTATTCTGAAGACTCCAGTTTCAGCAGAGAGTTTCTGTGTTCTGTCACTGTTTGAGCCACTCTGTTCTCTACAGAGGACCAGAGGCCCTCTTTCTTTGGCCACCTTCAAAGTCAGAAGAGCTAACCTGGCACTTTCTAAGTGTGCCACAGCCAGACTGTGTTTAGTTACAAACTGGTTCTAGAATCAGGGATGTGTTTAACAGCCCTTCCACAGATGACTTCGAGAAGCATGCCTGACATCAGATTGTACCTAAAGGTAGATATGGTTCAAACCTCAGCTTGCATGCCTTTAAAACTCACATCTTTTGGGTCACATTAGACATTAATTCTGTTTCATGATATTTTATAAAATTTAAAGTGGAAAAATAATCCAAATTAAAGTATAAAGCACTGTTTTATAAAACAGTCTATTGGGGTTTTAAAGATGCTCTGACATCAGTTTTGTATTTTAGTAACTATTTTAACTTCCAATATTAATATTTTTCTGCATGGAATTGATATGTCCTAATTTCGGTCTTTGCCTGTATCCTGACATATTCTGATACTCACACTAAGGAAGGCAATTATTGTCTATTTTTATGACTCACTGCTATATGTGGTTTCTTCCTCTAGTTTTGCAAGTGAGTTCTATGTATATCAGATAAAAAGAACCAAAATCAAAGAAATGTTTAAGGCTGCATGCACTTCAAGTATTATGACACCAAATCTGAAGGCATGCACATTTAAATTGACTTGCAATTATTAAGTGCAATTTTATTTTAAATGTATTTATATATAGATAAGGGTCATATGCCATAGGCATAATAAATTAAAAAGCTGACTTGAAAGGATCTGGCAGTTATGAGAGTGTATTCAGATATATAAACATGATTTTCGTGTTGCCTGCTGACTTCCTTGTGAATGATAGTTACTAAATGCTAAATGTCATTGCATTTACAGGTGACATAGCAGTTCTGATCGCAGATCACTGCTTTTAATTCCTCATCTGTCTTTGACTCTCATTTTCCCCTTGGCATTTTATGGTCTGTTAGAGAATTTACTATTGAAATTAATTCAGCAGCTTTCTGAAAGATAGAACCCAATGTTCCTTGTTGGAAGAAAAACATCAGCTCCTATTGCCTCACTCAGGAATCTGTTTGTTTGTTTTGCTGTGTTTATAACTGCATTCTTGACATCTTTAAATCAGTTTCACCAAATTTCAACTTACTGTTATATATAACATGAATCTTAGTTTTATAATGCTTAATCAATTAATGTACAAGTTAATATGTAATGATTTTTCTTCTTTGAGGGAAGGTTTTAAAAACAAACACATAGTTTTAGTTTCAATATGCTTAATTTAAATGTCACTTAATAACACCCCATACTTAATGTCTTAATGTTAGTCCTGCTAAATTTTATCTATTAGTTTTCTAATATTCACACAAAGAAGTCATAATCTATATAATTTAGTTTGCACATGTATATGGACATGTGCTCAATAAAGTGTCTTGCAACATCCCTTTGCTCACTTGGCCAGAGATTATTAAGTCTCTGTGATGTTTTAGTTTCCCTTCCAGGAACTGTAGGCACAAAGATAACCAAATAGGACCTAAATGAAGTTCCATTAGAAACTGGGTATCTTCTGGAAGAGGGATACAATTAATTATCCATCATGACAGTATTTAAATAGTTCTCCAGCATAACACATAGGAGACGTGTACTCACTAAAGAAAAGGTACAAGGGGTGAGTATAGGGCCTTTTGAGGAATGGTAGTTTGGACAGGCAACGGTAAACAGTCTCTAGAAAAAAATTTAACAGGTTAGCAAATTGATGAAAAATCATCTTCTAGGAACTGTTGTCACTTAAGAGAGGTAAAGTGGTTCAGCATGAACGCCTGTACTTAAGCTGACTGAGTGTGAATCTTGAGTTTGCTACTTTGGGAAGATGTCATTGGCACCTATTTACTGTTTCTTATTTGACTCATCTTAAAAGAGTGTGCTGGAATAAAATGTGTGTTATGAAGGCACACTGAAGTGTGTGAGGAGGATGGGGGCATTGTAACTAAAAGATAAACAATTGTACATTAAAAAGCCATATATTTGTCTGTCAGAGTTGTTGCATCACGGTCCCACAAACTGCTTTAACAGCAGATGTTGACACTTGCAGAGGCCTGAAGGATACAAATCTGAATTCATTTCTTGGTATAGTCTTCAAGGACTGTGATGGATAGGCGTATCCCTGTCTCTCTTCTTAGCTTGTCAAGATTGTAAAACACCATTTCTCTTATGTATTTTATTCTTTATATTGATCTTAATCCAAGCCTCCCACTTTATAAAGGCTGAAGTTATACTGGAATAGAGTCTCTGTCCTGTCCTCATCTTACCTAATTGTTTCTCTAACAACCATGTTATTAAGTAGAGCCACTTTCTGAGGTACATGGATAGGGATGATAAACAAATGAAAAGTTTTGATGGTTCTGAGGCTTAATTCAACACATTGTTCTGTACAGAAAATGAAGTACTTTTGGGGGGGGGAGGAAGCAGTAATACCCAAAGTAACTTATCTGGAAGAGTTACAAAGGAAGAAAGAGAAATACTAAGTAGAAACATCCAAGCCTTTATGTATTTATGTATATATTATGTATGTATGTATGTATGTATGTATGTATGTATGTATGTATTTTCTAATGACTTAAGGATGGTAGAATGCGCTATCTGTGTCACTTCTCTATGAGATTTGTCACTAAATGTTCATTTCTGCATTCTGTGGGATGGAAATTGCATGTTGCTAGTCACTGTTTCCTCTTGGCCACCTGTTCAATAAATTGACACATGGCTATCTGAAATCATGCTTCTGTGGCTTCCTTTCTGTCTAACCCCAACTTTCTTCTTTCTTTATCTGTTTCTATGTGTATGTATGGTGTACATGTTTGTGTGCATGTGTTCGGTTTGTATATTTGTGTACTTGTACTGCATCTCTGTGTGTGTGCAAGCCTAGGTTGATGTTGAGAATCCTCTTATTGTGTTTTCTTCCACCTTATTCATTGGGGCAAGATCTCTTAATTAAAATCTACTCACTGATGTGAGGAGGCTGGTCTCATAAAGCTTTCTCTGGGATTCTTCTTCTCTGCCTTTTGGGGCTGGAATTATCTGAGTGCCACCAGGCCTGCTTGGCATCTCCATGGTGTCTGGGGAGCAGAGTGCTGGACCACATGCTTGTATGACAAGTGATTTAACTATAGAGGCTTCTCCCTGTGTTCTTTTCTTTGATTCTTTCTGACTTTCTCCTCGCTCCTTCTTCCATCTTTCTTTTATTCCCTCCTCAACTTTGGCTCTTCATCATTTAGTGAGTTTCCATTTTTTTCAACCGACGGTATGACACACAGCCTCAGTAGGTGTTTGAACACCATTCTATGTCTACTTTGAAGAAATCATTGGATGATCTTTTTGCTCTGCTAAAATACTGCAGAAGACACCAATCACTTTTGTGCCACCTAGAAAAACAGCAAGTGTCATTAAGCCACGGTGTCATAGACTCCTTGACCTCCCAGTGCTATTTTTAGGTTTGAAATTTTAACCTTATTTTATGATTTGGGGAGGTACTTTTTGGTCTTGTTTGTTGCTTGTTTTGCTTTTGGTCTTTTCACATTGAAGCTAATTAGTAAAAGCAGTTCAATAGATATATTAATTGCCAAATTTTGTGTGTGTGTGTATGTTAAATAAAATAAAAGTTTATTCAAAATTAGTCTGATTTCTAAAAATTTTCGTTTGCTGAATTATTCCTTTTTTTACACTGATTATCATACTTTTACATTCCAATTTGTAGTGTATTGATGAGGGAACACAATGGTGTAGTATTTGGAGGAAAGATAGAGTCATTGGTTCTTGAAGGGACTTTTGTTTTCTAAAAAAAAAAAAGATCATATAGGACTTGTGCATATATGGATTATGCATATGGTACACGTTATTTATGAACTAAAAATTAAAATATTCACTTAGCAATTTATTTATTTAATAACAATAAATCATGTGTGTGCTCACATTGAAAACACATACTCATAAAATATGCTTCTCACTGCAAAAAACATTGTTGAAAAAAACCCCATTCTTTTACCATTGTAAATCTCTTTAGTGTCTGGCTTCTTCGTAAACATCCAGATGCATCTGTCTGCTTCAATCTTCACATTGTCATGATACCACAGAGTATGTAGACTGGAAACTTCAGCATGCATTCATGAGAGACGTACAATGAAAAACATGCAAATCGTACCGTTGCATGGATATGTAATTCAATGTGTCCACCAGAGATCCCCTAGAAACTGTCTCAGGGACTCCCTGGAGACTGTGTAGCTCACTGTGAGAACAGTCTTTATACAGTGAGAGGTAATAAAAACAAAGACTGCCAGATTTTGTGTGTGTGTGTGTGTGTGTGTGTGTGTGTGTGTGTGTGTGTGTGTGGTGTGTGTGTGTGTTTGGTGTGTGTTTGTGTGTGTGTGTGTGTGTGCGCGCGCACGCACAGGTGGAAGAAACAGATTAATCTTGGCTATCATTTCCCAGTCATTCTCTATCTCTTTTTTGCCAGTAGGGGCGTGCCTGAGCTTTCTGATTAAGCTGGGTTATCTGACCAGCAACCCCCTTGTGATCTGTCTTTTTTTTTCTCAGCTCTCATAGGATTACAAGCATGCACCACCTGGCCTGCTTTTTCCCATGGGTACTAGGGTTTGAAGTCAGTTCCTCGAACATGAGAGGCAAGACTTACACCATCTGATCCATTGCCCTGCTCCCTACCATTTGGAATTCTGTTTTATCATCGCTTTATATCCAAGTTAAGCTTGATTTGCAATGTCAAAACAATGCTTAAACCTTCTTGAACATTTTCTACTGTTTTTATACAAGAAAAACAACAACAACAACAACAAACCTCCTGCAAAGACTGGTCTTCCCTTGTTTCTCCTCAAAGTTTGCTATACTTTGAATCTTGACTGTGCCCTAATGGCTCATGTGTCCATGATTTCTTTACCAGACTATGGTGGTACTGAAAGTTACTTGACACTCGAGGAGTTGGAGCTTACTAGAAGGATGTTAGCCATTTATGGGTATTTCCATGAATGAAGTCTTAGGATATAGACCCTTCCTGTTGTCTGTTTGCATTGTAGTCACCAGGAGCTAAATCAGTATGCTTTGCCAGGTGCTCCTGTCATTATATGCTGGGCTGCCACGCACTCAAAACAACAAAACCAGTGACTATGGATTTGAAGCTCTGGAATAAGGAGCCAAAATAGACCTTTCCTCCTGATAGCTTTATAGGATTTTCACATAGTTCCCCACACTGTTAAACTGACTATCATGAGAGATCTTATCTACCCATCGACCTGTGTCCTTAACTAGAAGCTTAATTAAAAAGAGGAACTTTCAGCACTACCTCCTACTTATTAATTTCTCAAAATGATGTATTAAATGACTGGTTGAAAAAAAAAAGATGACATGGAAAAATTGAAAACCTTTCTAAACCTCGAATAAAATTCCAACCTGGTGCTTGGGGAAATTAGTTTTTTAATATCCAAATCCTTCTCAAATAGAAAAGTGATCGAAATTTAATTTTACACTCAGTATATAAATACTTCATAGCCTCTCAGGTGTAATTTAAAGAAATCCAATAAAAGTGAATATGTTTATTAATATAATTAAAATAGTAACATAGATACAAGTAAATCTGCTTCTCTGAAGTCAAGGAAATGTTTGCTGTCTTTAACATTAGATGGAAGAAATGTGATAAATATGTAAAATGCATCCTATTTCCCTCTGTCATGAGACTGTGAAGACATACACTCTTCTTACACTCAGATTCCTCGGTTTGGGCACTGGTTGTGTGTAGCAGTGCCACCATGGGCTCCTTTGCCTTTTGAAGCTTAACTGTCTCCCCACTCCTGTGGGACTACACTGAAACTTGTATTAACTATGTGCTGATCAGGTAATTCTTTACCTCAGGTGGCATTTACGTTCAAGTAGGCAGGATGTATATTTAGAAGTTTGTACTGATCTGCGGGTAATCTTACTATAGAGAGCATCCACAAATAAAAATAATGTCAGACCAATGAAATCATACGCACAGTATTTACTCTTTCCTGTCTTATAAATGGGATAAGACTGGACTCTCAGAGGCTGTAAGAAGTCACCTTGAATACTTCTATGGATTTACATATGGTGTTTGCTAGCATAGCAAAGCATTCTTCTGTGAGTCCCCTGTAAAGATTTATTTCCTATCGAGTAAACTTCATTAACTTTGATTTTAAAAAAAAAGCACCAATTTTATAAATTAGATACAATTTTAATTTTTAATTTTGAGCATTTCCCCTTTTAAAAAGTCTTATACATCATTATTAAACATCTGTACACACACAAGAACATACAGGTAGGTCTTAATTCAAATTATAGACTTAGCAAAAAATCTCTTATTAAAACTCCAGCTCTCAGATTTTGTATCTGTTCCTGGTTTACTTACTCACTAATTTTGGATGGAACAGTATGTGCCAGATAACAGCATGAGTACAAGACTATGTCAGGTAGGGACTAGAAGACTAGAATAGATACAAGTATAGGTACTGCAAACAAATGGGATGTAGTACGTAGACACCTAGCAAGTCAGTGGTTAGCAATAAGAACCATAACTGACTTATTTGGGTCCCTAGATTGTTCTTGTCAGGCTTAAATGTCTTGTAGGAATGGCATCCTTGTGACTAAGAGTGTGTACAGAGATTAGCAAAAGCTGTATCTAAAGTTGTTTGCCATTTCAGTCATCTCATTTAGAAGAATAAGAACGACTGGACTTTTAAAATTAATTAAAAACAAACAAGTAAATGAATATTGAAAGCTGGAGTTATTATTCTTCCTATCCAAGTAAATGATGAAGAAATTTTGTTAAGCCCCAGTGCCCAAAGCATATGGTTGTGTGGCACTGCAGTAATACCAATTATTGTGCTGAGATAGGATGATGTATTTTAATTTAACAATTAAGTTATCTGAGTTTGCAAAAGTTAGAAAGAATTTTTTTTATATTTAAAATCCTATTTATTTTACAACTACCTAATTTACCTGGGATGTCTCATATTGAAAAATCTAAAGCAGCTTAGAAAAATCACTTTAACAAAGTGGCCTCTGCTAGTTCACATTAATTTCTAACCCTCACCTGTTAAAAGAAAAGAGAATATTCTTCATCAGAGGAGGTAGGAATTCTCAGAAGACCACAGAGAAGTTTTTCATTATGTAGATTCTATGGTTGCAGCTTTCATGTACTGATGCTTCAACATGGTCTTTTTTTTTTATCAGATTGGAGTAAGTTAGAGGAGACTGCACTCCAAAAATCATAAAAATAGCTAAGAGTTGGAGTGAGGATGTATCAGTTAAACTCTGGATGGGCAGACAGATAAGAAACAACTGATATATCATAACAATGCAGGCTTTCATCATTATCCTGAGTCTCCTGGCCTGAAACAAAGTCATATAGGCCACACAGGATTATTCTCCAGCCAGGGGAGTCTCTATGACAACAGATTGCTTCAGGAAGTTCAAGGGTGAACTCAGACATTCTAATCCAAACTTGAGAGCCTATCAGTCTTCCTGAGTTTTTAAACTGACCAAATGTAAGTTAGAAAAAGAAGTTTCCTCTCAAAGACCCTTAAGCCCCACAGCCCTTGCAGAGGGGCGTGGTTTCTACCCTGAGTTCTCACTCAGAGCAGTGTTGTGCAGTCACATGTTCAAAAGACAAGGTTTGTTCAGTGCTGCTGTATATACGCTCCTGAAAGAGCACTTCCTTCTCTACCACACATTCTGATGAAGACACAAAACAGATCTGAATTCATACTGGAAAATAGTACATCTAGCCAGTGTCTCATAAAGTGATTTTTTTACCTTTTCATGGTCCAGTACTATACCATGGACATTTTCAAAAGTAAAAATTTGATATTGTCTATTAATAGATTTATGTTCCAACATCCAGAGTAGTTCCTCCTACAGTTGCCAACATTTCAGATAAGGATTCAATTATTCATAAGAATTTTACTTGTGTTTAAAAGTGTGTGCATATGTAAAGTAGATTATTTCTGTTCAACAATTTCTCATGTTGTAATATTATGAGAAGCATTCAGTGATTTCCTATGTGGTGTTGTAAGAACAGAGGTATAATGTCAGAAACACATCAGTACGTGTCATGGATTAAATAAGATTGGGGGATAGGTCACCAGATTTTTATGAAGGTACTGGGGTGGAGGTAATGTAATATGATGACAGTTTGTGTAATTACATTACTGGCCATATTTTGTTTAAATTCTTAAAGTTGTACATTTTAGCTTTGTTAAACTAATGTTCGTAAATTCTTTGGCAGTAAATTAAGATATAAGAATCTATATTCAGACAGATCTTAACAAGTAGACTGTCAGTTGTACCATTAAAGATATTTCTCAGTAATCGGTTACAAATTGCAGGGTGCTGAGGTGGATTAAAGCTAACTAAGAAAAGAACTTAATATTGTTTCAGAGAGAAACTGTTGAAGGATAATCCTGGAATAGAAGCACATAAAGGGAACAGAACGTCATAGTCAGAAGCATAAAGCTTCTGGTATTTAATAAAACTGGGCCAAGCAACAGCAATTACAGTAATTACAGTGGGGGTAATACAATGAATACTTAGCTGTATAGACTCAAATAAAATTAAAATATGATTTTCTTAGCCTGAAGGACTCAACTACTTAAGAGATGATCTGGCCATAGGATAAAGACAACAAAGTTATTACAGGTATAACATGGAAGTCATAAAAAAACAGGAATACTGTTCAGAATGCAGAACTCTAAAGTCCTTACTTACTCTGCAAGCCTACCTAGCTTTGTCTGTGATCTAGATGAGAGAGTCCCAAGTTCTGTAACTCACTCTCTGGCATTTTAGAGCATAAAACTTCACTGGAATCTTTTTTTTCTTTTTTACATCAAATACTTACGACAGAGATTTTTAAACTATTCATTGCACATATAAGTGGATTCAGTTCTTTATATAGTGAGTGACTTGCAGTAGACATCCAATAAATAATCATTAAATACATTCATGATTAAACTAATAACTGCATGATTGGAGATAGGAGTAACTCTGAAATTTCAGAAGTTCTGTGAGCCAATCAGCATTGAAGAGCCTGACACTCATTATAGGAGTCAGTAGGAGTACAGGGTGAAGTCAGCTATGCTGGCACTGGGTTGATGGTTACAATGTACTTTCATTTACTAAGAGTCAATTTTTTTTCATTTATGGAATAAAGGCAATAGCTGGAGCTTCTACCTCATCTCTGTAACCATCCTATTCATCCTCTTCCACTTCCTCTTTTTTTTGCCCTATTTCTCCTTTTTCTTCTCCTCCCTGCACCTCCTCAAGATCACATGATGTTAATCAGGCTGCTGTTTCCCATGCCTTCCCCTCCTGTGTGTTGGGATTACTTGTTTCACCACACCTTCCTGACATTTACTTTAAGATCTTAAGACATATTGAGAAAAGAGTTAGTGTTTATTAAACCGCCAGTTCATTATAAGCTACTCAGTTTAAATTAGTGGGACTTCATTGTAATTACTGTCCCATTTGATTGAAGAGAATGAACACAGTGATCTTACCAGAAATGAGACCATTGAGATTTTTAAATTACATGTTCTTTATTGACGTTTGCTTATACCCATCAGTCTACTTGTGGGTGCTCTTAAATAGCTATTCCTTCACAACTGAGTAATGTATCTTCTAAAATGAACCTAGATCTAAGTTATCTAGAAACTGGTCATTGATAATAGAACCAGAATCTAGGAAGTAAATTCAGACTCATACCTGTTATTCCAACATTTAGGAAAACAGAGGATCACCAGGAACTTGGGTCCAGCCTCGGTGGCATAGGGAAATTTAGATCAACTTGGGATCCAGTGACGATCTGTCCATACAACAACAGGAAAACCAGAAACAGAAAAAAAAAAAAAAAAAAAAAGAAAAAAATTCACTTGTACATAAATAAATTCTGTATTGCATATGGTGTGTGTATGTGAGTGTGTGTGTGTGTGTGTGTGTGTGAGTGTGTGTGTGTGTTGTGTGCTGTATATATGCATTTTTTTGTAGGAGAACAATTTTTACTTACTTAAGCCTGTTGACCATTTTTGAGCATAATTCTATTATGCTGAATTATCTGATTTTCCCATATAGAGCTAAATAAAGCAAGCAAATCAAAGGACTGGAGAAATTTAACAACTGTAAAAATTAACAGGTTTTCACAGATTGCACTTTTCAATAGCTTAGTAAGGCATTGTTTACAGCTTCGAACGGGCAATAAAATTTTAATTTTACTAAAATATGTTTCATTGATAGTTACCTTTGTAATAGGCTAACTCATTGTATCTTTATAAATCATGTCAAGCATTTTTTAAAAACCAGAAATTGTGGCTTGAGAGTTGGCAGACTGGTTAAGACCCTTCTACTGTTCTTCCCTTAGAAACACATTTAGTTACCAGCACCATGTCAGGCTCAAAACTGCCTGCGCCTACACCTTCAGGGAATTTGACACCTTCTGACCTCCATGTCATCTGTGCACACAGGACATATAGAGAGTTGCACAGGCATGAACATAAGTGAGAGATGAAAATTAAAGATCCTCATAAAATATCTGTTAGTAAGCAGAATCTGTAGCCTCAGCACTGAGCTAGACATGTTCAAATATGGATAGCCATGATTCTGCAATGGTACCAAGGGGAACTGCTGTGTTCAAACTTTACTTTGGATTGTTTGTTTATTTGTCCTGTGTCCTGTCACTCTCCTGATCGTTGCGTCTCAACTTCATGATCTCTGAATATAGTCTTATAATTCTGTCCCTGACCTTGTGTCCATGAATATATATATATATATATATATATATATATATATATATATTCAATATATAATATTGAATAGCTGTTCAATGTATAATATATTACAATTCTGTCTTTTCTTAATTGATACAGGCATTGAGATAGCCTTATTCTATGCATAATCTGAGGATGAAAAAATGAATGCTTAAGAAAGTAATTTGAGAATATTAAAATTGCTACATGAATGATGTAATAAATCCTCTCTTCTGTGTAGGCAGCTTTAAGTACTTTGTTCTACTGGGTAGACTTTCTTGTCTGAATAGGAAGCTCAGTCTGTTAAATGAGAGATATCATGGTGGACCTTGTGATTTACAGATTTATCTTCGCAACTTCATGTACATTTTCTTTTGGAGAAGCCATCTCAGTGGAAAGCTTGATGGAAGCCAGTACAGTTCACATAGTTGTAATTAACACTGGGTTATCTTAGTGTGCTTAGCTCTCAGCTTGATCTCACAAGTCAGGATTATTTAACTTTGGGTGGAGAAAAGGCTCAGTGGATAAAGCACTTACTGTCCAGTTGTCAAGGCCAGTTAAAAGTGAGGAGGTTTGGCAAGCTTGGCTGTAATCCCAGCAATGTTAGGTGATCCTAGGAGAAGCTGCATAACTTGCAGAGACCATGAGCTCCAGGTGGAATGAGAGACATCTCAACCCATAAAGTGGAGAATGATAGAAGAAGATCCCCAAACACAGCAGTGATCCTCTACATGTATGTGTATGTACCTGCATTCACATTTGTGTCCAGCTTCATGATAACAACCACACAAACACCACATAAACACAAAAAAGAAAAAATAGGAAGAGGAGTTGGAGAAGGTACAAAAAAGAGAGAGGGAGAAGGAGGAGGAGATGGAACAAGAGGAGAAACAACTATTTAACTAGCCTCAGACAGGACATAGGAGCTCACAAGCTTGGAAATCCTGATTCAGGTATAAAATACATTAGTATATTTTGACACTCACATCACACTTATAAACATCTTGATGAGTCAAAAAAATTATTTGTCTAAAAGACAAAGAGAAGTCTTGTTGGTTTTATTAGTATTTTTTTTTTAGTTACAATCACTTGTGAACTATGTTATTGAGCACCAAGATGAGCATTTTACAGAGGATAAAGTTTCACTTCACCACACAATTTCAGAACTTTCATTTTGTGGTAGGTACGCTCCATCAGTTAAAACCTATGACAGAATAGCCACAAAGGGATTGTGTGGCTGACAACTAAAGGAGAAGGAGGAAGAGGACGAGAAGGAGCCTCCTCACATCACTCAGACATGAAAGAGAGAGAGGATCCCACAGTGTGCACATCACCAGTGACTCCACAGAAACATTGACATCCTCAAGGATCCACTTCTAGACTTTCAGATCCAAATTATAGCATCAATTAAGAGAATATTAAAATAGTCAGACAACATAAAACTGTATATTAAATTCACTACATGTTATGGATAGTATTTATTTTAAAATACATTGTCAAGTAAACAGTAGAAACTGTAACATTATTTCCCACTTAAATCTTTTGGCTGAAAAGACATTAGATAGAGTCTGAGGGCAATATTTCTATTCAATATCTTAAAGTATCCCTCTTATTAGTGACTGGAAAGCTCTACAGTACATAGAGGAACAGAAAAATGAACCCAGAGAGTGCTCCTAGGTAGAGCAGAACAGGAGCCAGAAGAGATATGGTATAAATGCCCCAGTGAGCCAGCACTGGGTTTAGAGGGAGTTGCCAGTGTGCAGCTGACAGATCTCTGGTAGGCAATGGTTGAAGGAGGGCAGCTGGTAGCAGTAAGGAAGGTGAGGCCCCTGTCCTTCATCCACGGGTTACTGAGTTCTCCCTGCCTCGAGGGAACCTGAAAGGGAACTGTCCCTTAGTGCCTCCTACAGAGAAGTGGAGCTCTGCTGACACTTTTACTCAACCGCTGCTAAGATGCAAGAGGTACATGCTGCTTTACACCACTCCCAGGGCAAATGACTATCAAGTCAAATGGAAAAGCTATTTGATGCCATATATACCGGTAAAGCATCGGATAAAATTCAGCATTTTAACTGAAACCTTTATGAAACTAGAATGCTAAGCAGCATCTGTGGGAAAATATATAGATCACACTAACTGGTGAAGGTCTGGATTCAAAGACTTCTCTTAACTGCTGGGAATCAAACCTGGATCCTTTGAAAGAGCATCCAGAGCTTGCTCCTTCTTAACCATCTTTCCAGCACTAACCATATTTCTTATATGTCGTCGTGTGGATATGAGAAGCACAATTCTGGAAACATTTTCTTTTGGCTTTAGGATTTGAAATAGTTGTTCTTTGAATGGGGTAGAGGGTTAAAAATGCAAAGTCAAACTCAGATTAGAAGAAAGTATTTACAAATACTAAGTCTGCCAAAGACTCGTTCTTAGAATATAAAATAATTTATACAATTCTCAGTAGGAGGAACCAACCCAATGAAATGCAGTGACCGCCCAGATAAATTTTAAAAATGGATAGGCAGAAAAAACAAACTGAAAGGAAGATATGTGTCTCAGAAAGAAGACATGTTTTAAGAATATTATAAAATAAGCAAAATCAGGGTTAAATGTCTGATGCTAAATTTGCTGTAGCTTGTACTTATTGTGTTCCTTGGTTATGTTGGAAGTTTGTATGCCTGTGCAGTAGATAGCTATTAATTGTTATCTTTCAAAAACACGATCATGAAATGAGATCATTCTTGTGGGTATAATTTTTAACTGTATGTTGTCATGAGAGGTATCATTATCCTAGAAATGTCATTGTAATTATTATTATGAGTTACTAACATCATCATCAATACAGAATTTTGTAATTATTATTGTTGAGTATGAGTTAGTATGTTTTCACCAAAATAAAATAAAACAGAAAAACTGTATATAAACATTATTTTAAAAATACTTTTGAGCTTGGAGTGTTGAGAAATTTCTAGACCCTCTACTAATTCATTCGTCATGTAGTTCCTACAAAAGCACTTTGTAAAAGCACGTGATGAATTCCAAATTAAATCTCAAGTTAATTCCTAAGAGAACAAAAAAGAAATCACCTAGTCCAAAGAATACTCTTTCATGAGTTTGTTTCTTAAATTGAAATGTTACTGTTCCCATACATAATTCATTTAAGGCTGGAATACTGTGCTCTCTGAATAATCAATCTTCTTGTTTTATGTTGTTTGTTTGATTTGGTTTGGTTTTGGTTTGACCATGGCCTCACTATATTTAACATATTGACCTCAAAGGCACACAGATCCATCTGCCTTTCCTCCTGAGTGTTTGCCACCAACCCTCCCTACCCTTGTTTTGTCACATATATAGCTGACAAGGCCAAACTGAAGGAGGGAGAGAGAGAGAGAGACAGAGAGAGACAGACAGACAGAGAGAGAGAGACAGACAGACAGAGAGAGACAGACAGAGAGACAGACAGAGAGAGAGACAGAGAGAGAGACAGAGAGAGACAGAGAGAGAGAGAGAAAGAGAACCAATTACATCTGTTGGGACCATACATTATATAAATGGATATAAGTTACACATTGTGTGTGTGCGCGCGCATGCGCGCGCGCACGCGCTCATGTGCTCGCACATGCATACCAATACAGCTTGTTGCTAAATCCTGCATCATATTCTCCAGATCTCTCTTGTTGTTGACAACCTAGAATATTTTAATATTCATGGTGTTTGTAAGCCCACCTTAGAAATTTCCTGGCACCTCTGATGCTTGAAATATTCTTTCAAGTAACAAGCAGCAGAATGTGATGGATATAATAGTGAGGGAAGACACAAAAACAGAGGCACCTAGAGAAGTGCCATTGTCATTGCACTGAGTATTTATTTAAACTGTGCAGAGATCACATTTGGCATAGGAAACACATTCTTTGCAAAAGCTGACTGCATTGTTCAGCAGATAATTGCTTTTATGGCTGATGCATCAGACTGAAGCTGGAGTTTTATGTCACAACTCATTTGTTGAAACCATATTGTCGAAAATCTGAGTGCTTTAAGGGTATATTTGAAAACGTGTTTTAACATGCTTTGTGATTCATCAAGTAAACAGATGATAGAATATTAATGTAAACAATTGGTGACTTATTTTTCTTCCTTAATTATAGCTCCTGTTCATCCCAAACTGACACGGATTGTCTAGAGGGGCCTTTGAAAGGGGTAATTTTAAAAAGTTGACTCAGGACTGATTGCTGGGTATACATGTATACCTTTACTTTATCTAACACTGATTATGTTAATGTGCTGACCCCTGGAGGAAGGAGGAAGGAACTGAGACAGACATGATGAGCATGGGATTGGAGAGATGGCAAGAGCTAGAGTATCACTTCAATTTACAGAAGGCCACTGTGTGCTTCAAGTGCAAATGATGGTGTGCCTTTGTATGTGATACTTAAGTGATGTCTATCTGCCTCGTTGGTGTTATTTGATTTTTAAGATCCTTAAGGGAAAACAGATGTTAGATTAGGCTTTTTATTTGTGACTTCCCGACTTCCTCCCAGGTTTCTCTACATCCCAGTCCTTGAATAGGAATGCTGGAAGCAGTGAAAGGCACTGACCTCAAGTATGTGATTAGCAGCTTCTAACACATATTGACATCATTGCTTGTCATTTGTGAGCATGATTTCATGGGTGGCTTTTGCTATTACAGCTTACAAATCTTTCATATCTTAGCTATTTGGACTTTTTTCCCCTCTTGATTAATTTAGAAAAGACACGGACTCAGCTTGGGGGTCCATATAACACACAGCATTTAGCCAGACATGTGTCCGTAGGAATCAGAAGTACCAAATCTAGGTGTAAGATAAGAACAGTGCAGATTCTGCCGTAGAGGCTGGCATGCTCTCACCATGCTGCCCTTCCTTTAATACCTGCTTTCTGCAAGAACTTGCTACCTAAGAACGTAAAGCTATTGTTATTTTCTTAGCTTAGACTCTCATTCCTGACAATTCATGCCTCCTCATGTTGAACTGGGCTTAGAGTGCTCTCTTGTAAGCTTCGTGCATTCCCACTGCATTGTAGTTCACAGACTCAGGCTGTTCTTCACTGTGTGACACTCAGTCTTCTCCCGTTTCCTTGGCTCTGTATGCAGAAGATCTTCTCACCATATTACTCCATGTGCAATGTTTCTGAGTATTGTTTTATTTTAATAATGATGAATTCTCCAACACAGTAACATTAAACTCATCTACAGTCAGTGAATTCTTAGGGGCAGTAGGAAGGGCAAGAACTGTCATCGTTGGGAGACATTATATGGTGAATTCAATCTGTCGATTAATAGCAGGCAGGCTGAAAGAGGTTTCAGTGAAAAAAAATCAGCATGTGAATTTATAACCATTAAAGAAAATAGTTTCACAAATTATTGCACAAGCCCCATTTCAAGATAGCATTTATTATTAAAAGGCTATGTCTCTCACTCTTTTCTAATAATGTATATACACCTTACTTAAATTTTTCCCTTAAGAGGTGTCAAATTGAATAAAACCCCTATTTAAAGGCTTTGCTGGATTACTCTTTCATGCCCACGGGTGTGCTCTGTAATGCTACATTTCTCTAAGTACTAATCTTATCTTTTCAAATCGGAAATTTTTTAAAGCACTATGCTCCCTTGTAAATAGACTTCTACACGCATATCCTTCTAGCCTTCAAACTGGAGGACCACATGCAGAGAGAGACCCAAACCATCCCAAAGTATTTGTGCTTCTACTTTTTTTCCTCACATCTCCCAGATCTGAATCCATAAAAACCAACAGAGCCCTTCTGTGTTACTGTCCCTCCTGGCTGTCAGCACACTGTGCATAGAGATAATACAGCCAGAAGGCATTTTGATAAAGACAGCTTTCAAGATCTACTCTTTAGAAGGCATTTGTATACTCATTATGCAATTCTCTTTTGTATCTATAGGGAGTTCTGTAAATAAAACACCAAGGTCATGTGCTCCAGTAGCTGATGGCAGTCATTTCAGACAGAGCAATTTCTTTCTGTATATATCTTGATACTAGACAGCCACTCATGAAAAAGATAATTTCAAGGCTTTGTACATGGTGATGGCAGCTAGCTGATTTGGCCAATAAACTATAATGGCTCAGAGACTCCCTTGTGGAAATATTGCTTTCTGTTTGCACATACACATGTTACTTGCCCCAAACAATTTCTTTTCTAAGTTAACATGGAGATCTGTTTATCTCAAGGTGATGGCCATCCACGTGTTGCCATTTTAATTACATGTGTGTGATTCCTTTCTATTTTGCACCCATGAAGTATTTACAAATGGATATTTTGCTAGATGACAATATGTTGGAGGTTATACCTGCTCTGAGCCTTGGAGGAAGAACAAAGCTGCATGGCTCCATCTCATTAAAAGGAGAAATATACACAGAGATTTAGGAAAGTATGTTTCTGCTGCTTGCGTTGTCAGCTGCCTACAATGGAAGGAGTTTCCAAGGAAAATGGACCCAAGAGAATGAGTTGGAACCTGACACAGGATCTTGACAAAAAATGATTTGGATCTTATTTGATAGGCATTAGTGTCTACTGCAAGGGTAGTTTCTAGGGTGTGTGATATGAGTCAGTTCTCTTATTTAGACCGTGACAACAAGAGTATAAAGGTGAACTATTGCACTAATTTTTATTATTTCTTAAGGAATATAAATAATCATAACATTGGAACCAGATTTCAAATAAAATATTAACATCACCTTGCATCCCTATAAATGATAACTTAGCACATGTAATTTAAACTTCAAATTTGGAACTATTAACCTGCTTTCATACAAATTTTCACAGTTGAAAAATGTGACTCTTACAAACACTTGTACCCTGAATTTAGGATGTTTGTTTGTATGCTTGTTTGAGACAAGTTTTCTCAGTGTAGCCCTGGTTGGCCTGGAACTCAACATATGGCCTGTAGTTCAAGCAGGTCTGGAACTCAGAGAGATTCCCATGCCTCTACCTTCTAGGTGCTGGGATTAAAGACATGTACCATGATACCTAAAATTTCATGATTTTGTAAAGCACTAATCATTGGAAATTTTGAAAGAAAACTAATAAAATAAAGCAACATTTTCTAGGATTCTATTATGTGATGTTAGAATTTTTAAAATACCTTAGATAAAGATTTATTTTTCCTTTTCTGAGCCTAACCACTAAAGTATAAAAGTTAATGTTGTTTAATGCTTACAATAATGCACTGTGTATAGTAAATATTTAAAAGTATCTCCAAATTACATTTTATGATCTATCCTCAGATCCCTACATATAACTTTGAAATATTTGGCTCATTACAAAAAGGAAAACATCCTGAAAGAATATGAACAATGACTTTCTGTTTGTATTTTATAATTTGCTAAGTTTCCATCTCTATTTTTGAGCGCAGTAATATTTAAGTTTTTCCCTATCCATATCCACTATCATTTCTAAATGCCTAAATATGTAGGAGTTTAGAAAACAGTGTCATCATTATTATATGTAATATTACCATTTTTTAACTTCCTGGTTGAATGAATGAATGAATGAATGAATGAATGAATGAATGAAAATGTGACCAACCTGCTCACTAAATAGCACCTTAAAATTTTACCTGGTCCAGGTATGAGCCATCTGCTGTCTAAACATCTCGTGTTGTTTATAGCTCTCATCCCTAGAGTTTAAGTATGCCACCCTTTTCACACATCTCTCATATAATCTTCATGACAATTCTGTATGGGTGTTATCACCAGAGAGACTAATACTTTATAGATAGGAAATTGAGAGAATGACCTTTATCTTCTGAAAATGTCTTCTTTTCTAATACCCCATGGTGTAGCTAGTGTCATAGAAAGATCAATTTAAGATTGTCTAAGTGCTTTTCAAAGTACCATAGGATGGATTTTTCTTCTTGTTGTTTTTTTCTGAATCCTACATAACCCATTAGTGTGTGGTTTTGTCAAATATTCTGCCCTACTACCACTGCTTATCTCTTTCAGGACACCTTTGTATGTACATGAATATTTATGTACATTACTGTAACCTAATTGTAATATGTAAATAGAGATAAATACCATATACATGAAATTTTCCGATTAGCTTATCATTGATCTCAAATACAGAATATTTATAAGCAAGCAAATTTAGACTAATATAAATGTATTTTGCATCATATGATCTATCTTGTAAAGTATGCCAGACAGCTTAAAGTTGAACTGACTACTATGGAATTACTCAGCAGAGTCAAAAGAATTTATATGAAGTGCATTTCCTGCATCAGATATTTTTCTAATAAAAAAAACTTAAACTTTATTATTTTTATAGTGAATCTAGGTTATAAGTGGACAAACAAAAGCAAGCATAATGTAAATTTTAATGTTATGCTATTTGGCATATTTAATGTTATGCTATTAACTGGGTTAATATTGTGTTAAATGTGCCTACAGTATACATACAAGTTTGAAGTCAGGGAGTTAGGGTAAGACTTCAGATCTTACCATTAGGAACTCAATGATTCCAGGAAGATATATGGTCTCTGACCCTAATTTTCTGTGTTTATATAGGGGGAGCCGGTGACAGTATATATGTCACAGGTAGACTTAAGTTTAATTATTTTAATATAGATGAGTGATGTGCTAGAGAGATGGCTTAGTAGTTAAGAGTTCATGATACTCTTATAGAGGATCTTAGTTCAGTTCCTAGCACCCAAATGGCTTGGGTATCATGCCTGCTTCTAACTCCAACTCCAGGGTGATCCAACACCTCCTCAGATATTGATACTTAGTCATACTTATCCACATAATGGAAAAGAAATAAATCTTCAGATAAATGAGCAGTAAAATAACTGGTCATATTGAAAATCTTGTTGTAGTTTCTTATATTTCATATTAATATCATTAGGCATGGTATATTGTCCATACAGAGAGCCATTGTCATGACAAGTATCTCAGACTAGAAATAGATAACTGGACTTTCTTACTAATTACCACAGTAGAGTTAATCCTTAGGATCAGGTTAGAGCCAGGCATAGTAGTGTATACCTGACTTTTCGGCTGCTCAGAAGTCTCAGGAGATAGGATTACCTGAATATGTCAGGTCCAGATCAGGCCAGAAGTGGGAGAGTTTAGATTAAATCACCATCTAAACTTCACCAAGTATTAGGCAGTTATGCAACTCACCATCCTTCTCTTATTCCTTTCAGAGACTTGATCACCAGTGTGCATGAGTGCTTAATAGATATCAGGCAGTATAGTAGGGTCTTAATGTTTAAAGCACTTTCAGTCATTGCCTGAAGGCAAGTTACAATGTATGGATGTGGAGTTCTGTCCATCAAGTAAATGTACATGAGTGTACTCACATAAATTCTACCATAAGCCAAATCAAAAATTGAAGGCTTAGCTACCAGAGTACAAGTTTGAGAGAACAGTGTACAAAGTAATTGAAGGATGGTTATATGCCTCATAGCCTATATCTTGTTGTTCATTTCATATCTCATTTTGAAAAGCCACTATATATAAACATATGTGTGTATCTATATATCTATATGATATAAATATAGATATATATGTCTATAGATAGATAGATACAAAGATAGATACATAGATAGAAACATAGATAGATACATAGATACATAGACAGGTTTGACAAGTGGATTGAGCAAAATGTGAAGTCCAATTTAAAACTGAATCACTGTTTAGAAAGATAACTTGTTCTATCCTTTGTATTTTGTTTGTGTAAATATTTTATTACAACCAAAAATGAAATTACTAGACTGGTATTTTTTAATGATATTATGCTCCTTATAATGAAATTAGAGGATGTCATTTATAGATGTGTGCTCTTTATTTATGATCTGTATGAAACTGTGTATTTTATTTTTATATTAACTCTGACTACTGATATGATTATTAATATCTGAGATGGCAATGTGCAGAAGGCAGTTTTTGGCAATCAAGGCAAGTCAGGGAGAACTGTTTAGGATCACAATCTTAAACCTTAATTAAAATTGAAAAGAATGTGTTGAACTTAGCATCTTCAGGACACAGAATTTGTAATATCAGATTATTGATAGATAAAAAATGAGATATGTATAGTATGGTTTCCAGGGAATCCGGATTTGAAAATAGAATATGAAATATATAAAAAAGGAGTCAGCTATGAGAATGTTTATAAGTTTAGCATTACACTATTACTTCCCTTTGAATTAAGTCTAGACTAATATAGATCTAAAGCCAAGAAAACACTGAAAGTGTTTTCTTTTTTGTGAAAGCCCTGAAAGTCATTCAACAGATAAAGACAACTTAAAGATAAAAGATGAACTGGATAGGGTTATGAAGAAGCAAGGAATATGGAATAGCAGCGAGGTCAATGTGGGAGCACCGCGTGCCGAGAGAATGCCAACACTTTATGATCAGTGACAGGTGGAAGAACTACTGAGTGAAGCTGAAAGAGGAAAACAGTAATATGTGATGCCTTCGACATCGGGGCAAGCAAGCTGTGAGGGAACAGGCAATGGGCACGCTGGGAGGAATGCTATTATTAAGTCAAGTCACATAAACATTTGATGTTTAAATTTTGAATGGTTAGAGGGCTGCCATATTAGCTATCAAACACATGCTACGCATAAACTTAGAAGAAACAGTGACAGAGAATGAGAAAATAAAGAGAGCAAGACTAAATAACCTTTGTATGATATTAATTACTGAAAAACACGAACAAATACAACTGTCTCAAAGAGCTAAGTAAATTGAAGTTATTTACTTTTTCAAAACATAAATATTTTATTTTTAATTGTATATGTCATTTTAGATGACTTATATTTATTTAGTGATAACTAATGATCTGGAAAAGAAAAGCATCTCAAAGTAAAATAATAGAAAAAAAGATTTGTTTTTATTTATGATTATATGTGTGCAGGTATGCCATGTATGTGTGTGGGAAAACTGCAGAGTCCAGAAAAGGTGTGTCATTCACTGGAGCTGGAGTTATAAGCAGTTGTGAGCTGTCTGAAATGGATACTGGGAACTGAATTTTCATCCTCTAGAAGAGTAGGCAGTACTCAGAACTGACGAGCCACTTTTCCAGATCTTTAAAGTAAATCTGAAAGCAGTTCCTAACAAGGCTTAATCTGTAACTCAAAAGCAAAACAAACAAACAAACAAATACAACAAATATTAGCAGGGGGCTATTTTTAAATATTTTTGCTTATTTGACATAGGCAGTTGTAGTTTACTTTCTGATATCAGTGAGTAGGTCATAGAGTAGAGATAGGAAGAGCATGGCAGAGACCTTTATAAACACTGGAGACAATGGGAAAGAGAGCTGTGCTAGACCAGGTGAGGGTGTAGATTCCAGGTAGCTGCACAGGAAAGGAATTCCTCCATAGTTTCATTGTGAGTAAGACATGCGGCATGAGGAAGAGTGAAAAATGGGGATGGAAAAAAATAATTTTGAGAATTGCAGATAAACATTTGGTTTACCTTCTTACAACTGCTCACCATTAACTTCATGTAGTTACTAACTAGCTCTGAGATTTTACCAAGAGTAGTAAGTGGCTCAATTGCATATACACATAGTATGGGCCCAGAGATTCCTGTAGAGTTAGGAATTTCAGAACCCATACAACAAAAACAGTAGGTGTGTTTGCTTTCTAAGAAGGAATATGGCTGCAGCAGTGAGTAACTAACTCCAAGGAGAATGATTTTCGTCTGTTCATGAGCCAGGCACCAATGTTTAGCAATTTTCACTGAGACAGTGTAACAGGAGGGTATTGAATGGGAGCCTGTTGCTGGGACCCGGGTTTCTGGATCGCTATTCTGTTAGCATGATGAACTGATTGACCTAGCAGGACTCCCGGGAGAAGAACAGTTTCTGCTTAGTTCATCAGGAGGACAATTTGTTTCATTTCCTCTTCTCATCCCACTGGGGAAATTGAATTGTGAAGAGACTACCTACTGGGAGCATTCAGAGCCCATGATGGAGTAAGTGACTTCATTCATTTCTTTCTTCATTCATTTGATACTGTTTTAATTAGCAAAGAAGGAATAGCTTTATTAGGCAGAAATGTGCCGTGCTTCTGGTTCACATGAATCAGTGAGCCAAGTCATAAAGGCCTGTCAAAGCGAGGGTCTTTTCCAAGCACCAGACTTTCATAATATTTTAATTTATGGTGGTAAAGCAACTTACCGTCTTCATTTGTATTAGACATCCCATGCAGACAGTGGAGATAACCAGTGGCCGGTAACTGTGTTTAAAACAAAATAAAAGTTTAGAAGAATCATTACTTGGGTCACATATTAATGTGAAGTTTTAATTTTGCCTCAGGAAAGATGCATTTATTATTTTTCAATGATGTACAAATATGGGTATGAGCAGTTTATCCTCAACTTTTCACACCCTCAGAATTTTCTAATCTCATCACCTTTTAACAATAGTGTGTTCATTCTCAGGCAGTCACAGGGATCCAGATGTATAAATACAGCATAGAGTAAAGTTCGGTAACTTATTCTGCATGTTCATCCTTTATCTCACTGAATGCTTAAATATTTGAAGCATCCTGATTGATATTCAATCTACATATGTACTCATTGTCTTCAGAATAGAGGCAGAAGTGTCGAATAATATGTGATTCAAGACATGTTTGAGCAAGACAGCTGGGGTTCAGGTCTCTGGTCAAACCTTCAGTAGCTTTGTGACTCTGGACAATAGTTTATTTCTCTGAATGCCATGAGGTGTGTTCATACAGCTGGATCCCTGAGAGGAAAGAGTGCTGCACACATGAGATTTCACAGGGCTTATGAAATCTTCATGATCTTGCACAGCACTTGATGCAAGATGTGTGCTCAAGTACATGGTTCATGAAAGCATAGGTAAGAAAGAAAATATTGCCTAGAAAAGTTAGAGTTCTTATTCCATTTTTTTCTTTCAATCTTCGTCCCTCTAGCAACCATTATTTCACTGCCTACTTCCAGGAGATTAACTTTTTAAGCATCCATTTATTATTAACAGTTAGGTAGTTTCCATTTGGGCTTTTAGGGCTAAGGTTAAATTATCCCAAATGAAAACACTGTATCGGGCACGAAAATTAATATTCCAAAACACAATGTGAGGTCTTTTGTTGGGAACACGCCAAGCCCAAAAGCATGCATGACTTCTCTTATATAAATTTAGTTCTTATAAGTCCACGATTCTGTAATGAGACTCAGAATTGTGTTTTACTTTAAAACGGTAAATGGCTGAAACTGTTTAGGTGGAGGGAGTTGTAATAATGTTTTGTTTTCCTGCTGTATAGATCCAGAAGCGTTCATTTTGTTCACCTTCGTTAAGAGACGGACTCAAAAGTTTTCACATTCACAAGTTCAATATTATCTGTAAGCAACTTTGAAGTGGTTCTGTGTTGATTATTCTAGAAATAGTGTCAACAATCATTTTAATAGGGGAAAATGTTTCATTTTTCAACTTCTGGCAAACAAAATTGAAATGCAAAACAAAATTATAGTGAAAACATTCTAGAATTTTCTTCTATTATTTTCTTAGGCTTAATCAAATCCGCCATCTCTCTCCATGGCTCTGCCACTGCTTTTACTAGCCCTATTCAGACTCTCTGGTTGGCAGGCATCGGAGGGGACTTGGCTTTGTAATCACAACAGCTTAGTTGCAAACAATCCAGCGGAACCTCAGTACATGCTACTGGCAGAAACATGAAAGCACCTTTAGATCGCTAAGTGCTAGGGTGTGAGATCTGTGGCTGCCTATCTTTTGTGTTAAAGTAAAACTAAGCAGTGGCAACTTGAGAAAAAAAAGATGAATGTTCCGTACTCAGGGGCCTTTAACTGTGTTCTGGACTTGGAAATATTTGGGGAAAACAAAAAGTTTCTTTGCAAAGTTCAGGCCCCTAAGAATCCATAGTGGAGGAAAGCCAAAGACCGAAGATTTTATCTGCAGGACTTTGAAAGGTCCTTTTTGTGATCAAAAGAAAAATGCAACAAAACACATTGATTGGCAGTGCTTATGATAACTAAGTCTTTTCAGCTAGAGGCTGAGCCGTGCCTTCAGAAGAAGGAAAGCAAGAGGCATTAGAAGAGTGGTGATCAGCAGCTCATTATCTCTACCTGTTGTCAGGCGTAGTGTGTGATTGGTGCAAATAAATTAAGAGGTTCTGTATGACAAATGGTTAAGTATATGACTTGTGATGTGAATTTTTGCTTTGAATCATTTTTAAAGCGGATTAATAAACACCCTTTCCTATCTTAGTAATTAGCTGGGATACAGTCTCCATAGGATGTGGCATCTAGTTCTATACTCACAGACACATAGTAGGAGAACAAAATATGATATGATATGCTCTTTTATTTTTTCTTTTCTGTGAGTTATATTACACCAAGGTTTCCAGCTTGGGAAATAGAATACAAACTAATAAGCTTATGCCAAACCTGTTTCCAGAGTTGGACTTTCATTCTGTTCTCCAGTGAAAATTTAGGACTTTGCACATTCTGGTTTTGATTCTATAATGAGGACTTGTGATGTTCTGCCTCTATAACCGAAGAATCTTTTACTTTCCAAAGCTCTATGTCCTCATCCTCTCGAAACGCATTTTTCTGCTTGCTCACTACTAGGAATTTAAAATATTCTGTCTTGTTTTTATGTCTCTACACTAGTTTTTGTCATGACCAAACCGTTCTAAATTGTTTTGGAACTGAAATTATTTCTATCAAATTCAGGGTAGAATTTCTTCTACTCTACACTAGTCATTACGTAAATGGTAAAGGAGACTCTGCCTAAGAAACCTGAAGATCAGCCTTTTCTAGTGCCTGGGGACAGAAAGAAAAACGTGTGATGTAATGACAGTTAGCATTGCTGTGTAATTATTTAAGGGGCAATGTTCTTGAATGTTCTTGAATATACTTTTTAATACTAAACTACCTATAAAGAGAAACAGGAAAAACAGTCCAGTTGTACACTATGTGTGCTCCTTTAGGTTCTTACTCTGCCTCCCATATGAAGCTGAGCTCGTATTTGCTTACATATACTTTCTAAGGACCATGGATCTGCAAAGACATTTAGAAAACCGAGGAGTGTGGTGCAGCTTTCTCCTTTGAATGATTTTAAAAAATAATCTGTTCAGATTCTGCATTGAGATTTATACAGCTCATTAACTCGTAATGATAATGAGTAACCCTTAGGTGCATAGTATGTTGCTTTATTTCAATTAAGAATTATTCTCAACTTACTGAGAAAGTCAAATTTTGAGATATTATCTTCACAAAAATTGAGAAGAGAATATTTGCTAGAGTGGTTAAGTAATTCGTAAAAGGCCTTACAGATTGCAAGTTGTACACATGAAATTGGAATTGGTGATCTTTGTTTACATCTAGTACTCCACAATGTTTTATAATGTCAGCATATTTAATTCCTTCAGTCTCTCTCTCGCCCTCTCTCTTTCTCTTCCCTCCCTCTCTCTTTCTCTTTCCTCCTTCTGTCCTTCCCTCCTTCATTTCCTTCCTTCCTTCTTTCCTTCCTTCCTTCCTTCCTTCCTTCCTTCCTTCCTTCCTTCCTTCCTTTCCTCCTTCCCTCCCTCCCTCCCTCCCTCCCTCCCTCCCTCCCTCCCTTCCTTCCTTCCTTCCCTTGTTTGAGACAGGGTTTCTCTGCGTAGTCCTGCTTGTCCTGGAACTCACTGTAGACCAGGCTGGCCTTGAAATCACAGAGATCTGCCTGCCTCTGCCTCTCAAGTGCTGAGATTAAAGTTGTGAGTCACCAACACATGGAGGTGCCCTTAGTTCTTTATAGAAGTTAATATGGCTGGATTCTAGTTGCACTTGGAGAACTAATTACATGTGTAAAGTTCTACAGTTAAGATTCTTACTCTTATTTTTGCTTATTTTTTCTCTCTTCTGTTTATGGAGCTGATTTTAAAGATATTTTTGTCTAGTATTGATGTCAATATGTTTCAAAAACTAACAACTTTTGATTGAATATTCTGTGCCACCATATTTTGACAACTGAAGTGACTCTCATTTATTACTTTAAATGTTACTAACATCTTTTTCTTTTTGAATGAATTATATTAATGGTAATTATGGTTTTATATATATTTATATATATGTGTGTATGTGTATATATATGTGTGTGTGTGGTCAAGGCTTTAATATTTATACATACATAATATATAATTTGCATACTGTCCAATAATTAACATCTACTAGTACACATTGGAAGCAGAAATATTTATGAACACATTTGTAAATATTTACCTGCTTGGAAATGGAGAGCTGGGCACAGGGCTTAGCATGTAAGAGAGCTTACTGTGCAATGATGAAGACTTGGATTGAGGTCACAGAACTGACATGAAGAGCTGAGTGTAAACATGAGCATTGTTAACCCCAATATTGTCAGAGATAGAACTTAAAGGATGTCTGTTGCTTGTTGTCTTCCAGCCAAGCTTCAGGTTTAATAAGAGACCTGCCTTTAAGAAGTAAGATGAGGGTAATAGAGCAAGCCACTAACATCCCCATCTGGTCTCTGGGAACACAACTGCATGCAGATACATGCATTTATATCATACACATATACCCATGTCATAAACATATGCATATATATATATATATATATATATATATATATATATATATGGAGAGAGAGAGGGGGAGAGAAAGAAAGAGAAAGAGATAAAAGTCTTAGAGAAGAAAAGAAAACCCTTAATGTTGAGAATACTTCAGTTCCTATAATGGTAGCATTTACATGAATGAATGGATCATTCAGTTTTTAAGCTTTCCAAATACCATCACACAATTTCTTTATGGAGAAATAATTTTATGACTAGGTCTTTGAAGCTCTAAGAGTATGTTTATGTCTACAAGTCCCTTCAAAAATAAGCCCACCCTTGTGAGAGTACAAAGTTTTGTTAGCATTGTCATTGTCTTTGGTAACAAAAACATTGTAATGTTCTGTCCCTATTGGATAAAAAAAAATCTTTAGATTTGGCAGATCATATATGAAGTGATTATATAGTCTCATCTTGCACAAGGCTCCGAGAGATTTCCTATATCTTTCAACATGATTTTGTTGAATTTAATATGTATTAAAGTTATACGAAATTATATTTGTGAATCATAGATTTTGATTACCTTATTGATAAGGATTCAGCTTACTAAATAGTTGTCCTAAATTAAGGCACATATTAAGCATAGAAAGCACAATATTAAAATCAATAATTTGTATATTCTGTTCTGACCTCATTTTGGAGGCGTATTTTTACACTCATCTAATTCTTCAGGTACAGGAGAAAAAGAGGTACTTGTATTGAAAATGTAACTCTTGTATTGGTTATTGCCACTCATCTGCACTCATGTGTCAGCACTGTTAGAACAGAACGCCGGAGACTGAGTCTTAAAGAACAGGAACAGAACTCACTAGACATCAGTCTGGAGCCTAAGAATTCAAGAGAAAGTTTCAAGAAGTCCATGTGAGATGAAGCCTGTGTGTTCTGAGCTTATAGATGTTCACCTGATTATTGTGTATACATATGGTCATTTCTCTGTGTAAGCCCTCTGTCAGCGCCTGTCTCTCTTTTATTAAGAACACTATTCCTGTGAGAATATGAATCCTAGGCTTATTAGTTTAGCTAACCTAATTGACTCTCCTTAGGATGTTATCTTCAAGTCATTAAGTTGAAAGTGAGGACTTCACTATGAAGCGACACAGAATAGGCCAGGAGACTGTTACAGAATGCTTTTAAAGCCCCAGGACCATGTTCTTTTTACAGTCTTTACATGTGAAAATATCCTATCAACTTATGTTAACTTTTTAAGTTACAATTTGTTGCTGGTAATATTTAAAAATCAGTGCCTAGTCCAGGCTATTCCCAGACATCTGCCACTTTCCTGCTGCTCAGGCTCTAGACCACGGCTCCCGCTCTGAACAGCAGCTCCGGGTATCTAGAAAAACTGGCCTTGGCACCTACGAGATGCCAGTGTGGTGACTGGCTCTACCAATCCACCACGGTGTCCACAATGCTTGGCAAAACCCAGACCATCCTGCTAAGATCTCGGTACCCAGTAGAAATAAGACTCTTAATGCTAAATATTATCCAATATTTATATATTTAAAAATGTGCAATTAACAAGATGCCCACAAAATTAGAATTGTAAACCCAATTGTCTAACCTTGATATGAATGACTACCTCTGCTAGAGATACTCGGACATCCGCCGCCATCTTCTCTCCTCCTCTCTCTCTTCCCTTCTTCTTCTCTTCTTCCTTCTCCTTCCCACTCATCGCTCCTCCCACATTAGCTTTATTGTAATTGTAGGGGGTGGGGGGATATCCCGCTACAATAATTGCTATCAGAGTGTGATTTATCATAAGCCGCACTTTCTAGAGCAGTGGTTCTCAGCCTCCCCTACTCTTGCCAGCCTTTAATACAATTCTTCATGCTTTGGTGACCCTCAATTATAAGATTGTTTTTGTTTCTGCTTCATAATTGTCATTTTGCTAGTATTATAAATCATAATGTACACATCTTATATGCAGCATATCTGACATCCAACCCCTGTGGGAGTCACAATCTACAAGTTAAGAACCATTGTTGTAGAGGCTATAAACACTATTAATAGAGTTTTAGCTTTTAAAAATTAAGATGTTCAAGACCGGACAAAATATTACAAAAACATTAGAATTCTACACCACCAACATTCTATTCACTCCTTCCTTCCACTCATCGGAGCCCTTTTTGGAAGTTTCTCTGTGCTTAGTTAAATGCTTTATGCCTGCATTTTTAATTAATCAAGCATACTTCCTAGATTCTTTCAGTCATACCCTTCATGACATCACTTAAATATCTATGCTTTCATTCATCACCAGATTGTGATGATTTAAATGAAACTCCATACGCATATAGAAAGTGCATCGAGTTTCTTGTGAGCCTTCCTCAAGGCATTGATGAAAGTACTTTACCTTAGCACTCCGTTGCTTTGCCTGTGACACAGAGACAGTCAAACATAGTTTACATGGTGATTGTGGAAGTTAAATATAGCCACACTTCATTGTGGTCGCACTGCTGGGCTCCTCATATCATCTCTGTGCTCACTTGCTGGTTCTATATGGTGTCACTACTGTTCTCATCTAAATGCCAGTTTCTCAATGAGGAAAGCCACTGAAATGGCCAAGGCTAATGAAAATATTGAATTTTCTTTTGGTTAGAAAGTTGTCCTGTGATGTTCTGACAAGAGTGTATCTTGAAATTGTTTTCTCTAAGCTCTGTAAGTCCATGTTACATAATGGTAACATACACTTCTTAAAGTGTGGATAGATTTGCGGTATAAAAACTACATTATAGGATTAAGCACAACTCTTCTAAGTAATTACATGTTGAAATTGTTCTTCGCTTCCTGAACATCCATCTTGTCTTATGTGTAGCTCCAGAAATAGAGGAAAAGGAACACACAGATACAGGCACATACTGGAAGGTGTTGAATTAAAAGGAAGACAGAAACTGGAGAGATGTGTGCTAGAGCTGCTTCCTTTTCAGCAAACTAAGGATGCCACTTACACTTTCAGCTCACCACCTTACAGCCACCAACCACCACCCCAGTTAACAGAAGTTTTCAAAGAATTTCAGGGTCATTAAGTCACAGTTCCTCAGTTTCCCAGTAGATGGCACCATTGTGACTCACAGTGCTGCTGTCCCTAGGTAAAGGAGAGTCAGGAAGAGTTTAGATTTCAAAGATATGTAAATCGTGAGAAATGGGAATATTTGTAAATGTGAGATGACCTTGGACAGTCAAAGACTGTCACAAGAATCCGTCAGTAAAAATGTGTGTGGTGGTGTGTTTTATGACCCATAAATTTTATAATTACATAATTAGATCATTTTAAATAAAAGCAGTATGTAAATGCATGTCTGAATGTATACAGACATTCTCCTCTTGAAAATTTTAAAAATCTTTCAAGATATGTTTTAAAAATCACCTCATTGTTAAAGTACGAACACATCAGTGGAGTCACTCTAAACTAATTGGAAATTGAAGCATTTTTATACCGGAACTACAGATTTATGCTCTTATCTGGCTAATATAGATTCATGCTAGATTATGACATGTAAATTTGAGTGAGTAAAGATGACTTTAAGCCCACACCTCTGTGTAAAAGTTACAAGAGACTGTATCTTGTTTTCCAGGCAGTAGATAACCATAAAAATACCCATGTCAACTCTGATAGCAACATAAAAATGACTTTAACATTTTTATTTTAAAGATTTATATGCAAGTGCAGACTTAAACCAGACAGATATTTTTCTTAAGGACTAGTATATTAGTTATTATAGCTTATGGAGTCCATGGTGATATTTTAAACAGATCTAATAACTCTGTGACATTTTTACATTAGAGCACAGTGACTGAAAGGATCAGAGAATTTGTGACTCCTAGATAATTATTTATTTAAACTTTTGATCATTTGTTAATATTATTAATTTATTTGTGTTGACTGGTTCAATTGTGGCAAGCAAGTCATCAAAACAGAAAGTGTCAACGCATCAGGGGATATGTGTCCCCAATCCTAAGTGGAAGAAGTAGGAAAGTGATTTGGGAAAAGAAGGCAAAGCACCCCAACTTAAGATAGTTTTCCCACTCCTTGTTATCAAAACAATCGCTGTAAAACACTGACCAAGAAAACTGTCATAGAATACACTTGTTACATTTAACAATAGTAGTTTTTAAAGGCCAGAAATTTAAGAGGGTATGAGGGGGGATTGGAAAATTTCTATCTGATTTTATCTAATCATAAGTATAAAATGAAAAGAGCAAACATTTTATTGAATGGGTTGGTGATAAATGCCATTCTCAGGTAAATTCTTAGCTTAAGAGAGTAAAACATTCACATAGAAACAGCTTCAAAAAGAAACAGAAAGGCATGCACACACATACATGTGGTTAATTTTATTCGTTATTATTTTATTTGTTTGAGGATTTCATAAATGAAATACAATGTATTCTCTCTACTCCAACTCCTCCCAAGCCACCTGTATCAAACTCATGTTCCTTTCTTTTATAATTATCTTAGTTATATATTACACACACACACACACACACACACACACACACACACACACACACACTTGTCTTTTTTCTATTGGCATTTGAATCTTAGGAGGTTATAGCATCCCTAAATCATATCTGTTTCTCCCTTCTAGGTTCATTGTGTCTGGTATTTACCCCAAGATATAAAGACTGCTCAACATGTCCCTCTACCACAGGTCTCCCCCCCAAAAGATATATTTTTACCTGCCATTGACTTTGTATCTTCCAAGCCTCAAACAACTCCTTCCACTAATCTTGCTCTCTCACATTTTCCCCATAAAACTTACCAAGTGATGGAAAATCTTAAAGTAAAGCAAGCTGATTCTCTTCACTGGAAAACTCTGAGTTTGTAAAAATATCAAAGTGATTCAGGCAGGTTTACTGCTCAATCTTTTGATTTACTGCTGAGTTTAGGGTTGTTGCCTGTTGGATGAAATTAGTGAGAGACTTAACTCCACAGAATGATTTTGAAGTTCAAATAAAATCTACCTGGTAAGTGTTTAGCATACTCATCGGATCATAGTAAATGTCAGAAATTTTTGTTGTTCTTGAAAACAGTATTGTTGATATTACTTGTGTACTGAAAGCACTGAGTTATTTTATTTCTGTGCTCTAGAGTTTTTTGTATTTCTGAGTTTGCAGAGTCTTCTTTTATGAATAGATTTTTTCTTTTAGGATAATCTTAAATAAATTCTCAAGAGATGGGCAAATAAAAATTCTATTTCAAAGATACAGACAATCACACATTTAAGAAAATTCTTTCTCATTATGAAAGGGTTTTAAAAACTCTTTTTCTTCTTTCATTTCACAAAAGGAAAAACTCAGCAGTTTAGGGAAGATATATATTGAATAAGTATATACATATCATCTATGAATATTCACATTGCCTGTAAAAAAAAGAAAATATTTACAAATGTCTATTAAAGTTGGTAAGTAAAAAATAAAATATACTGGTTTGAACATATATGATCAGTATTGTAGAGATGTTAAAATTTTAATTATTATGTTATATTTGATAAGTATTATTGCATCACACTTATCAGTTCTATTTATAACTTTTCTGTAAGAAACGGAAAAATCTCTAATTTTTATGCATAAATCTGTTCAAAGTTTTCAAAGATTACTTTTCACACATTGTAACTCTTATATTAATACCATAACAGAAGCCAAGATATGGATAAACAAAATATGTAACCTTTTTATTTTATTATTAGTTCAAAAAATTGTATTGCCCATATGCACGTTTGTTTCTGCACATGAGTGCAGGTGCCTATGGAGGCCAGAAGAGGGTGCCAGGTCCTCTTGGTCTTAAAGTAACAGGAGCTTCGAGCTGCCTTATGTGGATGCTGGGAGCCAAATTTGGGTTCTTTACAAGATCAGTATGTGTTCTCAACCATTGAGCCATCTCTCCTACACTGAAAATGAAAAATTATATATAAAAAAATACCTGACATAAATATCTATAAGGTCTAAGTAATCAGCAGCAGCAATGATTTTTTCCCCTTACCTGTAATGATGATCAAAGATGAGTACACTGGACAGAGATGAATGAAACAGAATAGCTTCGTTTAAGGTTGAAAATAAAGTCATGCAGGAGAGCTAAATAAATAAAATAAAAATAAAATAAAATAAAATAAAATAAAATAAAATAGTATTAGGTCAGTGTTTAAAAGAACCATCACTTATTTTCACAAGCAATAGTCAGATACCCACATAAGCTGATGGGTTTCAAACTGAGATCTGGAATTTGGAAGTCATAAGCACAGACAGCAGAGAGTTTCCTGTTGCCCACTATCTCTTCTCTGCATGTGCACACAGGCATAGGGTAGCGATCCCTCACTGTAAATAGACTATAATCTTTCCTTGCTGTGGATTCCCAGATTACACACTCTTGGGAGCAGACTCTTGGTTTAGCCTCACACTTTTTATTCTTTGGCTGTGGCATCCTCAGCTTTCTCCAGTCCCATTCTTGCCTTCCTACAACTTACACCTGGAACAAAAGCAGACAGAGTAAAAGCAAAAACTAATCATAATATCAGCATTTTAATTCAAGTATTAAAGCAGAAACAACTGCTAGTTTTTTAAAATTGACTTGAGTCTGAAGAATGACATCACTAGGAATACTCTTCAGGGCTTACCTTTCCAAAGGAGCCAGCTACATTGCTGATCCAAAGAATATTAAGAAATGACAGTAAAAGGATCCTTACACGATGCTTAGAATTCCTCCTTTTGCCAATGGAACATTTTGTAGTAACATTTAAAAATATAAACATTTTATTTTCCACCTACACTGAAGAGAGCTGATTCACGATGCGCGTGCTGCCCCTCCCTACACCATATGCCTCTCCTCTGTTGTTGATTTCCTGTTGGCATTAAAAGGAGCAACACATATGAAGGAAGGGGTGGTGAAGACGGCTGGAGATTTTGTGCTGAACTCCCTTAAAAGCATGTGTCAGATTTTCTCATACAGTCATTTGAAATAAGTTGCAATCATTTCTTACAAAGTATGTACAATCCCTTCTCGTCTCACCAACCAGAAACTAGACCAGAAAAATGTACTAGATCAGTTTGTTTACAGCACAGGCAGTAAGGTAATCCGGTGGGTAATGGGAAGTCTTGTGATTCAATACTGAAACCTACCATAACCAATTCCAGTGTTGTAATACCAAGCATTTAATGATTCCTGAAAAATATTTCCCAAGATTAGTCCTTTCTTCTTTTCCTCTTGACAGTACTTCTTGGAGGTCATACAATATCATTTAGGCACATCTGTGTTTAGCCTCTTGTTGATTTTGTCACAAAACTTTACATTGTAAAGTCGGTTCACAGTTATGCTCATGGATGCCTGGGCTAGGTCCCACCCATCACACCAGGCTGTTACTTCTCAGACTCATTTTCACAGGAATCTAGTTACATCTCAGAGGTATTTCCTACACACTCTTGTTTTTCTTTAGACTTGTTTTTCACTCCATGGTACATTTTGATTTGCCATCTCAATGAGATGACTGAAATTTTATATATATATATATATATATATATATATATATATATATATATATATATGTGTGTGTGTGTGTGTGTGTGTGTGTGTGTGTGTGTGTGTGCGTGCGTAGTGTTTCTACATAAATTATAGATGATATACTATTTTAAAAAATTGTCAAAGCATTTTCACTGCTTGCATTTTAGCAAAGTGATCAAAATGAGTTCGGGAGTTAAATTTGTAAATTAGGATGTCTTGCATATTTAATATAGTGTAGAATAAACAATGCAAGCCTAAGTGTTGAAGGAAAAAATAATGGGAAATGCTGGTATTAGCTGTATACTTTTACTTTATATAAGGCATAAAATATTAGTTTTAGTAATTGTCAATATTTGATTATTTCAACAAACCAAACATTATAGCACCTTGCACTATTTTTCAATTTTATGACAGTATTGCAGCTATAACTATGGTTTATGCTGTTATAGGGTTACATGGATTTTGGTATGCAAAGCTTTCCTCAGCTTTGGGTTTTTTATCTTTACAAAGTCCAATTATAGGAGAATTCATAATTGTAGATTCAGAGAACATATGGGAAGAACTTGGTAGAGAAGATAGCTGTTTATAGCAAGCAATGAAAGCCGCACGTAGTGAAAAAAAATGTTGAGCAATGCCAACATTGATGACATTTTCATATCTCAAAGTAGAAATAATGAATCCTAACCATCCATTCTTGTGTGTGGTCTGTGTTCATATGACAGGCCAAAAATCTCTACTGTCGCCTACAAATACGAAAGTGTTTATTTTGTCAATTACAAATAATATGTGTAAGGTTTAGCATTTGTCCTACTTAGTTCTCCTCTTGCTACCTTCTTCTTGCATACTCTATACTGTTCTATCTTCAGGGTTATTGAAGCAGGCAGATTAGAATTGATTCCTGCCCTAAAAGAAGCTTATCTTCTAATGTAAACGTGTCAGAATGTAAATCACATGCTCTCAGTGTTATGAAGATAAAGTGACAGAGAGGAGTATAGTGGGCTCTGCATCCAACAGGTCAGGCTGACTAACAGTAGGATGGTGGAGTTGGTTCATATGCAGATTAGTAGTGTGTTTATGGGTTTCCTTTCCATCTTAGAGCTGATAATTCTAGCCACTATTTGAAAATGTCTTGCTTGGCAGGGCTTTGGCTACCTACATCTAACCTGGCCTCAATTCTTTTGATATCTTTTTTCTAACTTTAAGCTTTCTAACAGATCACTCCTGTATCTGGTTTGCAGCGTGCTCCTCTTGTGTTTCAATTCATATACCTACTGACAATATTCTACAGCTAGATTTCAGAGTACACATTGAACAAATCCAGAGAATCCAAGCGGAAATGTTACGTTATCTTAAGACAGGGCCTTATTTTTTACGTTTTAGGAAAAAAGTAATTGGACTGTCAGAAAAATATTTAATAACCAGAACCAGCAGATTCAGTCACAGTAAAAAAAATAAGAAATACATTAGTGACTATAGAACTACTCATCGTCCATTGTTCAGGAATAATTTTTGTATAAATAATAAAGTGAATGAGCCTGTAATGAAAGTCTGCTATTGTTTATTATTTAATTCTAAATGAGAATTTCAGAAATACAATGTTTAACACGAATAGGTTTATTTTTCATTTAGAATTGAAATTATATTTTAAGGTAGAAGATGAGGGTGCCTTTAGGATTATAGAGGGATAAGTGGCAGAATTATCACAACCAGAAGTGATCTTTGGGAAAACAGCACCATTGACAAACTGACATGGCTACCATTACATTTATATTTTTTAAGAAAAAAAAAAAAGTTTTTTTTTTAATACACAGATGAAATGGTTATAAGTTATAGCCTAAAATATAAATGTTAATGTTATGTGTTAAGTTATCAAATAAGGGACATTTACAGTGTAGTATTTGTTTCTATCACGAATGACTAACAGATGTGGGTTTCTTCATGTGTTTGAGTTTTGGGTACCCAGCAGTGCACACCCTTTCTCACTCGACAGCAATGGCAAGTCCCCTAGCTGCTAATATACTGCTAATAATCTCAAAAGTCTATTGGCAGTATAAATTTTTCTGCATCAGCTTACTCTTTAAGGATTGATTTTCAGGTACAGGTAATATTTTGCATTGCTTCCTAGAATTACTCATTTAAATGAGTAAGTGAAACCATTTGTTTATTGTCATTAGTCTGAGCTGGCCTAGAAGCCAGATGCATGAATCTAATGGCTTTATTGGAATACTTTCCACTGACTGCTGCCACTTTTCAGGGATGTTAAGTTGACTCAAGTGTGTACCAACCTTTCATAAACATTTTACCTGCTTATCAATCTCAGGCCTCCTTAACTTCATGACCATGATGCACTCACTGTTCTCTGACAAATGTCCCGGCTGAATGTATGGATTCACTTGTCACAACGCCTGGAATTCTGGAATACAATCCTAGAAAAGCTTTGAAAATAAATTAGGAAGTAATTTCTAATTTGAAAATTTGAATTAAATTTGAATATTTTCTAATTAGAATTTTAAAATTAAAAAAAATTAAGTGAAAATATTCAAAATGTTATAGACCTTCTTACCTATTCAAATATACAAACCATGTTACAGTATGCTAGATAATAACATCTCATAATTGTGAGCTTTTCTTAATGTTTAATAATTATTTTTCACAAATTCTGTTTGAAAAGCTTACTTATTGATTATTGACCTATAAAGCATGTTTTGAACTGATACTTAAAATCATTAATGAGTGTTTCAATATTAGTAGGTTGTTTTACCTAAAATATCATGAGAACTTTAACTGGTAAAATTGACTAATTTGTAGAAGTTCCTTATTTCACGTATCACTTCATATTTATGTGCTCAATTTTCTGATATCCTTACAACTAATAGTCAAAGAATGAGAACCCAGCAGGATTCTGAAGATTTTGGTATTTCTTAAATGTTACACTACTGGGCTCTTACAGTTACCATGCTATACTGTTCAGAGTGTCATATACAGCTCAGATGTGTCATAGCTGGGTAGGACTACTGGTCCTTCAGAAGTTTGCATGGTGCCTTTTGGCATCATGAAAGCTAGTATTTGGGGACAAGGAATTCAGTTCATCTTGTGCTCAGAAATTTTTGACCATATGTCAGAAGTCCTTTTTGTTCTGCAATAGGGATTTACCTTCCACCTTTGGTGGAATATCAAGGATAACAGCAATAATAAGCTGTCTTCTTAATGTAGCAAATGAGGACAACTGGAGGCTGGCTTTATTTTTAGATTTGTGCATGGAACTGCTTGCATTCTCCATTTGTACTCAACATTTGTTCCTCAGTTTCTCACTCATTCTATTGCCTCACCGTATGTTTCTTAGGGTCTTTCTGTTCTATCCAAGTCCCTCTTTTTTATTTTCGCTGTTATCTTTGCTACATTTGTTTATCCTATTAATGTGTCAATGAGTGTCTTGGGTAAGTGCTCTCTTCCAGATGATGCCTTTTTCCAGGACAAAAATACTGCTGCTTTCAGTGTTGATCCTCAGGAATCGGAATTATTCCTAGCCTGTGTAGCCCACTGTGGCCTGACCACAGACAAGTGTTAGAGCCTCCAGCCTGTAATGCAGACACAACAAGAAGGAGAAGTTCCCTTTGGGAATATTGGCAGATAAATCCTCAGTGTGTGGAAGACAGGCTAGAACTGGAGGATTGAAGAATCTACAGAGTTGGAGCTAGTAGAGAAAAAGATGTTGAATCTGGGAAATCAAATTCTTTTGGAAACGGAGTTTAGTGTAAGGAAGCAGGTAGAAGAAAACTAGTATGAAAATAATCAGATTTCATTTGATTTGGCAAATCATTATCTGATGAGCAATGATCTGGAAAATTTTACAGCATAATACAGTGTTAACAAGAAAATCTGGGATTTGACATGTGTCGTTTTTCTATGAGCAATGAACTAAAACTGTAAGGGACAGATAAATGGAGCTGCTTTAGGTTTAGACATCTATTGAAGAGTTAAAGAAAAGAAAGAAGACTTTACATTATAACGAGAAATGGGGGCTGGGCCAAAAGGACAGGAAATAAGACTGAAACAAGAACAACAACAACAAAAAAAACCCAGAGGACTCGTTTACTAATGACGTGGATGATATGATGATAAAGAGTGTGTAATACTGTCCTGGTTTATAGTTATTTTTTTAAGTCTCAGAACAGTTATCTGGGGGAGGTTTTGTGTTTGTGTAGAGAAACATCATAATGGCGTTCCAGTCTGTGATTAAACTGACACGCTGCAACATTGTGCTAAAGCCATACTAGGCATAGAAGTCTGGTTATTTTATCTCCTGACAAAATCTGTGAGGTAAGCAGGAAAGGTGTTACTATCCTCAGCTGAAAAAAAGAAGCATGCTCATAGGAAAAAGATTTACTGGGAACCTCAAGCTTATAAATAAAGTGACACAGCCTGCGCTATAAGCCTTAGTACCTAAATGACCTCCTGGAGTCCACTGAACCATGCCATCTCCACGGAGGGTGCGCACAAGGCAATGAATATTCCTGTTAGGATTTCCAATATAAAACATTAAATCCACGTGTCTCCTACCAGTCCCTTTGCCTGATGGTTGGTTTCTCAGAGCCTTGCTGTCCCAGCCCCATGTCCTACATTTAGTCTTTGCTGTCGTAACCATTTGTGTATTTCCCTAATATGTCTATGAGCATTTTGGGTCCATTTCAGCATGTACTTATATGCTTAAAATTTGCAGGACATGATGCATTCTCATACATCACATGTGCACATTCAGGGATCTAAAACGCATATTTTGGTTGGTAGGTATGGGTTGTTTTTTTTTTTTTTTGTTTTTTGTTTTTTTGTGTGTGTGTGTGTGTGCGTGTGTGTGTGTGTGTGTGTGTGTGTGTGTGTGTGTGTGTGTGTTACAATTTGTATCGTGAGTTCAGAGGACATTTTATGGGAACCAATTCCTTTCTTCTACCATGTGTGTCCCAAGGATTGAAATAAGGTCCTCAGGCTTGGTGGCAAGTGTCCTTACTCTCTGACCTATCTTCCTGCTCTCATTTAAAGTGAAGCACTCTATGAATGACTGTCACCATAATCCCTAAAGATTTGCTATTTAGACTATATCCCAATATAGGCATAAACACATTTCTCAACAAACAGTCTTTAACCCATTTAGACACTTTTCCATTCATGTCTAAAGCTTCTAAAACATTGCTAACTTGAAGGAATTAATGGTGGGATTAGAGAAATGAAGAAATGTCTACTTCAGAATCTACTCTAGGCTTCATGCTGTAATCATGGTGTCACCACTTCCAGTCCACACAAGAGCCCTGCATAGCCACTGTTCTCTGTCTCTTCAAACCAAAACTGTGGTAATAGTGATTAATATTAATAATAATCCAAAATAATTGCAAAACCAACTCATACAAGCATAGATAAACACAATACCAACAACAAACTACCAACCAAAAAGTCAGACTGAAAATAGTTTTAAACCCATTTGTCCCTTGAGGTTGTGCTTTGTTAATCTCTGCATTGAGAAAGACATGATTTACACTCATTTTGTAACTATCATACCAACATTATCCAGTCTTAATTTCTCTTGTGACCCCTGTATCTAGCTTATCTAAAGGAAGATGCTCTCCAGACTTCAGGGTAATCACTGCATTGCTTTTCTTCTCCTTAAAATGTGTTTGGATATTTCTGTTATTGTTATCTAAGAAGAGTTAACTGTGCTTACATGACAAAATCGATACTCAGTAGCAAATGATGCAGGAGTTTGCTTACTTTACATTTGTAAATATGCTTACTATTGAACAATATACATTGTTCTCATAGTGGAAATTTTTCTTGAATTTTAGACTCAAACAATCATTTCTGGCCTTTGAGCGCCCCTAAGCGGCCTAAAGAGAAAATACAATATTAAGCAGCTTGGGCTTTTTCTCCTTCCATTTCACATATATGGTCGAAGTCTTTACTACATCCCATCATCAAATAGGGGCTCCTTAATACCTTGATTCGTCCTACTCCCACAAAATGCTTTTGTGAAGTATTAATTTCAAGTGGGAAATTGCTGCCATGCTAAAGTGGTATCCATCCTGTACCTCACTCAGATTCCACTTTAGCCCTGTGGTCACAGTTGTTATCAGCTGTTGAATTGACAGGGTTAGGGTCCAGGGGTGCTGGTGAGTGAATGAGAGTCACTTTTTATCCATGAGAGTGGGCTTTGTGTCTTAAGGAAACATGGTCATTTGCTGTGATTCTGTTATGGGTTGTCAGGTCCTTGTTGACACAGAAGAATGTCTCAACTTGACTTTCACTTTCTTCTGAAGCTCCTTCATAAGGTTGGGTTATTATTATTATTAGTAGTAGTAGTAGTAGTAGTAGTAGTAGTAGTAGTAGTAGTAGCATTATTAGTATCATCATCATATTTTTGATAGTAACAACATAATAATGATTTAGCACACGCTGTGGGTGGGAAAGTTTGTAGCATATGGGGGTGTTTGCTCTTTAGCATTGGAAACTAGTTAAATATCACTTCTAAGTCATCCTCAGTTAGAGTATTTCCCATCTTTCAAAAATTCTTTATTAGCATGTCACCATGTAGTCTCAAATATGACCCTTGTTTTACCTTGTGCCTGTGATGACATACGTATTATGCTGAAATACATAGACTCTTCCGACAGTGAATAATAATTAATTGGCCAAAATAATAGTTATTGTTATTATGACATTGGTGTTAGTACATCTCTTCATAGTGCTTTCAGCTTTGTGTGTGTTTCCTGTTTGCATTTACCTGGCTGCTTAGATTTGTATGTGTACAACTTGCTCATTGGACGGTCACATCTCTATTGTGAAATTTCAATTTCAGGGGAATCTCTTGCTTTTATGTCCTTGGTTCTACAGAGAGATGATCTAACACAGTGTTATCACTATCTTATATCTGGGGACATTCTATCCTTCTCATTCATCTGTGACCCCACAGGCTGACTTTCTTTCTGCTGTGGAGTCAGGGATAAAATGTTTGCCCCCTGCATAGATAATATGTTTGAAATAGCAAACATAGGGCACCTTTCTTCTGTGACAGCAAAACAGAACAGTTGAGAGCTCACACTACATCTGAGATCACTGTGAGTTTATAACTACTAACATTACACAGAAACAACCTATCTTTTTTTATGCATTTTGTCCTGTCAACTCATGTTCTTTCCCCCACCCAATGAAATACTATGTAAATACCACAGACTTTCTCAATACTTACACTGGACCACCACTGCCGAGTGTGTATGGACTTACTATGCCTTTATTATTACTAAGAGATGTGTCACACATTGTTTTAGCCCATAGTTCCCTAATAGCTGCATATGGGAAGTAAAAAATTGTTTTATTCTCCAAATCCATTCATGCATATTCTCAAACTATGAACACACACGCGCGCGCGCGCGCGCGCGCGCGCAAACGTCTACTAACTCTTGTATATTAAAGAAAATAGAGGCAACTTTCTATGTCATTGGAAGATTATTGGTTACTAAAGATAAGAGTTAGTCAGAGAATATCTACCCAGCTCTTGGATATATTTACACGAGAAATCTTATATATCCTTATAAAATGGTTGTACTTAACTGTTGTTCTGTCCCCCTTTGGTCAGATCTTAGAAATAAAGAAATTCTTTTTTTTTCCTTCAAAATGTATTGTATTCTTTTCAAGGAAATAAAGGGGCAATAGGAAACACTTGTATTAATGCAAAGAAATTGTCTTCATGTGCCAAGAATAAGACATTCTTTGTAGGTGGGAGGGTAGTAGGAAGAGCAGATACTGGGAGGTAACATCATAAGCCATGGTCAAAGCACATGTGTGCTTCATCTAGACCAAGCAGCTAAACCTGGAGCAACCTGTGTGAAAAAGTAGGTGTGGAAGTCAGAGCAGGTCTTTTATGCGAGATAGATGAATTCCTTGCTCTTTTTTTAATTGGATATTTTATTTATTTACAGTACAAATGTCATCCACTTTCCCCATTTCCCCTCCCTCGAATCCCCTATCCTATACCCACTCTTCCTTTATGCTTTTATACCATTTTGATTACATGCATGTATTAAGGTCAGTTCTAGGTTGAAGGTCTAGCAATACAATGGATCCATATAGTCAAGGAACAAACAAAACAATAAACACAAATAGTCAAAGAAAAAGCAAGGCATTAAACCCAATTACATGGACACTCCTGTGATCACTGTTTCTAAAGGTTTATCAGGATGACCAAAGTATCCGTGCCTACTTCCCTGTCCTAGCCCAAGGTCATTTTCATGTCTGAAGCCTAATTCCTTGTTCTAGCCTAAAATTTAGATTCTTGTCTGAAATTACTTCTTTTTTTCAGCCTAATATTTAGATTTCTGCCTGAGATTACTTCTTTGTTGTAGCCTAAGATTTAGATTCCTACCTGAAATTACTTCCCAGTAATCTGACATTAGGCTAGAATTCCTTGCTCTTTAAATATCAGATCAGCCAGCAGACCTCTCTCTTGCAGTCTGGCTCCTTCCCCAGTGGGAACAAAAGAGGAAAAGTGATTAAAGTTCTCAGTAATCGGCAGCAGGGGGCAATGGTCTTGGCTTCTTCCACAGAGGGAGAGAGAGTCCTTTCACAAGACTTGTGAGAGTTCTTTGAAGAAAAGAAGTTAAGACTCTAAGGGTTAGGAGAGGTCTGTCCTAACATTTGTTCATTTCCTCTTCTTCATAAGGTTTCTGTGACTTCTTGGGATGGTGTCACCCTCCTCATTAAAATGTTCCTGATAAAAAGAGGAAAGTGAAGTGAGGCTCCTAGTGGAGGCCAAGGTTCAACAGCCTCCACTGTGAATAGCAGTCTTTATAACCTGGCTTTTGCTTTTACAGGATGTTCTGACTGATACGAACGGTAGGTGTGTGTGTGTGTGTGTGTGTGTGTGTGTGTGTGTGTGTGTGTGTGATAAAATGTAGTGAATAGAAAAATGAATCTGAGAATGTCTTCAATTTCCTAGGAAGCTTGGGAGTCTGTACCGCTAGATTGCTTTTTTTAGCTTTCAATCCACTGAACTGGATTCCAGTCACCCCAGGACCAAACCACTGGACTTTCTTTTTCTTCAAAAAGAAAAGAAAAAGTTTGCAATCAGCATTCAGACATTCTTTTAACTAATAGGATTAGAGGCGTTACAAAGGGATTTGAACAAGATAATTAGTTTACTGCTTAGTCCACAGCAGAGCAAGTAAAATCCTTCTGAGAAAAGGCAGACAAAATAGGTCAGAAAATGTGTGGGAATGAAGCAAGGTCCCGCCATGAGGACCCAGTCAACTTGAATATAATGAAAGGACTCCGGAGTCTCCATTCATTGCTGTTTGCCTTTTTTCTTTTAACTTGGACACCAGAGGTGTGAAGAAAATGACTTACTTAATTTTAGAGTTAATGGGTGTTGGCCCTAGACCGGAATATTCAACTCTAAGTGCATAAGCGCTGCCTTCAAAGCATCTCTCACAATGTGATATAAAGGGAGTGTTTTGGAATATCTCTAAAGCTCTTATATGGCATTTTGCAAGCTGGAAAAAAAATACACAATTAAGAGATCTATTTTAGGTCTAATTTTGTTGAATAGATCTATTACTTTAATTGCAGGGAGAAAATCTCACAAATCAAAATGTGAGGTTCATCCTTTGCTTAATTGAAGTAGTGAAGTATTTGTACTCTGATGAAAACAACTTTCCTGGTGGCCTGTGCTTAAGAGTCATTTGAATTTTAAAGTTTCAAAGAGCAATCTTCTCTTTCCACAGTGCTATCTTGTTTTATTTCCCCTCCTTCCTTTCCCCTATACACTTGTGTGAATAGGAAGGGGTATTCTTTATACCTGTCAGCTGTAATATTAATACCTGAGATTTAGCATACATAATTTCAAAAAAATGCTGGGAGAGAAACATTCCCAGGGTATTTCTGTGTGTGCGGATACTGTATGATTCCACGGTAATCACTCGCCAGATCAGCACCATCAATGGTTTCAGGAAGCCCTTTATTCTGTGTGCACTCCAGCCTACTGGAGGCCGCAGCAGGGACTTTGACTATGACTGGGTATGTGTAAATTTTCGACTTAGCACGTTTTCTGTTATTGGACAAGGATTCTGAAAACCAGGGCACCAAGAGTCAGTATGCTTTTTGACAGTAACTTCCTTTTTGCCAGTATGTGTAGCCAAATCTTTCTACTTAACAAAAGGATGTTCTGCATATGGTGGTGGGTTGTTAATGATTGAGCTTCATGCTTAATTACTATGAGACACATACTTAGAGATCAAGGTTTCCCAAATCATTGATTCTGGCCAAAGTCAATAAATTAAGAGATGGTTTCTAATGAATTTTTTCTTAAAATTCATTTAGCAAAAACCCAGAGCCACAAATATTTATCCAAAATTTAATGGAATGAAAAGACATCTAGAGTGTTTTATTAACAGGGCCCTATGTTTCTCACTTGGAGACATCCCAGATGAGTCATGCAGTTTTGAACCTCCAGTTTCTACTTCATATGAATAAGCTAAATATTGACTTTTAAAAAGAGTAATAAAAACCTGGTTGGTATGCATACAACGAATGGGAGACAGTTGAACAGAGTCATGAGGAAAGACATGGCTGTTGGAGGAAGTGTCTTTTCAGGATCAGTAGGTGAGGTTAGTGGGCTGGGCCTTAGAAACTGTTTGACAGCTGGTGATAAGAAGGTAGGTGTACTCAGGGAATGAATAAAGTAGGTCACACATGTATAGAAACCAGGAGGGTCTAAAGGGAAAAGGAACTAAATGATTTAACTAGAGAAAAAGGCTGAACAGTAAAGTTCTAAAGGAAGAAATCAGAGTAAGAAGATAGACACAGGGAAATGTGACATACTGATAAGCTGTTAACATATGTCATCTGGAAGGTTGGTTCCTACAAAGTCACTCACTGCTGCTCCGTGAGCACAGTTCTACAGTGTGAATTGTTCTCGGAGTCGTAAAATTCTCTCCTCTGTCAGCTGATATTTATTTGGTCTTAGAAAGTTTTGAAAATCAGAAGTTCTTCAAAGAGGATATCTGCTCCAAAAAAAAAAAAAAAAAATGTTGACACTATTGCACTTATGTTCTTTGTGCCAGACATCTGAGATCAAATCTTCATTATTTTACTCATGAGCTGTGAAAAAAAAATGTTCTGCGTGCAATGTGTTTGCTAGGGTACAGGCTGTATTTGCTCCCGGGAAGGTGGGAGCTTGCATGTTCCCAGGAATACATGCATAAAACAGGTAGCTATTGACTCCTGTGCTGAAGACTCTATCCTAGATGCTCCTATCAGAAAGGATGTCCGCCACCTGGCCCTGTACTTCAAGAACTTTACAGTTTAGTTAGATGGTATGCTTGAGTGACATGAGGGTCTAAAGCTGAGTATTGCAAGTGTCAAAGAATGTGGTTCAACAATTAACGTTGTAATATTTTAGAGAAGAAACGAGCCACTGTTAATTAGATCAGTATAGAACGAGCAATAGTGAATTTATTTTGAAAAGGAAGACACTTTTATGAAACATAGGGGGGAAAAATGCCATGGGTATACCATGCATAGAATTGTATAAATTAGCCTCGGAATTTTCATTTAAAGACATATGGTAAAAAAAAAAATAACTGGGTAAAGGTATTCTAAATGAAGTTTAAACACTGGTACAGTTTGTTGATGACAGCCTTAAAAGATCAGAGTACATGTCAGTTTTATTTGGTACATTTTATAGTATTGTTCTTTAGTCATTAAAGGCTATCCAGTGAAAATTTACAGAGTAATTCAACTTGATGGACCTCTGTAGGATGCCAACAACTAATGTTAAAGTACTATGAGACAGAAGAGCAGGATTACACAAGTGTGTATAAGGACCAAGCTACGTGATGGGGTGGAGTTCTAACGTCAAGAGAATCTGTTTCAAACATTTGGATGAATTGATCTAGCATGTACTGAGTGCCTGCTTTTTACCTCCCATGTAGTGCTTCTCACTGAATTTAGATCACAAAGTTGGTCTTGTTCTTCTTTAATAATTAGAGACATTGTTGTTCCCAATTTAAAAAAGTATAGTATAAGGAATAACCATTTCCAAAGTAGTGGGTAAAGAGTTCGACATATACCGTTATCCTCCTCAAAAGATGCTTTGCTTCTTTAAGTCAGATGCCCTTTTCCAATTTAAATTTGCTCTGTGTCAAAACATTTGGCAAATCATGCTGTAGTTGTGTGACATGCCTGCTTTCCAGGTCATATCCCCATTCCCAGACCTCCTTTTTTTGTAGAAAATGTACTATCTTTCCAGGCAAGGCCCATCTTGTTATTTGGGTTTGTTTTTGTTTTCTTTGTTTTTCCTAGAATTTTTTGTGCTGTGGAACTGGGAATCTCAAGGGCACTGTAGAGTGAATGCTGAAAATAATAAATGTTAGCTATGACCTCTAACACTTACACTGATGGGAAACATCCTCCTTTGTGCAATGGGCAAAGACTAAACTTCAGGGGGAATGAAAAATGTGAACAATTGATTCCCCATAGAGTTAGTTAAGAGGATTAATGAGGTCATGTATATAAAGCACTTAAAACAGTTGCTGGGAATGTAGCAAGCACTCACTAAGTGTCTACATTTTTGCTTTATTTGCATCCTGGTCTCACACATTCTCTCAACTTTAAGATCTAGGAAAATCCTGAAATTCTAAACTCCTTGCTCACATCCCACTGCTCACATCCCCTGCATCTCCCTTGGTTCCGGTCCAAGAAGAATCTGCACATGAACATGCAAAATTCAGAGGGTCCTATTCTGCCTCAGACTGCCTTTTTCCCTGGATTCTTCTCCTGAACGGAATCTCTTACTTGCCCCAGTTAGAGTCATCCTGACTCCTTATTATTTCCCATCCTGCATTCAGCCCTGCAAGAAGCACTTAGCTCTAGCTTCAGGATCTCATCATCTGCACAGCAGCTCCAAGCTACCTATCAACCACACTCACTGGCTCCTGCAGTCAGCTCGTGCCTGGGCTTCATGCTTCTTCCCTTTCTGTGGCTGACAGAGGGCAGTTAGTGTGGTCCTATTTGAAGAATAAGGGATCCTGTGACAGCCTTCTTCTCCTCACCTTGCTGTGGTCTACAGAAAGTCTCCCCCCACAACTCCAAGACTCTAATACCACTTCCATTCACATTTGCTCCTGATGTCTCTATCTCCATCTCTGATGCCTTTTCCTGTTCCTCTTCATAGTTTTGCCCAACAATGCTTGCCTCCTTTCTGTCACCATAATATGCTAGGAATAGTTTATTTGGGGAGGTCTTTGAATTTGCTATTCTCCCTTTCAGAAATAATTTCCTTCAAATAACTCTGTGGCTGATGTCCCTTTCTCATAGTTTGTCTAATCAATGTCATGCTGTTTTGGGCAACTCGTCCGTTTTGACTTCCCTGCGGCTGTTCTCAAAACTGCAGTAGTAATTTCACTTTGAGAACTAAAGCGACTTGTTTTTCTAGAACCTTCCCTCACATCCTCACAGCTGATTCAGTGACAGTCTGGTTCCAAGCATGTTCTATGAGCTACCCACCAATCATGTGACATAGAACCCCTTTCTAATGAAACCTTAAGCAGTGTCCTCTACCAACCCTGCTCTATGGGCCTGAGTAGTCCTCAGAGCATCCACCATGCAGTAATTTGTCTATTAATAATCTATTGGCCAAGCAACTCTTCTAATAAACCTCTTACTATGAAGGACAGTAAATCTTAGTGTCACCATAGAACCTCAAACCTGAGAGACTTCTCTGTCTTTTTTGCTAGATGCTATCAAAGCCTATGTAAAGTGCTTCCTCCAGCTATTCCTTCCTCTTCTGCTTCTCCATCCTATTGTGTCTGCCATAGCATGCTGTATCATCTGGCATGCTTCAGTGTTTATCGATTGCCCTGCTCTATCGCTCCCATTAGGGGCCATTTTGTAAGCTTCAGTTTGAATGCCTATATCTCTAGAATATAGAGCAGGGCTCTTACATACAAGGTGCTACATAAATACATGCCACATGCATCATTTTTTCTTCTGCCATTTTCGATTCTACCATTTTTTGAGCACTCATGTGTTGCAGACTCAAGGTTGACATATTGTTTCTATCTTAAAAACAGCCTCAGTACAGTGAAATGACTTGATCTAAGTTATTATATTAGTTTTTCATGACTGTAATAACGAAAGTATGAAAAATGAGGTGGCTTAAGCTACAGACATTGATTTGCTTGCTGTCTCGAGGCTGGAAGTCTGAGGCTAAATTTCTGGGCTCATAGTTCCCTCTAAGAGGATGGAACAAGTCTCTTCCCAGCTCCTCCTAGCTACTTGTATTCCTGCCATTCTTCAATATTTTCACCTTGCAAGATTCCTTCCTATATCTGCTTCCATCTTTATGACAGTATTCTTTGAGTCCCCTGTTTTGTAAGGACTCCATTCATAATGAATTAAAACCCACTTTAATGGCTATACTTTAACTTACTATTTAACGTAATGGTTGTAACTTGTAAAGACATTATCTCCAAGTAAGGTCAGGTTCAGAGTTACTGGAAGTCAGAATTTCAACATACGGAGTGGGGACTGTGGGGAGGCAATTCAATTTATAAGTGTATTTCCTTTAATTGATGGCATGGCTTTGGTTCATATTTGATTCCAAAGTTCACATTATGCTCATATTTGAATACAGCTAGATTTACCAATGAATATTATATGCCTTATTTCATACTGGGAAGTTATTAGGACCTATAGATAAATATGATATAGCCCTGCCCTTTCAGTCACTACCTATCTAGAGCGAAGAGCATCGTAAAAGCTAAGCCCATGAGGTAAAAACACACAGAAAGCCAATCCCCTGCCATTTTTAATTTTAAAAGCTTTCCCTCTATTACCTGTATTTTGCCATTTCCTTGCAATAAAATAGTTTGACCACTTAATTTCAGTTTTAGTGGGATTGCCAGGGAAGTGCAATTAGTTGTTAACATTTCCAGTGCTGAAATTTTGCTCCAGAAAGCAGTCTGACATCTTTATATGCCATTAAATCTGATCATATGCTTGTCAACCTGGCAGGACACCATGACATCTTGATACACTTGAAGAAACATGGCAGGCGAAGTTAAAAAAAAAAAAAGAAAGAAAGAAAGAAAAGGTTTTGCCAGTACTACACTGTAGCTTTCCCAGATACAAATGTGTGCACAATTGGGTTAGACCTATCCATCACTGGGCTGCATCTCCCTGGATTAGAAACTACATCTGGGTTTGGCAGGGATGCATTATCACCAGTCAGAGAAGGGACCATGTGTCAGTCTCCCCAGGAAGATATATGGCCTTGTGTACTCTCAGGATTGGATATGCTTATGTTGCAGACTTTAAATCAATTTCAGAAACCTTTCCACAGATGTTGACTGCTGCAGGTCTGTAAATAGCATAGTATATTGTGAGCTTTAGCTGATGCACACAGCCTACAGAACACTGATATATGGGGCAGGGGAAGACAACACAAGGATGGAAGATGACACTGCCAAATTTGCTGAAGTGACTTCCTTTGTTTAATGGCATGCTTAGAATAAAATTACCTAGAAATTTAAATTTGTCATTTTTTCGTACCACTGCAGACTTGTAAGGTAGCTGTAAAGTTCTAGAGATTTCTTCCATATTAATCATCATTTGAGTAGATTAAATTTGATTGTAAAATGCAATGCCTGCCTATTGTGATTGCCTTCATCTCCTCTTAAATCTGACTGTAATATAGTTAGTTATTTTGGGAGAATGTGAGAGCATACACAATTTAGCAAATTCCATGGCACAATTAAACAGGGCCTTTACTAAGTATTTTGGCTTCTGTACATTCAAGCAGAAGATTGTCAGTGAATTAAAAGTATAGCTTTATCTCTCCCCAATAAAATATGATTATGTTACCTTGACAATTCATTATGACTACAGTGAAGTTAAAGTAACCAAAGATTTTTTTATGAGTAAGCATCATATGGAAAAATAAAATTATTCAATACCAGCAGTCTAATAGGCAATGGGAATTTAACATTGACTTTACAGCCCACCTCGTTCAGAAGCATGTGAAAAACTGGCTGTTGAAGCCAAGGGTCATATCCTAGTCCAGAGTGGCTGCTTCCAAGACATGGACATTTTGTGATCTGCTGATGGCTTTTGCTTTTATGTTATTGTGGTGTGGATGCTAATTTTTGTTCTTATTCTTCATTTTACAAGTTGTGTACTAATGACCATTTTCTTATATCAGGTCTTAATTCCATGGGCAAGCAAGTCTCTATCATCTGGTAAAACTTGTTTAAAATATACTATTATTTCAGTTAAGTTTTGCTACACTGGCTTGTGTGCTTCCAGTGCTAAAAAGCAATAGTTGTACTTAATTGTTTCCTCACCAAATGTTCAGTCTCATTTCTCCAGACCCTTTCCTCATCTCTTCTCCCTCTTCATCTTCCTCTCCTATGGCTTCCTCCAACTCTCTGCCTTTATGTTACTTGGGAATAACTACAAAAACACACACTATATATTGTAACAGATGCCTGTAATTTACCTGCCCTAATTTCTATATAGATTATCAAGGCTATCCTGGACTAAGCAGCATCTCAGCAATCTATACTTTAACTATTTTCTGCCTACTACATAGTAACTGGGAAGCATTGCATATAGAAAATAGCTTGAAATGACACAGCCCCAACTTAATGTTTTCTTTAAAGATCTTAACACAAATGTTAAAACATTTTACTAAAATAATAGTGTAATATTACTCTATGAAAATAAGCCATTTAATTGGAATATCAATAAGGGGAAGAAAAATACAAATCTTAATCACTGCAGGTAGAAAGGGGAGATAGATGAAAACACTGTGGGTTAAATGACGTTTCTATGAACTTACGAGTTTCCTTCCCTGCAAGATCTGCAGGAAGGAGGAGCAGGTAGACAGGGTACTGAGGACTGAGTACTTGCTGCAGTGGAGTTGGGAAGGAAAAGCAGGCACACCTCCTCTTTGCAGATTTTTCAATGATATACACTATTAGGAATGACAAGGCTGTATTTGTGCCCTAGGGATAGGGACAGGGAGCTAGAAAGGATGTGAGCAGGGAGCAGCACTGCTCCCTTTCCCGTGTTTTCTCTAAGCCTAAAGAGGAGAGATCGGAAAGCTTCTGTATTACAAGATAGCCTCGTGGGATTTTCCTTTCAATCAAGTGATAGTTGACGTTCCATATCTACATAGGATTTCTCTAGGAAGTGTTTTGATATTACAAATCAAAACATTGGCACACAAGTGAGAGAACCAAGGCAAAGAAATAGACATAAAACCATGCTAATAATATATTGAAATGGCTAACCGATACTTAACCTCACTCTGAGAGCTTGAAAGTCGTGAAATAAGTCATATAAATTGAATAGAATTCTGTTGCTTATAGGTCAAATCAAAACTCGGATGCTTTACAGTTATATATGAAGGAGTGAAAGGATATTGTCAATGGATATTGTCCACATTACTTTTGCATGCACACACAGATTTGCTATTTGGAAAGCTTTTTCTTGAGCACAAAAGATCCATCTTAGTCTCTTGAAAGGGGGGAAATTGTGGCTTTAATTTACATTATGTACAGACACAAAGAGATTGCATGCAATTTCTTCCCATGCAGGAGATCACTCCCTTTTCAGAGCTGGCTCAAAGTATTACTATAGGGCACAAAACTAAAGACTGAAGGTTTAAAAGATCAGGGCTTCAGGGGACAAGGTGAGGAGATGATACATCTTCTTATAAACTTTAAGTGTGTTTTTGTCCAAGCAGCTAACATTTAACCCAAGGCACTGCTGCATATCAGTCATTCATTTCTTCATCACAATCTTGTCAAACCATAGGGGACCTGTCCAGTAACATCACCTTCTGGCCAAAGTGACAATCTGAAAATCATATAATAAGCAAATGGGGGTAGAAAGCAAGAATTTAATGATGTAAAGGTGTGAGTTGGAGCTAGATAGTTTATGACTTTATAATTGTGATTAGTATGTGTTAAATATTTTGTACCAGGTGGTCTTAGGTGCTGGAGGTATTTGCTGTAAACCATATATTGGATGAAATACTTAAGGGTAATGGAAATGTAGGAAGTAGGCATCCCAAAGGGTTGCATTATCACCTGGACAAGAGGAAGTATGAAATGCAGAATCAGCTTTTGCTGTTGTAAGAGAACAAGGAAACAAAAGTGGAGCTTCTAGGAAAACCAAGGAATCAAAACGTGAGATGCTGGAATAAGCATTGTTTGTGTTGTCTGTGATTATTGTCCTTTTAAGGAGAGATGTGCTGTGAAGTAAGAAGTGTTAGGAGGTAACACTGACTGATAGGAAAGCATTGATATAGTTGAGGAAGGGAAGGAAGCTTCTTCCTAAGGACTTTCATCATGGAACAAATTGAAAGAAAGAAATATTTGTTCTACTTTCCACAGATGAATTGTTGAGGGAGATGCTTCAAGAGAAGAATGGCATCAGCCATCATGGCACATGGGGCTCAGAACAGGTTCTGCTCAGAGGTCTGGTGGGAGACTTGGACCAATAATAATCTTTGTGGGAGAAAGCTATGCAGCTTTATTTTGGTTTCTTATTTTCTTAATTTTGTTTCAGGAAAAAAAATCCATTGAGTTGCTCTTAAGTTGAACAACCCTATGTAATATATATGGTTTGATGACTCTCCTTTTGTAGTGAGTAGACTCCTTACTTCGGGCTCTGGAGTGAAGCAGATTCATTGCAGAGTCCTGGCAAAGATTAAGGATGGCAATGTAAGATCATGTTGACATTACTAGAACATTCATTAAAAAAAAATCTAGCAACATTGTACCCATGAATAGAACCACTGAAACACCAACATTATAAATATTTCCTCATGTTGCCATCATTTTTATTGTCTACTTTTAATAATAGTTTGTATCTTAATTTAATTTTTAGAACAAAAGTTATTAAGCCTCTCACATGACCTGTGCCTTCCACTGCTTTCCAGGTCGATTTGCCCCACTTAGCTTTTTGGAATACTGCAGAGTAGTGATCTGTATCTTGCATCCCAGCATCTTTGTGTAGATTACACATCTGGTCAGCTCATTGGCTTGCTATACGAATCCACACTTTCTTCGCATCTCCATTCCATCAGACTCTCTGGACAGAGGAGTGTTTTCGCTATATGTCCATCGTGGACTTCAACTCCTGTTGGGGGTGATTCTGAGGAGCTCTGGGTGCAGAGTCATTCTAGTCCTGTTAACAATCAAGTCAGTCTATGCCTGTCCCCTTCTCCTCCTGGTCATTAACGCAAAGTGCTGTAGACTCAGCTCTGTTATTGAAATTATTGGCTATTAAAATGATAAATTGGTTTCTGCTTCAGTAATTCAATGTGCTTCAAGTCTACTCTTTCTTGAATGTAGCTTTTCTATTAATGTGTTACCTTACGGGGAGACATTTATTACCTGAGCAGCATATTTTTAAGAAATCATCATTGTTACTAGAAATTTGAATTCATTTTAAAAGATATAATTAGGATTTTAAAATTAAGTGCACTTTCCACAAGTAAGAACTATAGAGATGTACACTAGAGATTAACTTTAAAAGAATATAGGGGAAATGAAAATCTAGGAAATGAATTATACCATCACTCTTAGAAACTACAGTCTCCTCCAGGGTCTTGCTTGCCCTTATGCTGTTTTGGGGCTCTGTTTGTGCTATTACTCATTGCACCAAAGAATGATTTCATTTACGGAGTTTGTTAGGGTCCATACTTCATTCAGTGAATGTCTGATTTTGGAGGTATCTGTGTATATTTTTCCAAAAAAAAAAAAAAAAAAAAAAAAAAACAGATTTTCATAGTTCGAGGTTCTAAGTTGTCATTTGTCTCATAAAGTCACTTATGTCATGTACAGGCCTTTTCAGTCCTGTAGAATTTAAGTCAAAGACACGGCAAGTTATTTATTAGTTTTGCAACTTTAGACAGGTGAAGACACCTTCTATCCTCAGTGTCTCCAAAGGTCCCCGAAGATGTTGAGTAGGCTGCATGACGGAAAGACTGTCAAACCTGGGTCCAGTGGATGTTTCAGAACTGTCATGGAGCCTTCTTTCCTCTTATCTAGAAGTTCTCGTTCCTACAGCACCATCACTCCACCGCTCATTCATTTTCCATCAGAGATGGGAACCAGCTGCTCAGATCGCTGTGCAGATCTGTCTCTGTACTTAAAGTACTTAAGCACAGCCTCGCCTGCTTAACCTCGGGTTAATTCCTTTGACCCTTCTTCCGAGACAGTTGTCAGATGGGAATGTTCACAGTGGTTTGCTCACTTAAGGCAGCCTTTCTCCACAGGACAGCAGTGGAAATGGAAACAAGGCATTGCTAAATACAGGGGGAAGCCATGAGCCTATTTCTTCACTGTTCTGTGGTAACCTGACTGCTCCTACCCAGAATTTAGAGAAGGATCAAGTCTGTGAAATTAGAGAGTTCTTTGACGATGCTTATGTAGCCTGGAATCATTTCTACCCAGAAAAGGCAAGGAGTCCTGAGGACATCCATTTTGTTTGTCTGTTAAGTGCTAAATAATGATAGAGAAAGAATGAAGCATCAAAGGTAGAAGGAGTTTGGGGAAGGTGTTTGAAATTGGCTCTAGGACATGGAAAATGACTGGAAGCCTAGCAAAGCCAAAAATTATTATTGGAAGAAAACATTAAGTTATTTGTCCTCCTCCTTGGAAAAACAAATCTAAATTGGGAAGCTTTTAAAAATTATAATGCTTTACAGCATCAAGATTGAAATTTAAGACAAAATGAAGAAAAATATGCATCCTTTGAAAGAAATAGCTCCATCAAAAATGACCATTCTGCTTGTTTATCTGTTTAAATAGCTAATTAAAATTTTGATGGCAGAATATTACAAACCTAAACTCAAGACCAGCAATTCATATTATTAACTGTATGAACTTAGAACAAATTGACATTTCTACTAAAATGGGTGAAAATCAAAAAAGAAAAATTCACTCTATGCCTAACTTTTTTTGTTTTAGAAAATAAAGTAGGAATTATAAATTGTAGTTTTAGAGAAAATTTATTGTTAATGTTTTAAGAGTAGACACTGCACAGAGCGTTCACCCTCAGGAACGCATACTAATGCTTAACTGGAGTCTTGTTTAAGAGTCTAATATTTGGGAGAACATATTTATGGACAGCAATGTCAAAGAGATGTTCATCTGGGTAGCAGATGAACTAGAGGTGATCACTCATATCCAGGATATGTAGGGTTCAGTTGTTTGGTGATTGGGGAATTGTAGTAGTGGAGAAAACGCCACTAACATGAACCTGTCTCAGATTTTTCTAATTTATGCCCATTTGAGCCACAACACAATTTATTGATCTGAAGAGACAAAACATAAAGTTAAAAGGTATGAAAGTCTTCTAGGAGAGTATAGTGCCCTGTGTTTCCTGGAAGAAGCAAGGATACAATCTGTTGACAAGAGTCAGTTGGCATGCACCTGTTTAGAAGGACAAAGGCTACAGAACACGGGGCCTTCTTTTTTGTTTATGTCTGTGAACACACACATACAGAGAGCGGAAAAGACAGATAGATGGAAAGACAGACAGAGACACAGAGAGACAGAAGAGACAGACACAGACACAAAGATAGAGAAAGTCAAAGAAAGAGAGACAGAAAGATACACAGAAATAGACACAGAAACAGACCAAGACAGATTGGGGGTGGTCAGAGACAGATAGAAACAGATAGACATGACAGAAACACAGAGACACAGAGGTCTAGAGAGACCAAGAGACACAAAGACAAAGGGATAGATGTGCAGGGAGAGAGAGAGAGAGAGAGAGAGGGAGAGAGAGAGAGAGAGAGAGAGAGAGAGAGAGAGAGAGAGAGAGAGGCAGTCAGAAACAGAGATAGAGAGGGGGAAAGAGTGAGGGAGGGCGAGAGAGAGAGAGAGAAAGAAGTGTCATCCACAAAAATTCAGGTGTATAAACGGAAGTATAAATACTTTTAAAGGAAGAAACTGCAAATCTTTAGGACTTTTTCATCAGCTTCACTCATGAGGGAGTGAGGAGAAAGGAAAGAATGGGAGCCCGTGTTTGAAGAATCCATAGTTTTTCCTCAGTGGAATGTAGAAAGTGTGTGGTCAATCGCCATCTCTCTTCTTACTGCCTAATTTTCTTTTTTAAAACTTGTTTATTAACACTAAATATACTATATTTCCTTTAAGTCACCAGTTTTATATGCCTGATAATTGCTTACAGAAAAAATTTTCACCTAAGAAGTAGTAGAAAAAGATTATTCCAACTGTTTCTAGAGGGTTTTTTTTATTTACATGTGTATGAATTGTGTTGAATTATAGATGTTTGTTTCCTTAAAAAGAGAGTAATCTTTTTTGACAATAATAATTAATATGTAATATAATATATGATTCATATTACATTACATATTAATATATGTTAAAATATATTAATATATATGTCCAGAATCCAAAAGAGAACCAGGTAGATCCACATGGAAACTTATTCTAAATTTATAATTGCTATTTTTATTAATGTGAAACTTGTCAACTTTTTTGTTATAGTTTTTGTTTTTCTTTTTTTAACTTTTATTTTTTTAATTAGATTTTTTATTTACATTTCAAATGTTATCCCCTTTCCCAGTTTGCCCCGTGGAATCCCCTATCTCATCCCTATTTTTATTAATGTGAATCTTGTCAATTTGTTAATAGAAAATTACTGAATAGTTTATTGGATTGTTTAAACATAGAGAAAATATATTTTAACCTATAGCTTGAAACACATAGAGAAAATGTTACTTTTAAATTGTTATTTTCTATATTTTTTTAAAAGGAGAAAATGTCAATGGCTCAAAGAACTAAGTAACATTGAAAAGTACTGGAAAAAATTTTAAAAGCCAATTTTGAAACTGAAACACAAGATTTTTATATCAATGTCTTATGAGTGGGAAAACAACATACTAAATGTTTCATATGTGTGAGTTTTGTATTTTAAGCTACATAATACATCATATTAATGTCAGAAAAAGCCCTTAGCAAGCATAAACACAAAAGCAATGTGACATCGTCCCCTCATTCTTTCCTCTTGCCTACTCCAGAGAGCACACATGGATCATTCGACATGTAGAGGCTGTGTACTGTTTCCACTCAGGAGAAGGGGAAGAGGCAATGTGGAAAGGATTGTGGGAGGGGGAGACAGGAAGAGGGGCAGAGAACAAGATATAATGCAAGTAAATAAAAAGATAAAGTTAAATTGATTTAAAATTTTTCTCTACCATTACATTGGTATATTCCTGATGAAGAAAAGCTTTGTCCTAACAGCATACATAATTTGAAATAGATCATATATACTAATAGGGTTTTTCTTTATTCTGACTTTAGCTGACTTCTCCAAATCACAATCCTAAGGATGCTTGCACGTTAGTAGTAATTGGTAAAACATAGTGGTAATGTAACATTACTTTGGAGCTACACTGCTTCCCCCATACATAAGGGAAACACTGGTGTACTACTTTTCAGTTATGTGCTAGTCAGTTCTTACATTGCACCCATGCTTTAGGGGCACAGGGTTACCCTGAGTTACGGAATTAAATAAGGAAATCCTATATTCTTATGAAAACAATCAGTGTTTATAGAAAGGTAGTGGTATGCAAAATTTCAGAATAGAAATCTTAAAACATATGTGTCTGTGGGTGTGTATATGAATACATAGTGTTTAACACTGTCCTAAAGTGTTTCATTTTCTCTCTCATGTTTCATTTAAGCCACCCAGAATCTTGGGCAGTATAGGTAACATCTGATCTCCCAATTCTGTTCTGTTCCTTTCTAGTATCTCTAAATATTTCTTGAAGCTTGTTTACTGTCCACTGCTGTCATCCTGTCCCACTTGCTGAAGGGATGAGTATGGCTTTACTCTGTGGGGTTGAAATAAAATGCGTTTCTCCCCATCTTAAAGTCGTCATTTCTTTAAATTAACCCACTGGCATTTACAAAATAATTCAGGCAACTCAGACCCTCTTTCTTTTACAGATGGCTTCTTGGTACTGTTTGTGCTGCTAAAAGAAACCCTGTGGTCAGTAAAGGACACAAGCAATTGTCCTAAGCTGTATATAGTTTGCTGACATCATAGGAAATGAAAGCTCTCGTATCTTGGAATTAAGTGCCCTAGTATTATAAACATAAACGGTGTGTGTCTTTGAGTGCTTTATCAATAGTTACCTCTCACAAAGGTGCAATGACACTGGAGCTACGCTCAAATGTGAATCTTCAGTCTACTGAGTTTAATTATCTGTGCAGCATGAAGCTAAGTATACTTGTGCATAGATCATGTTATACATGCTATCTCTGAAGCAAATTGATTTAAGTGCCTTTTTGGAGCAGTTGCTGGACAGAATTGATTCAGCGGCCGGTAGATTGACTTACACAGCAGAATCGTGCTAGAGTTTCTTCTGGCATCCAGAGAGAGTTTTTAACAAAATGGAAGGGTTGCTGCTACTGCTGTACAGTTTTCCATCAACTTAATCTGAGAAATGCTATGGCGTACATTATTAAAAGAGCATCCGTGAAGTATGATGGGTTAGAATGCCTATTGACAGCTGGCACGAGAGCAAAACATCTCAGTGGCATTTTAAATGCAAAGTAAAATTCACCTCACTGAAATGGTTTCACATTGCTTACATAAGGACTGAGGAGGTCTTCTGAATTTGTGTCACTATTAAAAATGCTACACACTGGGAACCAGTATGAATCTATTTTAAATGTGCATGTTTGTGGCATTTGGTCCTTCATCTCCTGAAATACTCTTGCATCATTACACAACATTGTATGTAATGCACCCGGTGTCACCTGAGGTTCAGATGCATTTGGAAAGGCTTTGGGAACTTGTAGGTTTTTTCGCCTCCCTCCACAAGCTTTTCTTACATGCCTCCATTTAGCCATCTCTGTGGTAGTGACATCTTGCCTACTTGTGATGGTGGTACAGATTATTATATATTTAATATATTTTCTGCAGCTAGTACAATGCCTCAGAAATGAAACAATCCCTACTGATTAATTAAAAGCAATAAAGTGTAACGTTCCACAGCACCGGCTCTGATCCTTCATCAAGCATGCCTTGCCAACATATACCTTACACCTACCATTCTTTATTTTGAGCCTTCTTTTCTTTTATCTTACCTCTTTCTTTACCATCTTTTCTCTTTCCCTCCGAATTCTTAGACAGTTCCTGCCACTTCTTTGATTTTACATGTGGAGTTCAATGCAGTTTCCTTTCTTCCTCATAAGTGTGGTGCATCTGAAAAAGCAAGCATTCTGTAGTGAGGAGCTTCCTCCAGCCCCTGCATATTGAACTCTATCAGAACAGAGCTGGCGGTAGTGATGCCATTACCCACCTCTATGACCTCAATCTAAGAAGCCACCATAGAAACCAAATCCAGAGCCAGAAGTTATTATTCTGACTTAACTTTTGTGTTTAACTATCTCTTATATGTAATTCAGAAACCACAATGTCATGAAAATGTGTCTTTGGATTTCTAGAAATGTTTGCTGCCTGCACATGGACAGGTGCTTTATATGTCTAATTAAAACATCCATTTGAAATTTTCTTTCAAAGATTATAAGATTTTTTTTTACATTCAGAATATCATAACACATCAGATATGAGTTATGAACTCTTTACACCTCTTCGCAATCCAGAAACTGGATATAATGGGTTTAAATTTCCTAAACTTAAAGTGTATCAATATAACCCAGCTGGCAAAAATTGTCTTAAAGTGTTTTGGCAAAAATTGCTTTAAAGTGTTTATTGACAAGTGCCGTAGTATAATTCACAAATACTATATTTAAGTTTGAAGAAAAATATTTCCTTCTTGGTTATAAATTGTACTGTGAGGGATGTGGTTTGTGTACTAAATTATACCTAAATTTTTCGTCAAATGAAATCTTGTTCCTGTATATGTATTTCCACTTCAAGATGCTAGTGTGTCACACCTACTGAATATTATTAATATATGCAAGGCTCCTTGAGAAATTTCAGATGTAAATTTCCAATAGCTTTATGAAATATGTTTAAAATGTTAGTCTTAATGTATAATTTTTAAAACTAAAGCCTCAGTAAGTTTAAAAGTAAAAATAATTGGCTTAAAGTCATAGATACATCAACAGATCTGATAAAACTCTTAGTTGGGAATAAGAAAGTTTAGGTCATCATTTTATCCCTCTTGGTGGAAACAGAAACACTGTGGAGTTATCCACAGGCCTGACATGCAATTCTAGCCTGAAGTAAACTGTTGGGCACTGAGCATGTACCTGGTGTGGCACACAACCTATTCAAATACTATATTTGAAAGCTTAGTGCTCTGGTCATGACAGTTTATAGATGAGAGAGTTTACATTTTCAGTTTTTATCAAAAAGTTATGTGAAGTATAATTTACTAGTATTTACCCTCACCTACTTCTCCTCCTTCATCCTTCTTACATACTTATCCATTCATCTTACTCATGTTCATTTTTTCTCAAAACAACAACACAGGAAAAACAATAACACCTATAAAAAATAAAATAAATCTCAAAACAAATAAAAGATAATCACTAAGACAAAAAGAATACATAAACTAAGTATAAACACACAAACTCTCTCTCTCTCTCTCTCTCTCACACACACACACACACACACACACACACAGAGAGAGAGAGAGAGAGAGAGAGAGGACATGGAGTTCATTTGGAGTTGTCCAACTATTCCCTATTCCAAGGCATGGGATCTGTTTTAGAATAACATCCCATTGGAAAGACCTGGCTTTCCTTTCCCCGGCAATATCTTGTAGAAATGGCTTCCTGTTTAGAGGTAAATATCCATTTATCCTTCTCAATACTAGAACATTAAATGTTTTAAAACTGTTCAGGTTTTTTGCAAGATGTCAGTTTTTTGTGAATTCATATTTGTATCAGTCCTCTTGTCTCTGGAAAGAATTTTCTTTTGAGTCATTATTCACCTATGACTCTTAACATCTTTCTGTTTCTTCTCCCTGAGCCTTGTATTCAATAAAGGCATCTTACTTAAAACTGTGCTCCAGAGTCTCTCATTCCCTGTACACTGTACAGCTGTGTGTGTGTGTGTGTGTGTGTGTGTGTGTGTGTGTAAATTTTCATCTAGTATGACAAAAAACTTCCCTGAGAAGAGGTGAATGATGTATAAATCTATGTGTATAGCAATATGTTATTCAGAGTCATTTTATTTCTGTTTGTTCCATTAGCAAAATAATAGTAGTATTTTTCCCTTGGGCCCATGATCTAATGTCTGGCAGCTTTTAAAGTACCTTATAGCACCATGAACAGTAGTCGATAGGGATGAAGCTTCTAGTTGGGTAACAGTTCAATTTCTCCATGTTTCATGACACATAATTTATGTCTTTTGCAACAGGGCTTTGTCATCAGTTTATAAAGAGTAACCAACATTCTTGGCAAAAACCTGTGATGTTTGCAAGGTGTCTCTATGATGTCTGGGGATGTTTATATAAACCCTTTGGCAAACAAACTCAACAGAATATAACTGGTATAACTGAGGTTTTACTTGTTGATATAACTCACCTGGTTGGGCATTGTCTCCCCCATTATAAGGTTCCTCCATGTGTATGTATATTAGGAAGCTTCTATGATAGTAGACTTCTATATGACTTTTTAAAAGACCTTTAGTGTTTGTGGTCCATCTCTATATTCCTTCTTACACCCTACTCTCTCATTCCTTGCCTCTGCCCTCGTACTTCCCTTCCCACTTGGATGGGAGTGGAGGTTTAAAGAGGCTGTTTTGTTCGCCAAAGTTAATAGAGATAGAGAATAATTCATTTGAGAATAACCTATATGTAAGGATCAATAGACTGGTTTAGATGGCATGACTTATATGACACATGATGCATTCTCTCCTGCACCTGCCGGAAAAAAATGGGTCCTGTGTATCTAAAAGCAACTAGACTTAACATTAAAATGCAATATATTTTGCCCTTCAAAGGTGGGCTTACCTACTATTCTCTTTACAAACAGTTGCTGTGTAGAGAATTCTAAACTCACAAAGAAAATATTGATCGTGGCCACTCATCTTGAAACTCTAAACTAATCTTGTGAGAATCCATTTTTCTGTGACCTTTGGGATAAGCTATGTACACCCAAGTTTTGTGTGCATGAGACTGATCTCTTCTGGACTAATGCAAACATCTGCATATTATTTGAAGCCTGTGCTTTTTTTTTTTTTTTT
>JANHMN010000007.1:38713416-38762254 GCA_030674055.1 Rhabdomys pumilio | reverse complement strand
ATATATATATATATATATATATATATATATATATATATATATATAAACCATATATATAGTTCCTTTCCATGAAATATATGACTTGATTAGATATGTGAACAAAAGTATTTTCATTAAGTAAACAATACATTTGAAAATTAGAAATTTACACCATGGTAATATTTACAGGTCGGAATATTTATTTTCCATCAAGAATTATACTTTTTGACTTCCCAAAGTTTAAATATGGGTAAATAGTCATCTATCATTACTCAGTACTTTCCAGAATAGTTTGTGCAGTTACAGATTTATGATATTCCTAGTTAGACTCTAAGAGAGGTTAAACTGTGGAGGAAAATAAAATTACCAGTAATTAAATTTACAGGCAGCTTTGCCATCTAAAGCAAATTTATTACTTCGTAGTGAAATATAGTTAGAGCACTTTCACATAAAGTGAATCCATTTTTACATGATATAGGTATTATACATTGCCATTTCAATCTATATAATTAAAATGATATCATTGGACTTTGAGGTTAATGGGATACTCCACTGAGAACCATACGTCGTGGGCAATAAAATGCAGCGCTGCAGTGTTGGCTCTTTCCTAAAGAGCTGATGCAGTAATTCAGCACCATTAGGTCACATGGTCCCTTTAAAATTGTGCAGACATACTGAAAGCAAAATAGGAATATTCCCAAAAGTTGCCATCAATTTTTAGAAATTGAAAAAATTACTAAGATGACCTATGAAAAGTGATTAGCATAAATACACTTGAAAATTCTTTTCAACCTATTCATATATTTCTCCATTCTGAAGTATACTACATTTAAAAGAGGCTTCTATGGAGCTCTCTCCATGAAAACGATACGCTATGCATTGCACTTTAATTAGGTTTAATGGAATGCCTATCATGCCTTCACTAACTTAGTGAGTAGTGATAGCAATGTCCACTAAGTCAAAGCAAAAAGTTAAACCTAAACATTCTGACCTCAGTAAGTGCCGCCATTGCTATCAATTTTTACTAAAGGAGATTGTGATTCAAAGGAGAATCTGTAGTTTCCATCTGTGCTGATGTAGGCTGTTCTCTGTGGTCTTTCTTTCAACCTTGGCATTCAGATAATCAAATGACTGACTGACCAGAGGTAGGACACTCCAGGTTACTCAGCCAGATAGTGAATGTATGAATGGATGAAATGGAAGAATAATCTGAGTCTATTTAATGGCAATAGAAACATGGGCTTTCAAGAGTCAACATGTTAGTGGCATTTGCAAATACTGTGGGATTTAAACATAATAAGCATACTGGAATAGCATCCCTATTTATTGCCCTTCTGCTATTGTTTTCCTGGTAGTTTCTGGACCAATGCAATGATGTTGTGTTCCTTTTATATTTATAGCAATACATTTTTTTTAGCATTTCTAAATGTAGAATCTACTTGGTTTGAAATCACGTGGTTGGAACACTGTATTTTTACTTTATACATGGTGTTTCTTGAATGTTTCATTGGGGAAGCTTTCAGTCAGCTTTATCAGTCTGATTCTGTAATGAGCACACCACCTATTTTGAATTGCTATTTGGAGGACCAGTGCTTATTTAAGCAGGATTTTATAACCAAGTAGATTTTGGCTTGAGGTCTGATTTCCCTCATCTTATAAAATTAAGAATTCTAATGTTGAAAATTGCATAGGTTTGTGTGAAACGAAGCTTAGAAAAGAAACTGTAGGTGAATTAGTGATCTAGTGTAATTTCAGGTGGGGACATTTTGATGCCATATTTTCTCTTTGTGGGTGTTGGACTTTTAATCAGTTGATATGTATTTCTGTACCACAATGTAAGCTTCAATAAAAATTTGCTTGTCTAGGAGAGAAAAGAGGGAGGGAGGGAGGGAGGAAGGGAGGGAGGGAGGGAGGGAGGGAGAGAGGGGGGATTCTAAAAGTATCATGCCTGCAATCTCAACCTATGGATGTTGGAGGAAGATTTTCATGAATTTGAGGCTAGCCTTTGCTATATGGACATTTCATTACTATGTGGGCTTTGGAGTGGTACTGTATCTAACTGAATAAAATTAAGACTGACAAGATGAGTCAATGGTGCTTGATGGGCAAGCCCGCTGATCTGAGTTGGACCCTCGTATTCATATTGACTTAATGGTTTTTCTTACTTTGTTTTTCCTGCTGATATTTGTGCCTTATGTATGCATATACACAAACACCATACATATAATCCAGAATTAATAAGACACCTTAAAGACACCATTTGGTAGAGATGTTTAGTAAGATGCCAACATGGGTTCCAAGACCATTGGTTATAATATATAGCTGGTGCATTTATGAAATCATGGATTCCTGGATCTCTGTGCTACATATTCTTCTTAACTGTTTTGGAGCTCAGGGTCAGGGTTTATATTGTTATTGGTCCTAGTTTGTTTTTGTTCTTATGAGAAGCACCAGAGTAAATTCTTATGAGTCTACTTCTTGAAACCATTGCTGAAGAGACTAAAAAATGTCAGCTAGCTATCTGATTACTGAAGGAATCTTATTTAAGGAATGTGATAATGGCCAACAATATAAGGTTTGGAGAGCAGCTGAGTCAAGTAAAAGTCCTATCTCTACTGCATCTATACTAGCAACGTGACCACAGTTTAATTGTGTAACCTTCATTAAACCCCAGTTTATCCTCTCCAAAATGAGATAAAGAAATTGCATCCTGATGTGATTCTAGAAAGAATTAGGTAAACCAAAAAGGGTTGGCTTGTTGTGAACAATAACCTAATGTATGTGTTAGTACTGACCATCACTTGATCAAACCATCCTAAGATACACACTTTTGCATACATAGTTATATTAGTAGACTCTCACAAGTGTTACTGAGGGAATACAAAGTCTTGTTGGTTAGGTGTAAGAATCACTACCACCAAGATGTGTTAGAAATTAGAGAGAGGAAAAAAAAGACCTGTATTACTAAGATGCTCATTCGAGTTTAATTTCCTTAGTACTACAAGTTCCTAGAGAGTAACAATCCAAATAAAGCCCAGAAGGTGAATTAGAAACACAAAATTTGTTTGTCAAAGATTAAGATACACATAGAGACATGGCAGGCATGCTCCGAAGTAAATAATCACCTGAAATTTTCAAGAAACCCCAAGGAGTCCAGTATATCTGGACGGAATATGAAAAACTATAAATAGATCTCAAAAGCGGGTGCCAAATAAATTCTTTGTAGCTAGTTGTACATATATGTGATGCTTTGAGCTTTTCTTTGTATTATATCACATACTCTGGCATTTGTATCTTAAGGAGTGGCAGACATAGGAGGGCTATGTAGCAGCATAGATTGAGTTGCAGGGTATTAAGCTAGTTCATACCAGAAGACGTTAAGGTGACAGAAGGGAAGAGAAAATTTTTCGAAGAATTTTAAGCTGGATTAAACTTTATAATAAATTGATATCGGATGAATAGAATGCCTAGAGTCTCTGGTCATCTAAGCCTCTGTAAGGATACTGCCCTCCTTAATTATGACGAGGAAGACTTCCAGAGGAAGTAGCTTCATACAGCTTTGGCTATAATGTTTATATAATGTTGGGGGTGCTTTAGAAGTGGTCATAAATCAATACTAGGAGAATTGGAATTGGTCAGTTAAGAAATGGAGATGGCTGCCAATCCACTGATATTGTAACAGTAGTCATGAGTGTGGAGGAGGAGAAGGAGAAAGAGGAGGAGGGAGACAATGGGAAAGAGCAGCAGGAGCTGGAGGAAAGGGCAGGACTACAGGTACTGTAGAAGTGTTTGCGAATGGATTGAATGTAGTGAGACAAAATAGGGTTTAAATTAGAAACCCAGAGATCTGTGAATACCCAAATAGACCCTGTCTCATGTGTAATTCTTAGAGGTGTCTTCCATAGTGTTTTTGTAAAGCACATAAAGTTTTCCTGCTGGAATCCTGTTACTGTCCACTCAGTATCTTACTTTGGAGATTGGCTTCTGAAAGGAATGGTCTTTGCAGGTCTTCACACCTTCCTGCCATTTTCAGGAAAAATAATAGACTTGTCTTGCAAGAATTTCAATATTTTCAGAGCTGAAGAGATGGCTCAGCGATTAAGAACACTGGCTACTTTTGCATAGGACCTAGATTTGGTTTCCAGCACCTACACAGCAGCTCACAGGCACCCGTGACTCCTATTTCAGGGCATCCACCTCCCTCTTCTGATGACTATGGGCAGCAGGAATACACGCAATGCACATGCTTCTGTAAAAGCAAAACATAAAGACAGACACTTACAATTAGAAAAAATAGTACTTTTATTTTTTTTTTCAGAAATGTTATGACATGATAGATTCAGTAACCTCTAAAGTGATCGGTCATCTTGCCTCAGCTCCCCGTACCTGGCATAGCAGTAGAACAATTGTCTTTCTGGATTCACAATTTTGTCACGATGTTGCTCAGAAGATTCAAGTGATTCCAAACGCTGCTGAGATGACAGTCACCTTAACTTACATCAAATATTTTCCAACTGTAGCCAACTTCAAATTTTATTGCCTAATGTTCTCCTTGAAAAATACCTCATGCACTGGACACTAGCCAACTTTTGGAGATACTGCCTGGCACTTCCTCTCTTCCCATTACCCCTGCCTGCTCTGAAATTCAATTTCCAGATTAATCTTCCTAAAAATCAAGCCAATCAAGCCATTTTGCTGTTCAAACAGATTTTTACACTCTATTGCCTAGTAATATAATTGCAAACTTCCTCCATGGTAGCTCCATCCCAGTCACTTACTAGTTCTGACTCGTTTTGCTTACTCTATGTAGCCCAAGGAACAGTAGTCCACAATGAGGGGTGTCTTCTTGAGTTTTCACTGATCTTCAAGGAACAGAGCATAGACAGTGAGGTTAGATAGCTGCCTTGTAGGCAAAATAATGGCAGTACACATGAAACCAACACTGTTTTTGGTACTTTCATATTTAGTTATTATTCTTATCTTTTTTACTTGATTTTAAATTTTTTAGAAACAGGAAACTAACTTCACTCAATTCATGAACCTTTAATACACTGGCCAAAGCTCCACATATAGTGGATAGTAAGTGAGTAAACATGATTGCAAACCACGCTACACTATATGTGGGAAATGGATACTATCAATCATATATATAGTATGATTGATAGGATCATATTTTTTTTCATTATATATAGTATATATATATACTATAATATATATACTATGATATATATTATATATGCTATATAAAGTAGTATATATATGATAGTATCATATATATACATCTTTACTATATATAGTATTATATAGATAGAATCATATATATGATTGACAGCATCATATATATGGATATATATATACATACACACATACATATACATATATTCATTCTAATCCACCATTGCACAAATGACATTTGTCAAAGCCGAAGATGAATTAAGAAAACCCTCCCATTAAATTCATAAACACAGGAAAAGCATATTGAAACTGATTTAGTAAACCTTATTAGATGTTCACAAATTTTGGGTTAGTGTTTATCTGCATTTCCTATATGTTTAATAATTAGTCTTATCATTAAGCACTGATAACATTTTCAAAACTTAGGTCATCTCCTCCAAAACTGAAATAATAATATCTGCTTTAACATAGGCATGGTAATTTTAGCACGGTAATTTAATAGGATGTATATTCCTTTTAAGCATCAACTATTGCTTATGTCAGGTTCTTTCTTTCCAGGTGAGCATAGCCCACTCCTCAAAAGAGACCTGGCATCTATAATGAAAGCTGCTTAACCCAGTGGACTGCACACTCATGCATGCTTAGACTCCATTCCATTCTGAGAGGCTATCTAGCCAGGGGTATAGCTAGATACAGCCATCAGTCTTAGGGAAATATTGAGCTTTGAGCCTGTTAGTCCTTCAAAGGCTTAGGGGAAAAAAAGGTTGATGACTATTAACCAAAGAAAACAGGTCTATTCTCTAGGAATTTGTCATAGGAAATCAATAAAAATAATACAAAGCCCAGGAGTGATATCCCTCCCAAACTGCAGGGTGTTATGGTTATGTTTATTTGAGCCACACAAAGCCTTACTTTCCTTTTCTCGCTGAAGTCAGTCAAGAGTCTAACTGCAGGGCATGGCAACCCAGCCAAAGAACAACTATGCAGAAAGGAAGGGACCCAAGTTCTAGAGATTGGAAGGCTACAGAAGGGAGAGAAAACTCAAAACCAGGAATAACTGTTTTTGCCATCATTACCTATATGTTCTCATTCCTTGTTTGCTAGGTGGAAAGGGGGACTAATTAGAGATTTTAACACAGGCAGGGACATGACGGTACAACAATCATTTTCAGCAAGAATGATAGCTTCATGTTCACTTGAATGTCATCTTATTTTTTCTTCTTTGTTGCTAGCTACATTTTTTTTTTAGTTTTTTTTTCTTCAGATATTTTTTTTGTGACCTCCTCTGAACAGTTTCTGTCATCTTGGAATGTATATATATATATATATATTCTTAACTACACATAGTTTTAAAAGGGAAGGAAAGAAGTCAGCCCTAATCAATGACAAGTGGGGGAAATCAGCGCTTTTGAAGGAAATGAGGTTTTATTGCTCTTAAGGATGTACTGAAATTATTGAAAGCAATAATGAGCTACACTGCTTCCTGCATATGCATAAATGGGTACAATTACTCTTTGAAGTAATATATGAGATTTTTGTTTTTTCTTCTTCTTCCCCTTCCTCCTCCCCTCCTCTTCTTCCTCTTCCTCTTCCTCCTCCTCTTCCTCCTCCTCTTCCTTCTCATCTGTTTGGATGGCCTGCATCGTTAACATTTCTATCTTTACAAATTGCTGAGGAAACACTTTTTTCATTTGAACATTAAGAATATTGAGATATAAACTCAAATCTCGTTTGTTTAAAACTTGGCATTAATGAGGTCAAGACCACACACTAAATCTCTGCATCAGCCAGTCATATCTTCTCCTCTCTTGTGTGACTACAAGCATGTGAATTATGAGCTCTGCTCACAAGCAGACTTGAGGGAGGGAGTGTGGAGCGACCTGCTCAATGTGCTTCCGCACGGTGGAAAACGGCTCAGTTTGTCATCTGCTGGGCGTCTGTGGTCAGTAGCCTCGGCTTTCTTTGCGAGAACGGGTTATCTTAGAATCTGAGTAACTTTATTGGTATTTTAATAGTTGGCTTGATAGTTCAGCTTCTTGCTGTATGTTCATGTGAATAAAACCCAGAAGGCAATTTTCTGTTTTCAACGTTGTGTCTTTATGCATGTGTATCTGTACTCTGTGTGATAAAACTCATAATACTTTCTAAGCTCTTACAATTGACTCTGAACTCTTGGAAGGAAAAAAATGGTTCATTTTATGATGAGCATTTTTTCTCCCAAAACTTCTTATTTCAACCCAGAGGGTGCTTTTTTCCTTGATTAAAATGTATTTCTTAATTAAATTAAGATGTAAATATAGGCTCCGTGTTTATGGTTATAATAAAAATATTTAGGGAAAGCTTTAAGTCAGCCTACTATTAATATTTCATGCAGAAACTTTATTGTGTTGTTGGATGAGTGATGCCATATTCCATTTTAATATTACTTAAGTTGCTCTGGAAGCTGGGTGATGTGGTCTGAGTATTGCCATGCTTCTCTAGGAAGCTCAGTTAAAACAGCGATCTGGAACAAATGTTAAATTCTAAAGAGTCTTCTTGAAATGATGAAAAATCTGTTTGTCTTGATGAAATATTTTACTTTACAAAATTAAGTCAACCATAAAATTAAAATACCATACCTTATTAAAACAAAGCATTAATATATGTAATCCCAACTTTAAATTATATTAAAATTATAAATTGTGTAGTTATTTGCTTTGCAGTTAACTATTTTGCTTTTTTTGTGTGGTGGAGGGTGCTTTTTTGTGGGGTTATTTTTGTTTTACTATTCCTTATTTTGGTTAAATGAAACATATAATATAATTTCATAACTCTATCTCTCCTTCATTTTGTTTTTAGAGATCTCAGTGAAAATCAAATTCAAGCAATTCCAAGAAAGGCTTTCCGTGGGGCAGTTGACATTAAAAATCTGTGAGTATATACGTATGCCTTAACTTACAGTGCTTTATAAATTATCATATGTTTTGGGGTCATGTTTCCATTTCTTAAATTATCTGAAAAATGAAATATTGATGTAGCTTTCTTCTTGTTTTGAAGATATTTCAACAATAACAAATAATTTTGCCTTTGTAATGCATTTGACAATTCAAGTCACTATACAATTTATTCTTCAATGTCGCGATTAATGTTTTTACATTTTTCACAAAATGAAGGGTTTTTCTCATTTTCTTTCCAAGTTCTTTCTTGTTCTCTTTGTAGTTTCTGTCAGGGTGTGCTGAAAGCACAACAAATAAACTGTTTATTCTGTTTTGAAAAGCATACATAATATTTTCCAACTAAAGATAAAAGTAGCTCAGAACTGCACATTTTTCTGGAATTTTTAAATGATAAAAGTATTAAAAAATGATAAATTTACCTTTTCATTCTTATGTCTTCTTCTCACATCTTTTGCCTTGTATCTGGGAAGAACTATATGAATAAGCACCCCTCATAATAAAAAAGTAAAAGAAGAAAAACCATATTTCTTTACTTTCCTTGATAAATCTTTAATCTGGCTTCTTGCAAGGTGTTTAAGTGCCTTTTGCTCTTAAGCTGCCTGGGAGATATAAGCTCTCAGTGACAAAACTAATATTGTCAATATATATTTTTATCAATTCCAAAATTTTAAAAATTTTAAAAATGACTTTTAAAAATGACTTTTCGGTTTATTTCAAATGTTGGGGGTTAAAATGTTTTCCTTAGCTATTACAGTCCTTGGAATGTAGAGATGAAGGGCCACTGTGTGTCAAGAATAACTCTTATTTTCCATTTTTTTAACTACTCATAAACAGTGCAGGCAAATTTTCGAGAATTAACTGATATTCAGAATTCTCCGTGGGAGAATTCAGTACCATTTTTCTCTGGTAGTGAAAGTGAGACAGATGTTGTCCCTTGTCAAAGAGAACAAGTGTTGATAAAGCCACAGATTTGGGCCTTTATATTTCCTCGAGAAAAATATGTTTTTCTTGACCCTGAATCTATGCTTTCTGAGTTCATAAGTAAGGACAGAAAAGCACAGTTTTGTGACTATAAATATATAAAACCATTAACATTATGACTGTGGTAATTTTTTTAATGGGCACTTAGACAAAAAGGATTTCTTCTGCTTTCTATCTTTACTAGCTAGAACTTTGAGAATGCTTAAGTTGAATTTGCTGACATAGGGAGATACAATCTGTCTCAGTGTATTATGTGTGGATCTGGTATTACTTAAGAATTTCTGGGTTGTATCCACTCGAATTGCAATGGCGACAACTGACCACCCGTGCAGAATATCACTTGTAACCTCACAATAGTACTGTAATTAAGTGCTTAATAGAAGTCTATTTAAGTATTGTTCAAAGATTCAGATACTCTAAGTCATCTGGTGCTTTTTTCCTATAATTAAGTCTTCATTTAGGAGTATTGACCCATCGCAAGGGATTTTTTTTAAATATGTTTTCTTCATTTAACCTAAAACATAAGTTCAGAGATTAAGTGAAAAGTGAGAGAGTAGGTCAGCTGCCATGAGAAATGAACATTTTAGACTTCCCTCACACACCCCCATGGGTTTTTTTTTTTTTTTTTTTTTCAAAAAAAATTCAAAGACTGTTACATACGATACACAAGGAGGGTAGGATTACAGCTTCAGATAGTGTTGCCATATTTTGGATTTTTAGACATAAGCAATCATCCAAACCTTCTTGTTCCATAGTATTTAGTTTCAGAAAATGAATAATAATTATTCGGGTTTGTTGTGGTTATTAGGCAAATAATACATGAAGACCTTTTAAACCAGTAAAAATGCTAGGAAACTATAGTATTATGTTTCATTATAAAAGTACTTAATGAGTGATTGCTTAAAGTTATCCACAGACGTGTGACTTACAAAGGAAACCAGCTAGTAGAATATAAGGTAAATTTCAATATTAGAACATAATGATTATATTATTTAAATATGCATACGATTATTCTGAGTTGATGAGACATGGGCCTTCAAGTTGAAAAAGAAAATATACATGAAAATATTAAATAAACGTAAGATAAACCAGTGATTTATAAATAAGAGATCAAATTCTGTAGGGATTAGGGTGGAACAACTTAAAAGTATTACTCTAAGTTGTCAGAGAGCTCTGGAAGAAAATCTATAAAGGAGTGCAGGGGAAATCTAAGATACAGTCTTATATTGGTAAACAGTAGCTAGGAGAAAGAACTTCGTGTAAAAGCAAAGTGTAGTGGAGTTTTCATTAGTTTTATTTTTCGAGAATGAGAAACGGAGTGTGTTTGTGTGAACGAATGGAACGTGACTGTTCTTACGAAGTAAAGCACTGATGAGACACGAGGGATCCACAGCCACATGGCGAAGATGCTGACTGACAGCTTCCGCACAGTCTGCTTTGCAAATTTATGGTTCCGTGGATGAAGGGAAACTTAACGGACACTGTAGAACTGAATGGTGATGCTAAAGTAAGGGGAAAAACATTCCTATCCTCATCACCTTCCTTGAACTAACGCAAAAGAGGGGAAAAATTGAATTTTGTAAAATTTAAGTTTTTAATCAGCTTAAATAGCTAAAAGAAACTTTATAGTTAAAAGATATCTCAAACTATGTTGACAAAAATATTCTCATTTCATGGGGCAGGGTATAAAGTGTTTTTTTTTTCTCATTCATACAGAGGCAGTATATCTTCTATTTCTTAAACATAAAATTGAATTTGCACGATTATTAAACTACTAGCCACACAATGGTAGCTGCATGTCATTGATGATGACAGTACTGCTGAGCAGGACAGAGACAAACAGTGCTGTGTCGTCTTCATTGTTACCTCTGTGTTTACTTCTAATTAGGTTGCCCTGCATAATGGCCCAATGACAGCTGCACAATTATTCAGAGGTTAAAAGAAAAAAATCAGCTCAAGCAGCATGCTTACGTGCCTTAGCACTGCCAAGACCATGGTTCCTGGAGCACTGACTCTCTGCAGTCCTACCCTGGAGTACTAGCTCTCTGCAGTCCTTCCCTGGAGCACTGGCTCTCTGCAGTCCTTCCCTGGAGCACTGGCTCTATGCAGTCATTCCCTGGAGCACTGGCTCTCTGCAGTCCCACCCTGCCCCAGTGTAATAAAATTTTCAGATTTTCTACTTTCAAGCCTGATGCAAAACAGTTCCCGTTCCTACAGGTTTCTAATGATGATGGTTGATTTGCTCTTGAGGTCTAGCTAAATATGCTCAAGCTGGCATCTTGACAATACAAAATGGATGCTGTGGAAATGTCGCAAATTAGTACATTTTTCTTTCCCTTTCTCCATGCAAGCGTTGCTTACACTATTCCAGACAGATGAGCATTCGTCTTTGTCTTAAACATCTCAGGGGAGAATTAACTAACTCTTTTCTTGCTTATATATCTTTATTTGATAGCTGGGTTAAACGTGGTTTAATTATTTTGTTCTGTTACCTCTCTTTTCCCCCAGTTACAATTTATACCAGTTTCCTTTGTCTTAACATTTTATACTTTCAGATATTAAGAAAACAAAATCATATTACAATACCAACAAAATAATTAGGTTACTATCAGTTTCCAGCGTCAATATTCATGGGATTTCCATGTGTGCTTTTAAAGTTACAAAATAGGGTCTATTGGTACCCTGTCGTTACCAATGGATGGTTCTTCAAAAAGTTAACCCATGCTTGCAGAACTTGTCCTTAGAGGCTTTGTATATAAAATTAATAGGTTTAATGCTGAAGTCGCAAAGCTTTGCTCCCCTGTAATCAAATGTTGAAAGAAAACACTACAACATACACGGCAGTTTTTCAAACACCCGATTGGATATTTCCACTTAATCTTGTCCTCTTAGAAAATATTCCTGGTTAGTCTTACCTTATTTTTGAGAGTTACGACCTTATTTTTGCAACGTGTACTTTATGGATTCAGATATGTTTTAAGAGTTCTTTATTTTATATGAAAAAATAATTTTTGCCATTGGACTTTGATGAAAAGAGGGATAAAGACATAAACTTAGGAAGAAAACAAGTTGGTTGTAATTTTTTATATCACAAAATTCATTTTAGATATTTTGTTCTCTTACTTGGGAATGAATATTAAAAAATAATCAAATTCTTGTAAGAATTTCATCAGCCGCTATGTGAAAGAAACCATCTTCCTGCTTCTTCTTTCCTCTTTGTGTACATCTTCAAGATGCAGTTTTCACCCTACATTATCCCCATGGTCATTCTCTTTGTTTTGGCTTGCACCTTTCCAATTCCGATGACCCCAAAGCTATGAATTTTATTCTCTTTTTATATGAAAAACAAATCGTCCTTGATGGTGAAAAAAAAACAGAAAGAAAAACAAAACAAAACAAATAAACAAACACCATTATTCTTTAGGGAAAAATGAACTGTGTTTTTGATGAGCACTAAAGAAAATATTAATGCAATTTCATGTGCACTAATCTATAAGCAAATGTATAATTCACAGAATGATTCAGGATGATTTTTCTTTAGGCAATTCATGGCATTGTTTGGACAATAAATATGCAGGACCATGACACTTCGGAGGAAAGTCCTCCAATTTGGATGCATTGTTTATTGATGAGCAAGAAAGGGAATTAATCTTTTGTTGCAAATCCACATACATTGCCTAGAAACTTTATTGTTCACTGAGTTACTGTCACCTTTCTTTTTCCAGTCCCATCTTGTTTGAGTTTAGTTTTACTCTTTTCAGTGAATCCTCTCCAGGCCATAAATGCAATTGCAGCCACATTTATCTAGGTATGTAGAAAGCCTAACATATTGTAAGGTTTGTGCCTTTATCTAGCTTAAACCAGTTTCCTGTTATGTTTCTTGATCGTTATTTACATAATTCATGCTGACTCGTGAACAACAGTTTGCCAGATAGAACAGAACTAATATGTAAACATAACGGAGAAAAATGTATGAATTCTCTGTAAGTGTAAGAGATTTCATCACCACTGCCGTAAGTCCTAATTACAAATACTCTCTCTAGTCAGTTTCCAAGTTTACTTCATTTTGAACTTATCTTAAAAATAATATCCTTTAGCTAACCAGTAAAAATCGAAGCTGTTTGTATCCAGCTCTCTCCTAGTGGTTTTCATTTAGGTCTGAGGCTAGAAATACTTTGAAAAAGAGACTTGTTTTCCAGTGGTGAGGATGGTGGTTTTTTGTTTTGTTTTGTTTGTTTGTTTTTTAATTCTCTTGTTTTCACAGCAGTTTCCCCTCCATCCCCCAACACTCACCTTTTTCCAGAGAAAAGATCCCAAAAGCAGGCAAAAGAGTCAGACACAGCTCCTATTCCCACTGTTAGGAGTTTCGTGAGAAGACAAAGCTATGCAACTGTGACATATATGCAGAGGACCAAGTTCAGACTCATGCAGGCTCCCTGATTGTCTGTTAAGTCTTTGACCCTCTTTGTGCCGAGATGAGCTGATTCTGTAGATTTTCTTGTGGTGTCCCTCTTTCTCCAACATTTTCCCTCCCCTTCTTCCACAAGATTTCCACAAGCTCTGCATAATGCTTATAATAAAACTCAAGGCAATTGAATAGGTCATAGACTCTTCTGAGCCACCTACAGAGATAGTTCTTCAAGAAAATGATAGCAAGCAGTGAGTTTTGTGAGGGTCAGCCCTCACAAGCATATGCCAATAGCCCCAGATGACAAATACAAATACAAAACCTTTTGGTGAAAAAGAAATGGGAGGGGCCTGGTCAGGATGAGCAGACCTCATTAAAATCTTGGGTACTGCCCATGGTTGTACAGTCTGGGTATTTTCCTTTCATTCTCAAGGCATTCGAATTGTGACCAATCCAACAACTGCGATGAGGTAAAATAACCATTGAAATTTTTTTAGTTTTCCATTTTGTTTTGTCTCCACTGTGCTAGAAGCAACCTTATTTCAGTAATGATTTTTCTTCCGTGACTATATAATGTATGCAGTGTATCTTCAAAAATGCCCCCAAATCAGAAAAGAACAAAAAAAAAAAAAATGCAGGGAATGGTGATTGATTTTGAGTTCCTGTGCACCAATTTATAATACAAAAGCTAATATGTCTAGTGTGGTTGGTTGCCTTGTTCAGTGAGACAGAACCGACCTTCAGATTTTCTTGTGTCTCCAATGTGGATCAGAACACTTGGTTACCTCTGAACTATTACAACAGCCTCCTAATTGATTTTGACCTCTAAGCTTTAGTCTCGTTAGATAATATTAACAGTGATACTATATATTTTTTCTGTGGTGCATTTATTTTACATTCTGATGACCAGGTTCAGATTCCTCTTATTTATTCTCATGACGCATTTAAGTAAACTAAAGCCGATTATATGAATAAAGCAGAACATGGTCTTAGTTCTGTATGGTCTATAAGAATATAGAGTTTAACTAAAAGAGCTTATTGAATGTTCTCTGTAGACATTCTGACTAGTTAGGATGTTCTGACGGTGACAAGAACTTTCTGTTTTGAGCTATTGTTTCTCTATGGAAGCTCTGCTCCGCCCCAAATATCTCTGGTCCTGAAAATATTCCCTTAACCTTGTACTGCTTGTTCTCACAGTTTTTACCCCATGGAGCTGTTCTTTCATCTATAAAATTCTATTGCTATTTGAGAAGAGAAAAAGATATGAGCACTTTGATATGATATAATGCTGTGAATTGAATCCAGGGCTTAATGCAGGCTAGATAAACATTCTACCTCTGAGCCTCATCTTAGAACATTAAAGATATATATGCTTTTTTCAACTCTCATTTAACTCCCTCCACCTAGAGGAATCATTGCCTTTTCTAAAATACATTACTTCTTTGAATCTTGGCCATCTATTTCTCTAAAACTCCACTTGAAGCAGAAAAGCACTGTGAATTTGCTTCCGTGGCCTTTTTGGACACTGCATGAGGATCTGAGAAATATGTCGCTCTCAATTCCAATCAAAGCTAAACACAATATTTGCTGCTTATTGCGTAGAAGTTCTCAGAGTTTTTCAGTCTTATTATTATTTCATTTATGAGATTGAGTTGCCAGAAATTTTTACCTTCTCACATTACTATGGAGGGTAATGAGATTGTATACAGTCAGCCTGTAGCATATGCTGTGTGGCCAACAAATGTGTTTACTATAATCATTCTTAGTTTCAAACAGCTTGGTTAATTTTCTGAGGAATGCCTGGACGCAAAGATTATTCTAGTTGTTTCCTCCCTACTGTCTCTTAAAAAAAATATTTCTTTTAATCTGGCCGTTTCTTTTTCTCCATTCAGATAACAAATTTATATAAGTTTATAATATTTCATAGCCTAATAAAATTTGAGGTTACTGTTACTGAGATACACAAAGCATTGCCTTAAAGACTGTAAAGCAATTAAATATCAGATTATACAAAAATTTCGTGTTTTTTAGAATAGATTTTTACCTTATCATGTAGTGCTCCGAAACCAGGTTCCTGATAGAGAGCTCTTATTCTGAGAGAACTCATTATGAAATTAATGAAATTATGAAATTAATATTCAAGATGTATATTGAGATAGTCCAAATTGTGCTATTTTCATATTTTATATGTTATTTAAATTACAGTATGTGGTTTAAGTATTTTAAGTATTTTTGGCATGGATTTGTATATTTAGGAACATATATTAATTTTTAATTTTACCCTTACAGAAAAATACTTTATCCATATTAAGAGACTTTAATCTCCTTTTTCCTTGGTGATTTATTTTTTTAGAAAATAATGTTTATTTACATTATAAAACATCTTCCCACTTTGATATGTTGTAAATTGTTTAAAATTTTAAAGTCTTCTATGTTATTACAGCAATATAAATGAAGCACCACTTCTAGCTCCTGAAATGAAAAATACAACAAAATTTGGGCATTTTCATACTTACTTCATCAAGAAATTGGACATTCTTTCCTCAACCACACATTATTTTTATTATAATTTTAATGCTGTGTGATATTTCACAGTTAACTATATTTTACATTTCTAATTCTTAGGAAAGAAAGCCAATTAGCAATTGAACATTATCACCTGCATGCTGCAGAAATTTACAAATTGGTTATGGATACAGTCATCTAAATTTAACAGTATGAAATAAGTTGTATAAGTTACATTAAAATTCAGTATGGTAGCTATATTTTAAAGGAAGGAAATGGGGCATCTTTTATGAAAGCTTTAACAATAATACAGCATCACTAGCTGTATTGTGTTTAAATTTTTTACTTATTATACATACTTTAGACTTAATGTTTCAAAGACATTATATTATTGCCATTGATTACACTCAACAGCTATTTATGGTGAAATAAAACCAAATCAGCTTCATGAAATCTACGTGTGAGTCACGACATGTATTGTTCAGTGTATGAGTCTACTTTCAAATGGTGCTGTCTCCAGCTACAACCTCCAAAGCTAGGAACCATCAAACGGAAAACCTAGGGTTTCCCAGGAGTCAGGGAGCCTTGTCCACCACTGAAAACAGAATCGTAGGACTTAATGCTTAGCGAGATGAGGATGAAGATGATGCTTTACGACCTCTCTATTTGCATAAAATCATGTGGTGCTTAAAAACACAAACCCACAAACTAGGACAGTGACTAAGTAGCAACTGGAGAGGTGATTTCACAGTTGAACAGAAGCAAAGTGAAAGTTTTAAAATGGGAAAATATAAAGAAAAGACACAAACGCTCATGATAATTCAGGTTGACTGAAGTCAACGAAAACTTAAATACAGTAGTGTTCTTTCTTCAAATAAATATGAAAATCTCTACATGGTGAGAAAGTAGCTCACATATAGTGAAAGCATCAGACAATCTTTCCAACTCTCACTAATGGTCTTCTCATTTGATCTCTTTAAAGTCTAAATTTTTTGGCTAAAATATTAATGAAACCTGGATTCCTTAACCCATGGCAATTCCACGTTGAAAGACCAGAACCTTTCCTTGTTTACATAAAGAACAAGTATACATACTGTCAAGAGAAACTTGTAACCACACATGATACCAAAAAGGAGTTCAAAGTTTCCAGCTATAGTGCAAATTCTGGCCTAAGAAAAGTGATGGGTCTCTCAGTCCTTGTAGAACAAGATTCGCCTGAGTGCTTTCTGGCATGCTCCAGATTCCCCTTGGTGCATTGTATGCATGATTTAAAAGAAGCTGTGTCAGTGCTGATTTATACATTGACAGCTAAGGATAAAAAGATATGGGCAAACATACAGCTCACCCTTTTACAGATTAACCTGGAGACTGCATTAGGCAAATTCGATAGCATTAAAAGATTTTGCCAATTTGTCTGGAAACAATTTCTCTTTTGTAGCACGTCAAGGGTAACACTTCATGCCACTGTACTAATTTAAATGGCTTTGATAAATTGTTCCAGAGGTTAGAGAATAGTAGTGTAGATATATATTTAGCACTTTGAAATAAAAAAGCTATTAACTTAATTGTTAAATGAATTTAATCTTTAAAAATCAAAAGTGCTCAAGGATTTAAGTGTTTTCTTGGAACCTCGGCAGCTGTATTATATCATGAGATTTAAACGTCTTCCCGGAAAATGAAATTATACTTTTGCATTACTTCCTAATAAGTGAGGAAAGTTTTCAACTATTACAGTAGTAAGAGTCCTGGCTGGTATTGAGGGAAAGCTTAGATTTATAAATTCGATGAAATTGTATCATTCGCAAGATTGGCCTGCTTTTATATTATCCTGTATTGTATTACTTATGTAGCCTCAAAATGATATTGTCTGTGTTGGTGTCCCCTAGAGACTTGTTTAAAATGATATGGAACATTCATGAAGTATTCCCTACATATGTGATTTCTAAGTAAGTGATCTAAAGAGGCCTCGCTGTAAGGCACCAGATGAAATCACTACACCCCTAATCGGTAGCCATGAGAGAGAGCCAGCTGTTTTACAGAATGTTCAAACAGTTTTGTAAGAGCTAACTCCGAATGTGAATTAAGCCTCTTGGTGAATTCTGGACTTGAAACATGGACAAGATACATCTATATAACAATTATAATCTCCCCCTTCTATGTCCACTTTCCCATATGCATCACGTAAGACTAACGTGTCACTCCTTCCTCAAGTGAACCATTGTTATATGTTTTCTCTACTGGAACAATAATGTCTCTAAGCATCAAGCTACTAGTGATCAAACTGCTTGTTCAAAATAGGAGTTCAGTGTAAATAATACTTATTTCTTTATTTCAAAAAAGTAAATTATTTTTTTAAATTATTGAAAGTAGACTCTTCCCTTATACAGTACACGACTACAAAACTTTCTCTTCTCTCCATCCATTCCTCTTAGCCCCCAGTCTCATTCTTCTCTAGATTAAAAGTAAAGTTTAAACATGAACATTAAGATGTTTAATTTCAAACACAAACATTAGGAAAAATACCACAAATTTAATCAAATTTGAAAGATCAGTTGTATTCATTCTTCCACTGATTATATATGTGCTCAGTATTTAAAGCACCAATGAAGAATTATTTGTACGAATTGTATATTACTGAATGGACTTAAATAACAGGTAAAATTATGTTTATACTCTATAGGCTGTTGGAATAAAATACTTAGAGTTGATTTTTTGTTATTGTCTCGGGCAAATATTAGCAAATTTTCATTTAAGTTTTAATGAATTTATTTCCTAATATTGAATAAATTATTTTCTTGGAGAATCACATTCTGAAAGTTTCTTAACTCAAAAAATTTACAGATTAACACTACATTGAATTTGCATGTAATAATAAAATCACATTTAGAAAGTAGTGGTGACCGGTCCATGATGACTTTGAGCTTGTAATATGTGGTCTTGGTGGGCATAGTGGGGAGATGCATAACATCGTTCCTTGCTTTTAGTTTGTAGTTTGTTAAGAAGACTGCTTTTAAAAGATGAAAACCTGAAAGTAGGCTTACTCCTTCTTGCCAAGGATAGTGAAATTAACATGCAGCTGGGCTTCTCTGATAAATGGATTCAGTTAGGTCACTGAGGGGGTGCATGTGACATTAAGTGATTTACAGCCCTTTACCTTAATGAAATTGTTTCAGCAAGATGACGCTGAAAGCTCTTAATGGATAGCTTTTCTTGATGTAATGAAATTGCATTCCTATGGCATTTAATATAAGGTGCAGTTATTATTTACTGGAGCTTTCCAAGAGCTGCTATCTGCACAGACAGTTCAGAACAAAAAGAGATCTCAGTAGCTGCACAGAGGGCGGAATGGCTTGTGACATTCTTAAGCAGATGGGTGTGTGTGAGGGATCACTTCAGGAAGTGTGGCCAGAGCTTCAGTGCCCCTTCAGAAGTCTTCATGTCGCCTGCACCCTGCTTCTGTTCCTTTCTATTACATGAAGTCTTTTAATCTGTTTAACAGGCAACTAGATTACAACCAGATCAGCTGCATTGAAGATGGGGCATTCCGAGCTCTGCGAGATCTGGAAGTGCTGTGAGTATTGCTTATTTCTCTCAGTCTCTTTCTGGGAGCACCTTTCTAGAGAGTGACAATGTGATGACTTAGCTACTGTCTCATAGTCGCATATCAAAATGTTCTCCTAACAAGAAAGTACTTCTTTAAAACTTGTGAATACACAGAAAAGTAAAGATATGTGTGGGGAAAATATGCATATATTTCTACATACACATTTTGTATTTAAGAACACTCGAAAGATATGGATTTTTGTTTTGTTTTTGCTTTTTCTGTTTTAATAGAACATGTTCATAATTGGTTCTTCCCGAAGTTGCCAATTGCTAAATATTAAGATATAAATACAAAATCAACCCCCTTATTTACTAATATAGTTTGTGGTTAGTATGGAAATGTGTTTTTATTTAATCATGCAATTTCTCATGATGACATAAATCAACATTTGTGTTTGTTTATTTGGAAATTGAGTTTTTAATTTGAATGAGCCATAGATGCGATCCATTTCAGAACCTTAATTTCTATTCTCCTTGAGTAAAAAATATTTCTCTGTTCTTTATTTTCATTTATAACATAGTCAAAAATATGGCATTGCGCTGAATATGAAGTTTTGATTTTCTTATCAATTTGTTAAAAGTTGTACAGAAATTATCAAGTAACCCTCCATAAAAATTTGGGCAGTGTGGTTTATTGGGGATTGTGTGAGCCTTTGAAAAATATTATGAAATTGAACAATCTTTCAATGAAGATAACTTGTTTTGGTAATATTTTTATGTGATTATTATTTGTATTATAAACTAAGGTACAATTTCTACCTGTCCCCTGATCGGAGTTATTTTTAAAGAGTTGGTAAATATTAATCACAAGTGTTTCTCATGTTCTGTACATGTAAGTCATCTTTATTGCTACTAACAAAAACTCCTTTTTCTCTTGGAAATACAAAGTGCTTACACACACATTAGTTTAAAGCTACTTTTTAACCTATGTGCAAGCAACTCTGCTGCCTGTGTGTTGGGGTGGGGTCGGGAGAGATGAGAGAGTGCAGGAGAGGAAGAGCAAGTGTCAGCACTACACATAAAAACATTTCACACATATAGAGAATAACTATGTGTTATTTTAGAAAGACAGTCACTTTGCATATTGTTATTCTCATCTTAATAGAATTTCCAAATATTGACATTTGCAGGACACATTACTATGCGACATGTTAAATAAAAATCTAAAACATTAGGATGGGACTCCTAATTTTATCATAATGATTAGGGCCTGTTTGTGGATAAAAATAATTAAAATTTTATAGTACAAGAAAATGTGAGTGTCTTTTAAAAATATTTAAATATTTTACTGTAAAGTCTTGTGATGTTATAAATATAATCTTGTTATGTACATTTTAAAAGTAATATATATAAACCATTTAAGCATTTTTTTTCATAATATGGTTGATAAAGGAAAATGGGATAAAACTTTGAGAAGATGAAGCTACCAAGTAGACCTAGACTAAGCAATCTTCCTAAAAGAGAGTGGCATAATTCTGACCCTGTAGGATCTTATCATCTGACCTTGTGAAAAATAGTAGAATAGCAACTCAAACTTCATCTGGGAGTCCAGATTCCCAGAATTTTAATTTGAAATTAATTTTTCTTCCATGAGCCTATTTGATTGTCTGACAATCTTGAGGCCAAACAAAAGGATATGTTGTAATCATGTTGATCAGTGATAAAACATCTGCATGAGGATTTTCAGATAGTTGATAAAGTCTGCAATGCCGAGAGAAAAGTCATGGCAGATGAGAGCACAGTCAGTTTATCGCTCGTAGTCAGCTCTATGGAATTCTGGTTATAGTTATAGTATATAAAATTCTGTTACAGTATATAAAATTAACTCCATATTTTCTTACTATGAAGAGAAACTCTCAAGATCATTGAAAACTAAATGTATCCATAGGAACTTTTTTTCTTATTTGGACATTGGACACAGAGATGAAATTGCTAGTTTTACAGATTTTCTCTTGCCTACAATATAGGCATAATTTAATTAAACAGAAGCATAATGAGTCATGTCCATTAGGTACCAGACTTTCTGCCAAGTCTTCTCTTGCTTGGCACTAAGAAACAGGAGTAGCGAGAAATCATCATCAAAGCCCTACCATAAACTTCATCATTTCAAGGGTAACCTTTTATATTTTTGAATCACGACATCGTTTTCTATGAAATATATTCCTCTAACAAAGAGCAAACTTTGAAGTTGAAAAATAAATTGGCTGTACGAAGAAGAATGTATTCATAAAACATCTCCCCAAAATAATTTCAGCATGTATTGTACCCTCAAAGGTTTTAGTTATGTTGAGTAAGCTTAGATTATGAGAGTGGGAAGAGATGTCAGTTGACATCGAGACCCTATTGAAAGTGACACAACTACAGAGATGAATCAGACATACAAAAGATGCTTAGTATTGGTAATGGTAAAAGCGATTCTTTTTCTAAATAGTCTGGGTTCATGTGAAAGTGATGCTAGTCCAGTTTAGCTGGGGAGTGCAGTAGTGAGATGTGACAGTGGAAAGGAGTTCTTTGAGTGGGGATCGTGAGAATACTCAGGTTACCGCCCATGCAAATAAGATACAGAGATGGTCCAGGTGGATGATATGGGTTTCTCATGAAGTGTTTGCACAGATCTTTAAACTGAGCAGTCTGTGGAGAGCAGACAAGTAGCATAAATAAAATGACTAGACAAAAGATGAGATGGTCAAGAAAAGGAGACTGGACATTCTCTTGTGCTGTCTGCAAGCACACTTGAGTGGATCTTTTTCTTTTGAACACCTATTGTTTAACAAAACGTCTAGCTCTTGAAAAAAAGAGACTGAAAATGGAGGACAGACAGTGAGCTCTTTAGTAAACTAGAAATTATATTCTTTGTTGATCAAGTAATGTTCAGTTGTTTGTTGCCCTGGTACTATGGAAAATGGCCAAATAACCTGACGATCTCAGGAACCTTGAAATGAAAATTTTTCTATCAATCTTCTTCCTAGATATAAAAATACTACTAATTAATTCTACTATTTTATTTTGTGATTCAAAGGTATTTGAAGGAGATGGTGTACATTTGAAAACAAACAGTCTCTATGCCAACCATCAATGGTTGCATTTGATGGCCAGATGGTATTTTCTGGAGATCAGGAATTGACTTCTCAGTAAAGTTGATCACATCATCTGAGGACCTAAAACACTGACAGTCTTTGCTACCAGTTTTGAAATGTATTTACAAATACAATAACTAAATACATGAACTAAGCTCATATAGAAAGAATACAAAATTGATGGGCATCTGTAAAGCATCGGATCCCTTGTCTTGTGTTGTCTGAAAGCTAGCATTTTATTATGCTCAAGCCACATTGTCAAATGCCACACTGTATCCTGAGGTCTGAAATAAAAAAGTTTTACGTCTCAAAGGGATTCACATTCAGTTAACTCTCTTTTCCATCTCCAAAATAATAACAAATAATTATATTGACATTACTTATGTTAAGGGAAGACGGGAGCAATCTTGAATAAGCCAGAATTATACCTTTTTGACAAGACTTCTTTGACTATCCATTTTCCTGGCTCTTCCTAAAGATATAATGACTAAGATTGTGGCCCAAAAGAATTATACAAAATACAGCATGCCATGATGCAACTAATACAGATGACATCAGAGCTTTTATATGATGCCAGAGCAAGCCACTTCATCCTCAAATAATGAAAATGCCAAATATAGATGCACGATTTTACAGCCAAATTATTGGAGTAGCCATTGTGCACAGCAAAGTATAATTAAGTTGTCTTCTGTAATAATGACTATGTGTTGGCAGTATGACATTTCACCTGATATGTCCATCAGTATAAAATTCCATCAACACTAATTAAACAAAGATGTGTAAAATGCAGTTTTCTAACTGGTAAGCAGGCTTGCGTGCAATCGTATCATATAGTAAAAATGTTCTTACCTAAGGTGTACGTGTCTGACAAGTGTTAAATAAAATTGAATGCATAGTAACTTTCTGAGCAACTATGGAAGTTAGTCAACATCTTTTCTCTAAAACAGTGAATTCTCTGTATCGTCTCTACCAGTAAGTTAGTTGTTTGCTTAAATGCAGTCACGAGAAGTTTTTAATGTTAATATAAAATGATCACTTACTTCCCGTATCTAACTAAAATTTTTAACTCTTTTTTTTTATTCTACAGCACTCTGAACAATAACAATATTACTAGACTTTCAGTGGCAAGTTTCAACCATATGCCTAAACTTAGGACATTGTAAGTAGTCAAAATGTACAGAAAGATGGATTTAAATAATTACGGCTGTTTTGTCAGTACAATTTTTAATGGGTAGACTATAGGACCACTAGTTCATTATGGCATAGGCAAGGAAAGTGCAACTTGAGTAGTCGAAAAATGCCATTTGAGCAAATGCACTGTTACTCTGAAAACTTGAAGGCTTTCTCATAAATGATATGCAGGGCAGGAAGTTTGGAGGAAAATAAAACATTTACTTTGAGCTATTGGAGAGGTCACATTTCATTAAGAAGTGGAAGACTCCTTGATTGGCTGTCAGAAATGATAAATGGGAAATCTTTATGATTTTATTACTGTATTAGAAGCAGACCTAATACAGCTAAATTGTGCTCTAGTGTTCTCTGTAATGTAAAGTCAGGGCATCACCCACTGGTGCTTGCATAATTCAAGCTGTGTCAGCATTTACAGTTAAAAATATCTTCCCAGGGTTACACATAGTCATTAAGATATTTTGGTGAAATAATATCTGAGCTACAGTTATTTTTCTCTCTCCAGGAAAAAATTAATCATTAAATTTTAATGTGTAGATATCTAATTTTCGTATTTTTAGACAAGGATCTCTGATGAACTGGGTCTCAAACTCACTGAAACCTAAGAAGTTATTACTGGAAACATGGGAATAAAACCTAAGACCTGGGCTTGGGGTGGGGAAATGTAATTTTTTTAATCAATTAAGTCTATTTTGATTATGTTTTCAAAATACTTCTCATTTTCAATAGTACATAGCCAAGGCTGTCATGGAAGTGCTTAGATGCCATCCCATCGTTTGAGTGATAAGGTAGAAAGTTTGAGTATTTAAGGCTGACCTCCTCCGCTATGTAGTGAGGTCAAAGCACACTGAATTGCAGGAGAGTCTCCCTTATACAAATAAAAACAAATACATGAATAAATAAGCAACCAAATAGCTTTTAATTGAAATCACTCATTTTATTTCTTTTTATTATTATTATTATTATTTCTTAAATAAATACACACTGAGTTGTGTGAAATGGCACAGGCCTTTAATCCAATGCTCAGGGTAGCAAAGTCAGGTGTAGCATGAGTTGAAGGCCAGTCTCGTCTCCATATTGAGTTCCAAGCTCGCCAGGGATGCACAGTGAGACCTTACCTTAAGACAAACAAAAATAAGACATTGAATTATAAACATTTTAACACCTTGACAAGATTGATTTAATAACTAAATACTATTTCCCTATGAGAATAATTAATAGCCTTATTTATCTCAACCATGCTTGACAAAACTAGTTTTTCTATTAACTTTCTGTAATGCATGTGAAAAGATATAATCATGATTTCAATTCCTGAAAACAATAAATCTATTGAAAGTCTAAAACTATTACTGCAATACAATGTCTTCATCTACGGGTAGCCAAGTGCTAGTTTGTCTTCGAAATAAACTTTAAAATGTTTTGAGTTTCTTCCTCACTCTTGGTGTGGATGTGTAACAGACTGGACTTAGATATATCTGGAAAAGGGTTTTATAGAATGGACCAGAGGCTACCAGTGTCAGTGTTTCAAATTCTCAGCAATCTGGGGAGCTGCTCACTGACTTTTCCCAAAATCTAGTATATGACCTTAGAGTATTCCTTATAGTTTCGATGCAAAGCAGCCTGGTTCTTATTCACAGACTCAAGGAGAATAAAGCCATTGAGCTCCCTTTTGGTTAACTCATTTTTTTTCCTATGGCATTATTGGTACTTAAAAATTCCATTTTTATACTCTGATTATCTTTCTAGTCTGAGTTCTATGTTTTACTATCCATTATCATTATTAGGTTAGAATTGAACACATCAGCTAAAAGGGGCTAAAATGGTTTCACTTTGTCATAGGCAATTCTAGGAATGATGCCTTGATTTATAGCATTAGATGCCCCATTCTTTAGTTTGCGCAAACATAAAAGCCAGTTTAAAATCATTTACCTAATTTAGTGGATACATTTGCATGATATTTTATTAATGGGGACATACTATTGGCAATTTGGAAAAATCCATGATCTTGCACAGATCCTTGAAACATAAAGGAGACATATTTAATCCCTTCCTTCCCACCCACTGATAAATTTTACTCTTTGCTCTTTGGAGCCTGATCCTAAGAGCCAAGTTCAGCTTATTATTTTCCCAAGAGAGGGAGAGGGAGAGGGAGAGGGAGAGGGAGAGGGAGAGGGAGAGGGAGAGGGAGAGGGAGAGGGAGAGGGAGAGGGAGAGGGAGAGAGAGAGAGAGAGGGAGAGAGAGAGAGAGAGGGAGAGGGAGAGAGATAAACAGGGGGAGGGAGGGAGGCAGAGAGACAGAGAGAGGGAGTGGTAGAGACAGAGATAGAGTCAGAAACATAGGGAGGGAAGGAGGGAGGCAGCAGTAGGACAGTGAAGGAGGGAGGGAGGGAGGGGAGAAACTACAAGAGGTATGTTTAAAACACTGTCTTATATGGAATTATTTTTCTATCTTATTTAACAAAATACTGCTATGCTAAAATGACTTTGTAAGCCATTGCTATAGAAACTAATGATGGTAGGCCATTGCTAATATTTGGCCTCTAAGCCACAAGTTTTGTAATAAACACTCTCCCTCCATACTTCTTTATGTCTATAGCTCTGGACTGCCTCTCATTTTGTTGGAACTGCAGAATAATTTAGCTTGTGCTGTTTTTTTGTTTGTTTGGGTTTTTGTTGTTTTGTTTATTTGTTTTGGTTTTGGTTTTGGGGTATTGTTGTTAACACTTTTGAATTAATATAGACAAAATAAAACTTCATGGTCTTAGTGCTGTTGTTTTGCTTATCTCAGTAAAGCATTTGACTCACATTTGTGAACTGATTTCATTATCAGAGAAAAAAGTGCATAGCCATTCCCTAAGCGGCATCTGTATTGTGTTGATTAAACAGAAATATATTTTTAATAACAAATTTTGAATTAACTGTCTCCTATTTTTTTGCTTTGAACTCCTTTCTCTCATTTAGTCGACTCCACTCCAACAACCTGTACTGCGACTGCCACCTGGCCTGGCTCTCGGACTGGCTTCGCCAAAGGCCACGGGTGGGCTTGTACACTCAGTGTATGGGCCCATCCCACCTGAGGGGCCATAATGTAGCAGAGGTTCAAAAACGAGAATTTGTCTGCAGTGGTAAGATCAGTGAGGTTACAGTATTGTCTTTACACTATTGTATAACAGGTGTGAGGAATTCAAATGTCCATGATTCAGATTTGCTTTCCAGTGAGTAATCATGCACTCATCGCCATGGAGACCCTCTTTCTCACTGAGAAGAATAATAGATTTTAGGATATGTGTGTCTAGAGAAATTACTGGTCACTTTAAAACATTTCCATTTTCATCCCATGGCAATATAAGAAATTCCGAGATTATAGCAATACTTGTGAATTGTTATTTTAATTTTTATTAATGATTATTAGCAGCTTTTACCCTAAATAATGAAAATGAATAGATAATTCTCAGATACTTACTTACTCTAAAATTCAGTATAACTCAACTGTTATTATAAAATGTTGGGGTAACTCTTTAAAGATATATACTTCTAATGATTCAATTGTAATATATATATATATATATATATATATATATATATATATATATATCTTAAGTGCCAAAATGTCTGAAAGTCAAATTATTTATCAGCAGCTAACATTTGCTGTGTTCCATATGTCTAAATAGTATTGATCTAAATATTTCACATAAAGTTGCCTCATTTCAATTTTCTTAAAATAACTATATGAACAATATGAATTAATCTGTACGTTGCAGATGAAAATATGGTGAAAATGATAAGGTTTTTAAATTTTGTATGATCAATTTCAAAATCTCAACATCATCAGCCTGTATATGAATACATATGTGTGTATATATATATATATATATATATATATACAAATATATTATAGATGCATATATGATTTATATTTATGAATATACGGTTAGATCTGCTTCAGAACAATTATTTAAAATATAATGAAACATAAATTTTTTATGGTGTTGAGGATCAAACCCAGGCCCTCATATGTCTTGGCAAGAGCTCTTCCACTGTTTTACATCACCAGGCTTCACACAAAGTTTGAAATAACTATATATAATTGTTTTGTCTTATTTATGGATTACACAGATCAACCAACCACAGATCAAAACATTTAAAAAGAAAGAGTCAGTACTAAAACTTCCCCATTATCTTCTTTAATCTGTAAGCAATGCAATAGTATATAAATATTTGTGCAACATTTATATTCTGTTATAAGTCATCAAAAAATTGGCACTATAGGGTTGGTTTGCATATGCTACATCCAAATGAAATCCCCCTTTTTATAAGGTGCTTGTAAACCCCTAATTCTACGACCTATGGAGGTCTTGTTCTCCTCACTCATGCTTACAAGGGAGGAATCCCAGGCATCAAAACAGTTAACATGTTTAACTGAGGAAAATTCTGAGCTCATACTTGAACATTTAAAGCTGTCTTAGGGAGTTTATCTGCATCTCCCATACTTTTTAATCTAGCTTGAATTTTTCTATAATGCTATCAAATGTTCTCAGTATGTCTGATTGCTAACAGTTCTCTACTAACCACTGTCTTTCTCTTTTTGCTTTTTTCCTTGCTGCCTTCTAGATGAGGAAGAAGGCAAGTTAACTTTGCGTGTGTGTGTGTGTGTGTGTGTGTGTGTGTGTGTGTGTGTGTGTTGTCCCTCCCCATATTTTTTAGGCTTAGAATATTGTAGTTTGAGAGCTTGTGTGGAGGGATGGGTTTAGCAGCTAGACAATTGTCTCTTCCTGGCACTTTCCCCCCACTGGGATAGACCCTTTCCGGAAGATCCCAGAGGGTTTTCCTAATTTTCTCCAGAAACCGTAGATAAGCAGGTGCCTGTTTGATGCAGCCTGCCTGATGATGTTCTGGTTTTCATTAGTCAAGTCATTAAATCTGATTTCAGAATACTTGTGTTTGTAAATACTGAATATGGAAATTACACAACGGCAGGTGACTGATTATAGCAAAAGTATTGAACAGAGGAAGTCCTGAAAAGAATCATTTGGACAAACGTTTACAGAATGATATCCCACAAATTACTATAATAACTTCAAAGAAAGCAATGATTTCAATATCTCCAGACACCAAACTTTTATTATGTAGTTTTCTCCCGCATTTGTTGGCATAGGATAACTTAATTTGGTCAGTGGTTATGTCAACCAAGATGGAAGTCTTCCGTATTTTTTTTTTCAGAGACAAAGTAAATTATGTTACAAGTTCCATTAATCTTATCAGAAATAATATAAATTATTCTAAAGTAGCTACATTTTGGAACTAGAATTCAGGTCTTGAATCTGAATTTAGTGTTCCTAATATTTTTCAAGTTCTAAATGTCTTATGATTTGAGGCTGGAGAGATAGTTCATGGTTAAGAGCACTGACTGCCCTTCCAGAGGTTCTGAGCTTAATTCTCAGCAAGCACACAGTGGCTCACAACCATCTGTAAAGGGATCTGATCCACTCTGCTAGTGTGTCTGAAGACAGCTTCAGTGTATCCCTATATATAAAATAAATACTTCCTTTAAAAAAAGAAAAAGTCTTATAGTTTTTATGGTAATTATTAAACCTCAAGAGCCAAATGCATTACATCTCAAGATATAAATGGATTTATTCCACAAATATTATGGACGCTTATTTAATGAACAACTGTGAGAGAATTTGATCTGTCTCGAGCTTTCCTAACTGAGCAGTCTGCATGTTTCTCATGTCTCTCTATTACGAGATTCAAAAGAAAAATCTAACTGCCATTGATTTCTTTTTCTCTCTGTTTTTCTCCTTTAGGTCACCAGTCATTCATGGCTCCCTCCTGCAGTGTGCTACACTGCCCTGCTGCTTGTACCTGTAGCAACAACATTGTAGACTGCAGAGGGAAAGGTCTCACTGAGATCCCCACAAATCTGCCTGAGACCATCACAGAAATGTACGTGTCTTGGATTTTCTAATTCTTCTACCTCCCTACTAATCCAACCCACGATATTATCTCAGGAAATGTGAGTTGATAAAAGACAACTCTGTTGAGTGGACTTAAGCAAATGATTTTTTTTTTTTTTTTTTGAAGAGTACAGACCCGAATCCTTACTCTGTTCAGCTAAGTACTTAGTTCAAATTGTTATGAGTTATCACAAGTGGAATGAAAAAGAATACATTTTAGGACAGCTGTTTAAAAGACATTTAGGTTGTTTTGGAGGCAGCGTGTGCATATTGTCCTGACTTGAGGCTCTATGAGTTTTCTGATGTTGGTATTCTACTGCAGCAATGGAATTCAGAGGTGGCCAACAGTGGTATATAAGGCACTGCTAGCAGATGCACTACCTTCTCAAAAAGCCAAGGTTTACATTGAAGTGTCATGTTCCCACTTTAATGGGCAGAGCCTGTGATGTATAGAATGTGATAGGTAGCAAGTATCAAGTCTATTGTTTAGCTAGAAAACATTTTTTTAAGATATGAGACCCAGTTACTACCTCAATCAAAAGCCAAATTCTCTAGACTGTTACATACCTTCATTTCACAGGATTGAATGTTAATGTCCTTGTGAAATCTAAGTCATGTGGATAAAAGAAACACATGTAAGATGCAATTCAGAATGTCAGCCTCATAGGAAGCATTAAGGAATCATTAATGAAGAAGTTATCGCTAACTATATAGACCATAATACTGCTGTTTTATAAACCAATTCTAAATAGTAACACTATTACCAGCTTTAGATTTTTTTTGCCTAAATAGAAACAATTGCCCATAAAAGCAAACAATAAGCCTATTATTTTCAAAAACTGCCTATATTCAACACATTTGTTTAATTGCTGTAATATATTAACTGCTTCAATTTCCTTTATATGAGAATAATCTTAGTTCACAGTCTGCCTTCACTACTTTCAGGTACAATGTGAGCTCATAGTGACTTTGGAGTATTGGGCTAAGAGACATGTTCTTCTGCAGAGCCTCCGGAATCCATTAAGATTTAACACAAGCACCAAGACAATGCATAATGCATGCACATAATAGTATCGTATTCAAATGTTTAGTTGTTGAAATATTATTTTACCTATATCCAAGTATTTTGTTTTTGTCTAAGCTGACTCTTACAATAATAATAAGATGTGGTTTGGGAAGTGTCAGGTCACATTTTGTAAGAAAGAAACATCAAGAGCAAATGACAGAGAGAGGTGACAGTGAGTCGGATGCCTTAGAGATTGTAGAGTTGGACTTCAGGATAATTTCATTTTGAGGCATTAAAAAATAGTCGTCTAAGAAATCACCATCTATCATTGAAGCTAGGTACGACTGAAGTCGTTTGAGCTTAATTAGAACATAGCAGATAGTCTGAAGAGGATTATGAAAAGAAAGCCACAGTAATCATTTAATTTCTTCTAGAGTTTGATATTACAGTAACAGGGAGACATAATGCAAAGACAGTAACATGCCATCAGTAATCCTTACTCTAAAAGGTCGTATCAGTGTAACACAATTTTAATGACATGTATTTATGTATAGCATTGGGTTTTATAAAGACAATTTCATTCAAATATACCATGGAATCATATACAGTAATCATATTCACCCTAGTTCAGTTTCCTTCTCTGTGTTTGTGTGTGTGTGTCATGTATGTGTATATGGCTTTATGTTTCTATAAGGAATTTTAAGACCTACAAATGAGAGAAAACATAAAACTGGCAATATTTGTTTGTCTATACCTGGCTTATTGATTTGATGTATTATTTCCAGTTGCATTCACTTTCCAGAAAACTACATTATGTCTCTCTCATTTAGAGATGAATAAAATTCCATTGCCTTTACATGCAGAGCACATTTTCTTTATTCATTCGTTTGCTGACAGACACCTTGACTGATTGCATAACTTAGCTACTAAGACTAGTGGTGCAATAAATAGATCTGAATGTACCTTTTTTTACTGACATCAGTTCATGTTTTTTAAAACCAGAAACAGTATATTCATGTATCTAGATAAAAACTTATATTAAATATTTTAAAACACTTTAAATTTTCCAGAGATTTGTTTTCCTTTTCATTAATGACTAGTAATCTAGTATAGTGTTTAATACCTATGAAATGAGGAATCAAATATCCACTGTTAGGAGTTGAATGCATCCCGCTGAAGACATTACAGAGGGCAGAAAGAGGAGGCCAAGATAAGGTGAGTGTGTAAGTGGAGTTGATGTATTTTGATTAGCATCTCAGATTTACTGGTCATTTACAGTTGCTTATCAAATCCTTTCTAGTCTATGATATCATCCTTTTGGGAATTGAAGAGTGTTGTTAGTTTGATAATGAAATAGATAGAGGTATATACACTTAGAATAATCCAATCATTTCATAAATGATAGCTCAAATATGGAATCCAAAGTAGAAACATAGCACCCAAGCTAGATCTGGCAGGAGGGGGTGGGGGAAGATGGCAAATGGAATGGGAAATTTGAGTTAAGAAAACGTTGTGAACATTGAAAACAAAGATGTGCAGATTATATAGGCATGGTGCTTGGATGACATATCACAGCAGGGAGATTCAATGAAAAGGTCATTGAAAATTGGGTCAGTAACACTTCATAGAGTATCTCAATACTATAAAAATCTTGGGCTTTATTAAAAGGCATTTTTAATTGACTCTTCCAAAATCTTACAGTCTTAGGGCTGTGTCTCAGTGGGCCTTCAGAGGCTAAGATCCCTAGGAATATATTATGTTTGTTTTGGGGGATGTTAGAAGAACAGAAAATTTTGGGTAGTAATGAGAAGGGTGCATGGAAACAGATGAGAGTCAATAGAGATTCTTTATCAGTATGGATTTGTGTTGGTAAGGATTTACTAGAGGATGCAGTAAAAATTATACCAATGTCGTAAATAGGCCATAGAGAAACTTTTATTCTATTACTTCAAATAAGAAGTGACAATAACATAATGCAGATTGTCCTAAATTTTAAGCAGGAAAATAATTTACCCAAGTCAATGATTTTGAAGTACCTGGTCCAACAAAATCTATACTGAAGAGTAAATTCTTCAAGTAACCAAAGAGAAGAAGGGAAGACATAAGAGAACCCGAGCAGAAGGCTAGAGGAGTGAAAGCAAAAAGGAGCCTGCAGGCAAAAACATCATTCAAGCAGATGCCTGAGCTGCCTCTGAGCCAGATGATGTCTAGAAACAGTTCAGGATTTTAACCATTCCTATGAAAGGATCCAATTTAAGTCATGATTACAAAAGACAATTATCAGTGTTAAGAACAGGAATACTCAGAATTAAAAAGGAACAGTTCAATGAATTTGTCTGAGGGGGAATACACACACACACACACACACACACACACACACACATACATATGTACATAAATATATGTATGTATATATTGTCTTTTTAAAAAACTGATTTTAAAAACCAGAAATCTATAAAATTATTAAATTAGAATAGAACATTATTTTTGAGGAAAAAATTAAGATTGAATAAAACATGTATGTGAAAAAACAAGAATTAAAGAAGGACTATTTCAGTCATATCTGCAACAAAGAGGGACAAACAGCTGCCCTAGAGGAGGAAGCTAGAAGCAAAAGTATATCAAAAGTAATACAGTTGTGGGAGGCACTTCAAGTGGTTTATTCTGTATAATCCTTTTTATTTTTCATTTTAGCACTGTCGTTCCCTTGCATGCTCTATAGATCTCACATAATGGTGGAGTTTAGTAGCATGGAAGTTATACTAAATAATACATCCCATTGGGTTTGCTTGTATTGAAGACATGGTTTGTCATATCATGGTACAATAAGTTAAATTTATATGTGGGAATAAAGGCATTTGTCAGGGTCTAGGTGAATTTTATTTCTCTGATTATTGCATTGTTATTCAGTGGGAACAGAACACTTTCAGAGGTACAAGGAAGTAGCGTAGTGACTCATTTTTATCTCTTGAAAATAAAACAATATCATTAAGTGATAAAATGTAGAAATAGTGCCAAATAAAACATCGTTTTTAATTTTTAGAGTTTATTGAAAATTTAAAAAAAAAACCCTCATTAGTCAAATATTTCAAATATAGGATTATTATGAGATATCTATGCAATACATTTATTTCAGATTGAGATCTTTCAATAATATAATACATGTTTATTATAATAGGCTCATAATTGTAATAAACAGAGAGTATCCATGCTCTCTGTAAAAGTGACAAACCTCCCTGTAATCTAGGTTACTAAGTATCCTCTTTGTTCTGCTAATTTTTTTCTTTTGCAAATACAAATTCATGCTTTGATGTTTTACACAACACTAAAGTAACAAATCATTGGGAGAAGGAAAAAGTAGTAATAGATTAACATCTGTTTAAACTCTTCGGTGCAGAATGCTTGTACACAAAACATATAATTTAATTTTTTCATTGACTCCTGATGATTTTTATTAAATTAAATAAAAGAGGAACAATACTTCAGGGACCATGTACAGATACGCCTCTGGGCTCAGGAAACCTGATCACACCATGTTTTTATCATGGCAAATGATCTGTGTTTCCATTTATGGGCTGGGAATAAGGTTTGACTATACCTACTGATCACATTTTAATTCATAAGTTAATTTTATTTTACTTTATTTTTAATAGATCGCTGGGACTTTTGAGTTTGAATTGACACATTTTAATCACATTCACCTCTCTACCCACAACTCTTGCCAACTTTGTGTCTTTATTTTTTTTTAAACCTTCAAGACAAATCTGTACTATACAAATGTTCTTGCTATTCAGTCTTCTACAGGACCATGATGCTACAGTCTTAGAGAAAACAGCCTTTCCCTTTCTCAGCAGCTGAGAGATTCCATTCACTCTGACAATAAAGACAAGCACTGACAAATGGAACCTCTCAGAACTAAAATATGGTTAAACAGCAGGAGAACATCACCCCTTCAAGTAAAGAGGAAGAATGGGGAAATCTTTACCATGTGTATTTCTAGTTTTTCCTAGTCTTTCTTTAAGTATGAGTTATACAAAGACAAGAACAAGTTCTATTCAGACCATCAAGAATAGCCAGTAGCAAATCTAATACTATGGCACACTAAGACACTTGATAAGTAGTTGATAAATAGCTATAGAAAGTGCATCTGTAAATCACTAAAGCACTTATTACTGAGTTATCTATGAGAAAACTTTTTTTACCAAGACTAATAAATAGAACTCTAAAGTGGAGTCAGCCTTTCCTTGTTTGACAAGATTTCTTATATGCATAAAATCCATAAAAACTTAAATAAATACATAGATTCAATTTAATAAACAGTTTAATAACATAAGCTAAAATAGAGAGCTGAAATAATTCACCAGTGAAATTTCCTTTTTATATATACTGCTTTGAAGTTCTCTCTGTTATAACTCCTTTCCTTGCATTCTTTGATGACAAACCCAATGTGTTGTAATTACTCTTCTTGAGAGATGGGTGAATTCACCACCTTAAAGATGATGCATGGACACCTTTCTTTGAAGTCATATTTCTTCTCTAATGCAGGCCATAGACATTTAATCTCTTTACTGTCAATTTAATTTTGTGAGATTTAATAAAAACTGAAAAAATGAGAAAAATAAGGAATCTTACTAGAAAAATTTAACCATGAAACAGCTCACATAGAATTAATTTTAAACTTACTTAGGTGGAAAGCTCGTTGTCACTTCTTATAAAGCTCTTTCAGAGAGATAGGCTCAGCTTTGGCCTGCTACGATATTGTCAAAAAAGAAAACTGGACAGTCAGGAAGAAAAAGTGGCAAATATTGAGAAAAACAACAACAGAGGTTAAAGAAACTTCTAGAAAAAGAGCTCATAGAAAGCAGGGGACAGGAGAGTTTTAAGGTATGAAAATATATAAAAATGTAGCCCCTTTCATGTTAGTTTGTGCCCATAACCTCGGCTAATGTCATCTTTTCTGTTCAATTTTGTTTGCTTTATACTGTATTTTATTTTAGAAAAGGCTCACTTTCTTCAGGATGTCCTCAAACATTTACTCCTTTTGCCTCAGACTTCTGAATAACTGGGATTAGACAGACAGACAGACAGACAGACAGACAGACAGACAGACAGACATTCTTGTCTAATACATCTGAACCATAGTTTCCCCTCCCTCCACTCCTCCTAATTCCCCAGAAGCTATACACTGCCCCAAAGCCAATTCCCATCTATTTTCAGACAAAAGGAGGCCTCTAAAAGATGAAAGTCAAACAGGGCAAAACAAGAGACACTAAGGCAAGGCAAAAATCCCTCCTATTGAGGCTGGGCACAACCTAATAGGAGGAAAATCTTAAGATCAGGCAAAAGAGTCAGAGATACACCTATTCCCACTGTTAGTAGGCCCACAAAAGTATCAAGCTAACTGCCATAGCATATACACAAAGGGCCTGGTCCACACCCATGCAGGCCCTCTGCTTGGATCTTCACTCTCTGTGAGCCCATGTGAATGCTGCTTAGTTGATTCACTGGCCCATTTCTCCTTTTGCCTTGCATCCCCTCTGACTCTTGCAGTTTTCTATCCCTGTCTTCTGTGGGATTCCAGATCTCAGGAAGAACCCAGTAGAGACCTTCAATTTAGACTCTCTCAGTATAATGCCTGTAGGGGGGTCTTTGCATCCGTGTCCATCTACTGCTCGATGAAGGTTCTCTGATGAAAACTGGACAAGGCAGTGATCTATGAGTATAGCTAAATATCATTAGGAATCATTTCATTGATGTTTGTTTGTTTGTTTGTTTGTTTGTTTTGACAGTCATGTTTGGTTCTACTCTAGGTCTCTAGAGTATCCAAATCTGGCTTCTGGCCATCCACTCAGTGTCTGGTATGGGCTCACCCTTGTTAGGTAGGCCTCAAGTTAAAAGAGACATTGCTTGGCCACACCCACCAGTTCTATGCCATCATTAATCCAGCACATCACATCGTACAGGAAGGACAGGTTGTTGAAGTTTTTTGTGGCTGGGTTGGTATCTCAGTTTTTCTTTCCATAGCCTGCAGAGCATCTTCTCATGCCAAAGAGAAGAGGAGGTAAAGTGAAGGCTCCTAGCCAGCACTAGTTCTACTTGTCTGTGTTCAAAAGTTGAGTAGGCTTTGTCCTCAGCAATATGGCCCTGCCATCAATTTTCAAAGAGTGACTTTCTCTCTTAGCCTCAGACTGGTTTGCTGAGGGATCTTCAGGGAAGTTCCTCCGCCAACAACTCAGCTAAATATAATGCCAGCCCCACCACTAGAAGCCCTGTCTGACTACAAAAGATGGTTATTCAGGCTCTGTTCTCCATTAGTAGGAGTCCTCACTGGGATCGTTCCTATAGACTCCCGACTGTTTCTACTGAACTAGGTTTCCATACCACTCCCTAAACTAGCCCCTAAATGCCTGATCCCACTTGCTCCTCTCCTGCTGCAGTCCAGCCAAATATCTATTCTATTTCCTCTTTCTCAAGGATATTCATTCCTCACCCTTCTCCTATGTTTACCTAACCTCTCCATGCCTATGGATTGTACCTTGATTTTCATTTATTTAATAGTTAATATCCACTTATAAGTGAATATTTACCATATGTATATTTTGTGATCTGGGTTACCTCACTCAAGATGATTTTCTCTAGTTTCTTCCATTTGTCTGCAATTTCATGACATCATTTTTTAATAGCTGAGTAATACTCCATTGTGTAAATGTACCACATTTTCTTCAGCCATTCTTCAGGTGAGGAGCAGCTAGATTGTGTCCAGTTTCTGGCTATTATTAATAAAGTGTAGTGAACATAGATAAGTGAGTGATCTCATAGGATGGAGTGCTAGGATTGGTATAGGTGGATTTCAAGGTAGCTCAGTTCACAGATTTCTGAGGAACCACCATATTGATTTTCATAGTGGCTGTGCAAGTTTGCACTCCCAATAACAATGAAGGAGTGTACCCCTTCTTCCACATCTTCACCAGCATGTGTTATTATCATTCTAATAGGTACAAGTTATCGTCTCTGGCTTTGTCTTCTCTGTTACATATTCTCCTACCACCTGAATTCATGTGTACTAGCACCAGGCAGTTTAGTTTATTATAGTTGATGGCAAGCTCTCCTGTTAGACTGCAAGCTTGGCAGTGAAAATGTCATGTCTCTTTGTTCTGCCATTACTGTCTCAATATTTAGCCTGGTAAGGGTAGGAAGAGAGACCATATTGGAGTGACCAACCCAACCTGGAAAATCAGGATTTGAGCTTATAATGTAGAAAGCTTCCTAGATATCATTTTTAATAGCAAAAGGAATGCCAATGTATATCAGTGAAGAGAGGCTTATAGTACAGGAAAACTAAATTTGAGAAGATGAAATCCATAGTAAAAGAAAGCCTACTGTTGACATGGAGTCTTTTCAGCACTCAGATGCTTTGAGCTGTCCTGTTGCAAACTTTATTTTCAAAGAGGGTCAGAACCTCAGGCAAGTTGATGCAGCATCTTGTTTCTGGAAGAATTATTAGTACCAAATTTATTCTTGGTGAATCCCAGCTAAGAAGTAACTTGTTAGGTAGCATTTTGAGGTATTCTACTTTTCAATGCAGTGTTTAAGGCTACTGTGGTATAAAAGTTTGCTCTCTTCAGTTCTGTTACAAATTTTGGTGTCCCATCTAGTGTTTTCAAACAAGTTAGAAGATGCTTTGTGAGAAAATGGGCTGTAATGGATTAGTTTTCTTGGACTGGGACAGGTCTTCTGAGTGTGCCTTCAGGGTTTCCAGTAATGGACTGCAGCTGGGATTAAAATACTGTTCTGGACATGCTTGTGAGACAGGCAAAATGTAAAGCAATTGCACTTTGTGGTCAGTATGCTGCTCTCCTTAGTCCAGAAAAAGAGAAGACTCTTGCACTTGAGAATTATGTCAGTTCATTGTACTTCTCCTGGGTTATTTGCACATATGAAAAAATCAAAGGAGACAAACTGTGGATTGTGAATACCTGTCTATAGTCTTTATTTACATGCTGAGACAATTTGAACTTCCTTACTTCTCCATTTCTGTTCAGAAACTTCTCTTACTATCAGGGAGTTTGTCCTTTTGCCTGCTGTTTCTATATTTGCATCATCCAATATTTTGATTTCTTTAATTCCATTTAATAGTACTTATTCAATGTTGAGACAAGTTATTTAACGATCCTTTTAATGTTACATGAAGCATTGCAAAATAGAGATTTGTTTAACTTGTGTGTAGTTCATTCTGCATTAAATGATTTTTAAACATTACAATGTGAACATCATAACTTATGCCTATAATCTTAGCACTTGGCAGTCTGAGAAAGGAACAGTCCCATGAGTTTGAATCCAGCTTAAACTATAGTAAGTTAAAGGCAAGGTTCAACTAGAATAAGAATCTCTCAAAATAAATAAGTAAAAAAAAAAAGATATATTCAAGAAATCCAGGATAAAATTTATTTAGGATGTCTTAATAATATTTCAGTTGCTTCTCTATCACTTATTTATCTATAGAATAAGTTATATTTAGCTTATTTTGTTCTAATTATAACATTTAAAATATGTTTTAAAATAAAATATGCAATATTAAATTTCTCATAAAATATACAGAATAATTTTAATTTATGCTTTAGACAGTATTGAGAAAATAGCTAATCAAGACAAATGATGTACCATTTAATGTGATTTAAGTGAAAGAGTAGCATACAATTTCACTTGTTATTAATTTGAAAAATATTTACTTTTATTTATGTCTATTTCTGTATCTTTCTGAGTGTATACTACGTGAGCATAGGTCACCAGGGAGTGCAGCAAAGGCCTTATGTAGTTATAAGTGGTTGTGAACTGCCTGAAGTGGGCATCAGGAACCAAACTCTGGTCCCCTGAGTGAGCACAAATTCTACTTATTTGCTAAGCAATATCCAAATCCACTTTTCCTTAATTTTAAATAAATTGATAATTTAAAAGAGAACTTGTCCAAGGACAAGGAAGTGGAAGTAGGCTTCTGGCAGGAATCTGACAATAGGATAGAACAAAGAAATAATTTCAGGCAGGAATCTAAATGTTGGGCTAGAACAAGGAAATAGGCCTCAGACATGAAAATGACCTTGGGCTAGGACAGGAAAGTTGGCTCAGATATTTTGGTCATCCTGATAAGCCCTTAGAAACAGTGATCACGGGAGTGTTCACGGAACTGTGTTTAATGCCTTGCTTGTTCTTTGACCTTTTGTGTTTATTGTCTTTCTTTGTCCTTGAGTATTTGCATCTATTGAATTGCTAGACCCTCAACCTAGAACTGACCTTAATACATGCATGTAATTCAAATGGTATAAAAGCATAAAGGAGGAGGGAGGATGGGATAGAAGGTTCTAGGGAGGAGAAATGGGGAAAGGGGCATCTGAAATGTAAATAAACAAATTACCCAATAAAAAAAGAAGGAGAACTTATTTTCACTACGGTGTTATTTTCCTGTGCTTGAAGAAAATATTATAGAATTAAAGATTAAGGTTACTTTAGTTCAAATTATTAACAAACCACTTCTTAGAAACTAGAGTCTTTGTAGACTTTTGAATATGTTTTTCATTTTATTTCTACACACGGGATCAACTAGCCTATATCATGGGCTCTAAATTTTATATTATAATTTTACGTTCTTTGGGTGACCCAATATAAAAGCAGCACTAAGATCTAGGATATGTATATATAATACAACACATTTAAAAGTCACCTTGTATAACAGTTAGCTCAGCAATATTAGTGATTACAAAAGAATCTGAGCCATAATACTTTAAGCAGGAAGGTTTTTATAACATTTCTTTATAAATAAAAAAGATTATGCTAAAATTATAAGGCAATCAAAAGAAGCATTAGAGACATAAGCAAAGAGATGGATGCAATAACAGAGACCAGGAATTTAACAGATTACCTTAAAAAACAAAAGTCTCTAAGAAAAGCTATAAAAGAAGAAAATGTGCATGTACTAGTATCTATCTATATATCGTGTACTCAGTAATATAAAAGATAATAACTCTGCATAGACATTAATGTTGAAGGGACGCACTGACTACCTTCAGGAAGCTTATAATAAAGATAGTGGAGCTTGATACAGAGTAATAGAAAACCTCATGAGAGTCATAAGTCAAGCCTCAGAATATGGGAGCAGAGCACCCAATTCTGCCAGGGAGAATTATATCCTTTTCAGGTGTGAAAATATGCTTTTCCATAGAGAAAATGGGGATATTTTTACACAAAGACAAAATCATGTAATAGCACCAGGAAGGTGAGAAACCTATGTGTTTTGTAAGGAACTGAAAGTTTGCAGTTTCCAAAAAAATACAACAGGATCTAAATCATAAGGAATGGCTGGATCATAGTATCACATGGAGAATTGTTTAGGCACAGGAGAAGCAAATTAGAACTGCTTGTTATAAAAGTTATCTTAGTGATCAAGGAATAAAGAGAGGAGCTGAAAGGCACTGTTGTAACAGACCCCTAAAAAATGATAAAAGCAAGAGGGGGCGCAGGTACTGATGGGGCGTTATCCCAATGGGCTATTCTAGCACTAATGAGACTGATTCCCTTAACTGGTTAACATCACAAAAATATGTAGTAGAATCTGACATAAAAATGAGAGTATCTGAGATCGGAAGTGTTATTCACTCTCAGATAGAGCAAGGCTATATTACATCGTGAGTTAATCAGCTGCAGGGGTAAATGTTAAGAATTTAGACAGTTCAAATGCTAATAGTAATCACAGTGTAACTGAACTTCATAAAGTCAAATGGTACTTGAAGAAGATCTCACTGCATGGGTAGAGAATAGCAGAAGCCACAATATATTCTTTAAGTAACATTGTGGAGTGTCTAGTGAAAAAAATCATTTAAATGGTTATTTACAAATGTAAAGAATTAGTCACTCTGAGATATAATCCAAGTCTTGATTTACGGAAGTTGTCCACAAGATTCAACAACAGTTTCTTTTTGTGTATTCATGTGATTATAGATATGTTGATAGACGGATGGATGGATGGTAGGAAGGTTGATATGTGATAGATAGATAGGTAGATAGATAGATAGATAGATAGATAGATAGATAGATAGATAGATAGATAGATAGATAGATAGAAGATTGATAGAGATAAAAATCAGATGTAGATGAAAACTTAATTTTATTGATTTTGTGAATCTCAATTTGTCTAAATACAACCTTATTTTGAAAACAATGTGACAGAGTCCCATTTCCTCATTTTTCTATGCTGCTCAACTGCATGTTGAATGTAATTTTGCATTTGGTTATTATGTGTCTACATGAATAAATGCAAGCAACTTTTAACATTCATTCAGGACTATGCTCATATAGACACAGATACACATGTTCAGACATTGCTGTTTTGCTTTAGATCAAGACACAAAATATATGGGTAATTTTCCTATTACAGAAACACAGTTGAGTATATGTCTAAAATGCTATCAGATAATATAAAATGAGATTGAGACAGAAGTGACTGATAATCAATTAGTATGGGCTAAGCCCTAAGGTAAACATGTTAGGTATATGCAAAATGCAGACTTTGAGAGGCCTATATTAACTCAACTGCGGAGACATTTGTTAAACTAGCAAAGTTCCAGCAATAAAGCTTATGAGAAAATACTTTAGTCTAAATATGCTTGAGCATTTTTAGAAGGTATACATAGAGGAAGTCAATAGTGTAAACCCAGGGCTAAAATTTAAATGTAACATTCCAGAAATATAAAGTACTGACTTTAAAATTACCATGTAATAGACAAGAAACTCCCCAGTGTAAAGAGAACCTAGGTTCTGCCCTCAGTTGCTAGTGTTTACTGTGTGGAGACCTCCTTGCCTGAACTGAGCAATTTAACTTTCTGAAGACAGTCATTGTGCCTTCCCTCCCTTCGCCCATTAAATCCATGTTCCATTTTCTGGCAGCTGTTTTTGCCATTTATGTTAAAAGCAGATGGAGAAAATGCAAAGACATGTCAGTTTTATCGGCATGTATAATCAGCATCTGGGCTGTATATTACAGGCCCAGTCAATCAAAATTGATATCTTACTTAGTATCGTAAAACCTTTTGTAGTTTCCAAAATGAAGCAAAGTCTAAACATTGCTAAATATGATTATAGATCTTAAAACTAGCTTGTTTTTGGATCTTGGTGAGAATTATATACCTGCATTTCTTATGGTTACAGAAATATCTGAATAACTGTTTTGTTAATTGATTTTTAAACATTATTTAACACCACATATAAATTTTACTCTAGAGATCCTACCAGGTAAAAGATTTATTGTTTTAAATGATGCATATTGTTGATCAGGACACCTGCAGATATTTCTGTAAATATGTCTTATTTTTATTCATCTACCTCTATACAAAAAAATCACAATACATTTTCTTTATTTATACTGTAGTTCTTACCAAGGTACTGTGGTGAGTTCTCTTTCATCACTTTTCAAAACTTGAAACTAAAACACTGAAGGAAGATGGCCTTCTGTAAGGCCTCCTAAACTTAATGATGTTGCATTCAAATTTAACCCAGTCTGTGTAAGACTTATGCTTATAGTCAACAAAAAAACAAGTATTTTAAAAGTCTTGTACTTATGTGTATCAAACCATATAAATACCTGTGATAGAGGGCTTCCTAATATTTACGTGTGCATATTATTTTCATTGTTTTTAAAGATAACTTGACTTGGAGAAAACATTGAAAGTAATATATCAGAAGTAAATGGTAGACTAGTTTGTTCAGTATCTCATAAATGTATGCATAACTAGTTTGACACTTTCTTTTACAGTCAGTCATGGCATGTTTTGTAAAATTTATGTATGACATCTACCCCATTATAAACACTGTAGAGTGCTTTATGTTACATAGCAGCAGGTCATCACGTGACAAACTGGTTCTTCCCAGTTCACTACTTAGCTTACACACAATTCCCGTGTGCTATGGTCTCCAGCTTCATTTGTTTATCTCTCAAATAGCCTGAAGTTCCCACGATCAGTTGCTGTTAAGAAGCACAGAAGGGCTGTGATTTATAGCATAAAACAGAAAGTAAAACTGCAGGTGTAGGTCAGGTGAGGGGATAAAAGTCTTTATTGGTTAAATCTGGTGAGGATTTGAGACTCATCTCCATTCAATGTAATTAAACATCTTATCCCACTGAGGAAATAACTAAGATATCCTTCTAGTTTTAGGGAAGCGTTTATAGTAATATCATGAATTACATATATTATTTAGAATAATACAGTATAATGTATAAATATATAAAATAAAAATATATGTGTATTTGTATATAATATAATTATAAAATGTTGTGGATTGATAACATAAATCCTGTGGATTAAATTGGTCCTGGCATAGTTTATATTAAAAGACTCATCTTTGCATTATTAGGCCATGGAATTTTTCCCCTATTCACTTTCTTAAATCAGTTTTTATTTTCTTTAAAAAAAAAAAAAAAAAACAAAAAAAAAAACGAAGCATATTCTCTCAAGGATTGACATTTGGAAGACTCTTAATTATGGTATGTTTTATCCTAATCATGCAAATATGTCTTATCCATTACACTATCTGTTTCCATAATCTTGAAATGGTTTTAATTAGATTCTTCATGGAACAATGGACTCAAATGTGCACTCTTTGAAATTCAGCAGATTCTATGCTAATATAATAAGCAGAGAGCAGAAGCTAACGGAACTAAGAGATGTAAATATAGTTTGCTATTGTTTTAAACTGGAAATGTAGATATTTTTCTTTCATATTTTTATGGTTTGATCAAATACTTTCCCCTCTTTCTTATTAGGGATACACCATCATATGAATATTGTTTAGTTTGGGAAATATGCTATGAATTTTCTATAAAATAAAATATAAAAAGTACTTGACTCTACAAAGTTTAATGACTGTAAGAGTTTATGTAAGTACATAATAGTTCATGGTTTGTCCATTAAATAAGAATGAAGTGAAAATGAAATGCTTTCAAGTGGAGTTTGTGCCTGCCTGTCATTCTTATTTGAGAATTACTGTTTTTGGTCAAGGAAGGCGATCATGTTTCTCCTTAATGGACTACTGAGACAGTGTGATAAAAAAACAATTAGCTACTAAGTGTGACTAGCAGTACAAGCTTTTTCAAGTGTTCTTTTTAGCTGTGTCAAAAACAAGAAGATAAGAAAAGCCAGTAGGTCCATCATGTCTGACATTCACTACTCAGTGTTCAGGTATGTGAGTTTCAAGTGAAGCTGTTAGCAATGTGAAATTTACATCTTGGTGCATCAGTCTAATGGCATTTCCTTGGAAATTGTATTATAATTTTATCATGTATTCCCTTTGTTTTATAATATTTATAACACTGGATATTCAGTTTGTACGAATTATTTTATACTGTGTTGTGATTAGATGTCTTTTGATGAAATTTCATATAGATTGAGATAGTTTTTGATAACTACATATACTGATGTTTTAGAGATATGGCTCACCAGTTAGGATCACTTGCAGTACAATCATGAGTACCTGATACAAAAGATAGAACCCACATAGCAAGTGGGGTGTCCGATAAATGCCCGTAACTCCAGCTCAGACGAATACAGAACTGTCTTCTGCCCCCACACACATAAGTATGAACATCTACACACAGCCATGTGCACACATTTATGCAGACAAATACACACTTTTAAATGAAATAATCTTTGGGAACAAATATAAAAAGCATGCTAAATTACCACTGGAACAATTAGCAATTTTAAGTATTCTAGGTGCTTAGACTTTGAAACTATAAATCAACATTAAACTTCCAATGAAATAACTTAAGTCCTACTAAAAATAGAACTAGTTGAGATAAATTTGTAGGTTCAGAATACTTTCCATCACTATACAACTTGAAAACAACATATTTTCTAGATATCTATAAAAATCAATCACTGAGTTACTTTATTTATCCTTTTCCACTATTTTCAACGATTTCACATGTTATTATGGAAAGTTGTATGAACAAATTTTTTGTTCTGTTAAAGTAACTAATCATCATTAAGATAGTATGATCCTGTGATTAACTGATATGTAAAGTTTCTTTAGCATAAACTATTTGAAATTTCTTGTACTTTAACTGTAAGAATAGATCAAAGCAGAAACAAAATGATCTTTTAGCAACCATTGAAAAATGTAGTTGTCAATAGCACAATAAAATAACTTTGTCTTTGCTCTATTTAAAACCTTTGAGAAATATTATTTCTTAATAACTAGTCAAGTAATACAAACACTAAATGTGTGTGTGTGTGTGTGTGTGTGTGTGTGTGTGTGTGTGTGTGTGTGTGTGTTAGCAGGCAGTTGATATCACACACTGTCCTAAGTCACTCCTCATGTATTTGTTTAATATTTACCCTAATTTTATTTGTGTGTATATGAAGGAGGTATGCACAGGTGTTGGTGCATGCACCCACAGAGTCCAGAAGAAGACATCAGAACCCCTGGACATGGAGTGATAAACAGTTGTGAGTCACCTCACACGGGAGCTGGCAATTCAACACAGATCTTCATCACTGAGACATCTCCCAGTCCCTGACCAACTTCTTCTCTTTTGAGACACAAGTTATCAATCTCGAATTCAAGGCTCAGCTAAAACTGCTGGCCAATATGAACCTGGATATTTGCCCATCTCTCCCATCTTTCCCATATCTCCAGTCTTGGGGTTGTTGACCTAAGCCACCACACCCCACTGCTTACACAGCTGCTAGGGATCAGAGCTAGCTCAGCTTCTCATGTTTGCATAGCAGAAAACTTCAGACTGAGACTTCTGTCCTGGTCTTAAATCCATATATGTATTAATATGGATGAGTTGCTGTCATCTGAGAAAAATCTGTTCTTTAGAACACAACTTTCTAAAGAGAAAAATCTTTATGCAAATACAAAAATGTATATGCATGTTATATGTATTTTCATATATCTGTATACATGCTACATATGAGGAAACATGTTTACACATGTATATATGCATATGAACATATGACATACACACACACACACACACACATATATATATTTCTATGAGTAAATATATATGTGTATATATTTTTAAATTGAGACAGGAAAATATTTTAATATTTAATGTATGAATTTAATAAGTGAGAATTTCCTGAAATGTGTAGGAAGGAATTACAGAGTAAAAATTTCTACTTAGACCCAAGCCTACAAAGGCTAAAAGAATTTAAAACAATTTTTAAAAAAATAAAGAGGTGCTACATCTAGCAGGAACTGAGTATACTGTGCCAGTGAGGTGGCTTCTGGGACTATTCCCTAAAACAGAGGACAAATACATTCTCGCTTTTCCTCTGAGTGCTTGAATCTTTCACCAGCAACTCTCAATGTCTAAACTCTAACCCAGTGGTAACTGAAGTCAGTTCTCAATAATCCAGAACATAACTACAAAGAAGGCTCTTGGGTTCTGATATGGAAGGAACAAAGATGAGAGACAGAATAATTTTGTTGAACAAAAGGATTTACTAAGTGACTTGGTGAAACCTCCTCCTTTGTACATTTAGTGGCTGGGTATATATTTCTCATATTTCTCAAATAGCAGAAGCTTAGAGCAGATGGTGCCCGAGAGGTAAATTTACTTTGATTTTTATCATATTGTAAAAACATTCCACCTGTGTTTGGTTGCATTTTCTGGCAAGATTTTTATTGTAGTAGTCACATAGCACATTAGCAGATATGCATTGTTTACTGAAGAGATCTCTATCATGTATCAATTTAGAATTTATGATTTTGCCTCATAAGTAGCTCCAAAGTTAATTTTGTGAGCATTCCAGTTTTTTTTTTCCAATGGATGATGTGTGCTTTCTTTAGAGGGTAAAGTTTTATAAATTCAATCTAGGGCATTAACTTCATTTTTTAACTGGTAGTTATAAAGTATAATTTACATCTAAATCTAGTGCCTTTGTATATTTTCTTCACTGATGGCTTATTAAAATACACACCACTTTTTCTACAAATGCTTCCTACTCTATGTAATATTCTGATGAACCCAGGACTGGTTAGTAACTGGATAATACTTTTATTTTATAATTACTACCCCCATTTTGTTCTAATCTTACTTCATATTTCATTTTAGCACTGATTTTTAGAGGAAAAGAAGAAAAGATCTCTCATGAAAAACACTAACTTCCCTTCCTGACAGGAATCATATGTTTGAATTTAATGTGTCTAGAATTTTACTTTTCCTTCTAAACAATGTTTTGTTTTTTTTCATCACAGACGTTTGGAACAGAACTCCATCAGGGTCATCCCTCCAGGAGCCTTCTCACCATACAAAAAGCTTAGACGCCTGTGAGTTAACAGGGCCATGCAAAGATATGTCATTTTTTAAATTATGTAGGTCAAGACTATGCAGGAATAATTAAGCATAGCCGTTGAAGAGACTGACAGCTTAATTTCAGTCTGATTGCCAGTTGTATAACAGCACTTTTATCTTACTAGTGAAACCTTGTAATTTTTAATGTTCACTGTGATTTCCTTTATTGATTCCCACAAAACCTTGTCTTGACATCATTGGTATGCTATTGTCTAAAGATGCCGTGCTTACTAATAACTTAAGCAAATGGACAGTAGTTGTTTTTACAGAACGGGATCCAACCTTAAATTTTCCGATTCTCTGATGCTTCATTTTGAAAGTTGGACATGTGTCTTTGTGTCTTCATAGACAACATGTACAAGTAAATCCTCTTCTCTAGCCAATTTCCATGGCATCCTATTTCACTTAACCCAACCTTCTTTCTGATTGTAGAGACCTGAGCAATAACCAGATCTCTGAACTTGCTCCAGATGCCTTCCAAGGACTGCGCTCTCTAAATTCCCTGTAAGTAGACACAGTTTTCCAGAGGAAGTACAATGTTTTCTAAATAATCAGTGGTGGATTCATCATCTCACAGAGCTCTGCTGTCTATCATTAACACTAGCCACTTCTTTGGGTAGAAAGAGAGTGTGTGTGTGTGTGTGTGTGTGTGTGTGTGTGTGTGTGTGTGTGT
>JANHMN010000007.1:38692918-38713406 GCA_030674055.1 Rhabdomys pumilio | reverse complement strand
GTGTGTGTGTGTGTGTGTGTGTGTGTGTGTGTGTGTGTGTGTGTGTCTGTGTTAACTTTGTTATTAAAGGAAGGAGAGCAGTCCCTTTGGGAGATTAGTTTTAATCCAGCTGTAATGTCAGGACAGGTTATTTTGAAGTCCTCCAGACAACTCTAGATTTATGACTCAGTCTATAGCTTCATGAATCTCAGCACAATGTTGGTCCGTTTATAATGATAAAGTCCAAGTGTTGCTGAGAATAAGTGAATCCTGGGAGCCAGCCTTTCATCCTCTTTCATTACAGGAGATTTTCCCTCTGATGTAGCCCCATAATAAGCATTAGTTATGAAGGTCAAGAAGACTTTCAGAAAGATAGCTATGCAAATTGGAGACAGGCTAAAATAAGTTATTAAAGGTTACCATTATTTCTACTTTGGAAAAGTTTTCAAAGTGTGTGAAGTAAAATAACCTTTTGTCTTTAAAAAAAATGAGTGTAGAGTTTAGCTTGCTTGCTTGCTTACTTACTTACTTATGTGTTCCACTGATAATAAATTGTTGTCAGCCTCTCAGGTTTCAGAAGTCAGCCCCTCCCTCCTTCTCTCCTATAGTATCTTTTAATAAGTAAAGAAAATCTGTTTATACAAGTTTTTTTATATCTTATCTTTTAAGATTTTTCCGCAAATATACTCGAGTATATATTTAAGTTAATTTGATTAGTGCATCTACTGAAGATGTGAAAATTGTTTAAACAATATGTTGTCAGTGCCTCTACCGAACTTTCATTAAAACAAAACAACTTGAAATTGATATTTAATTAGCAAAATATTGTCATGTCTTAGAGACAACAGGGCTTGATTTGTACAAAGATTTTTAGGGCCATTCTTAATATGTACAGTATCATTTACTATTATTAACATTAATGCTTATTAGACATTATACTCCTATATATTAATATAATTTACAATGTAGTATTGGCACAGTATCTTTTAAAAATCATATAATAATTGAATGAGTTTCCCGTGGGAACAACAGACTATTACATTTTTTATTTATTTATTTATTGATGTTTGTGCGTGTGTGTGCTTTTGTGCATGAGTAGAGAGGAGAGAACTTGCAGACTTGCATTCTTTCCTTTCACGTGTGGGCCCCAGGGATTAAGCTTACATCCACACTTCAGGCAGGCACGTGCTGAGTCCTCTCACTGCCTATCATGTAGAAATTTGTTCTTCTTACTGTGACAGCACTAAAATTTCTGTAACGCTTAAAATTTACGTTGAGGGCAAGTGTACTATAAGGAATATTGCTGCCCTCTGTAGTTCAATTATTTCTTTCTTTAATCTTGTGGGAGAAAATACACACACTTTCATGATTTATGTCTGTCTGTCTCTCTCTCTCTCTCTCTCTCTCTCTCTCTCTCTCTCTGTCTCTTTCTGTGTGTGTGTGTGTGTGTGTGTGTGTGTGTGTGTGTGTGTGTGTGTGGCTGGCTGTCTATCTGTATCTCTTTTCTCTGTCTCTTCTCTCTTCTCTCTCTCTCTCTCTCTCTCTCTGTCTCTGTGTATGTGTGTGTGTGTGTGTGTTTGTGTGCATGTGTGTGGTGTGTGTGTGCTCACGCAAGTGTGCGTGGATGGTGTGTGTGTGTCTGTGTGTCTGTGTGTGTGTAAGGAACAGAAAACGACTTTGCATATAAGTTTGCATTTCATTTTGTTTTTTACCAAATCTCCTTTTCTTTTGGACACTTGGCTAGCTGGCCTGTGCGGTTCTGCAGATTCCTGTCTCCTGGCTCTGATGTCCTTGAAGGACTGAGTTATATATAAGTAGCATGGCGAGTGCTTTTACCCATGGGGCCTATAATCCACTTATCTGCAGTTACTTTATTTTTCTCACGTCATTGTTTTATCTTGACACAGAAACACCCTTCCATAGTTAGAAAATAATTGCAAAGCAGAGTAACAGGATACTAAGCTTCTACTTTCAATCTTTTGATGCTTTGTGTTCAAGTCTTATTCCCACCACTTCTGAGTTCATGACTGAGCAAGTTACTAATTTACATGTGCCTCAGTTATCCTGTCTGTAAAATAGGGGAGCACAGTCTTCCTTTGCTGGATTTACAGAAGCAAGGTGCAAAATGCTAGAGGTAGTATGTACTGCCATGGCACATTCTTGGCCTTCTGCGCATCAACCCTTAGCATCATTTTAAATTAATACATTGAGAATGATCCAAAGGCAGTGACCAGGACAGGGGATGGCTAGCTGCTTAACAGCTTGTAGGACTCTTATAAAATAGTCTAGTTCATCTTCCAGCACCCATGTTAAGTGTGGATACCATCACTCACATGCATATCCCCCACCCCCATACACTCATGTCAGAATCAGATAAACTATAGTTTTCAATGTCACTCACTGTTGTATGGCATCTTTGTCACCTAGTCCTTAGGTCTGCAGAGGCTGCTAATTTTGAGTTTTCTGAAGTCTGTTTTGCAATTGCAGTAGACTCTACTGCCTAGCATTACATATTTCACCCCTGGGCTTTTCATGACAGTGAGAGCCTGTTCTTCCCATTCATCCCTTGTTTTCTCTTTGCTGCGCTTTCTTAAAAATCTTTCATCATTAGAATTCTCCAAGGGTGCATCATTGTTTTGAATCTATGGATATAGTTCTTTGGATGTGTCCTTTAATGATGAAGTCAGTCCACAGCAAATCGTTTTCAGTGGCTGTTGTCCATAGTAAATCTTCTGCCATTGTGCATTTTCCTGTGTTGCATAATTTGGGGGGGGGGGGTGCAGGAACATTCTCTTTTGTGAGCTTTCAGCAAGGCAGAATTCAACCTGGCCAGCAGCAGCTGCCACTGTCTCTAAGTCTAAACCCATACCTTTAAAATAGATTTCCATATTGTTTTGGTGCTCGTATCACAAACCAGGACCTCTTTAATGCGCCCATAAAAAGAACCCCCATCCAGTTAATTGCTGATTAATGGTGCTTCTGTGAAGAATGTCATGAAGAAGAAAACTAGAGACACCACTCAGTGGGTTATTAGTTATATCCGTGTTTACTCCGACTTCCTTCTCAGAGGAGTGTGTTTATGTCTCCCAGTTTCTCTTTTCTAATTCTTTTCCTCTTAAAAAGCATTTCTGTCACTCCATTCTTTAAGTATGTGATCCCTGGTGGTTTCCCCAGGCTCCATAAAGGTCACACATCCAAAAGTATACTTGAGGGATTTAAAGTTAAGAGAACAAAACAGAAAGAAAGAAAAGGAGAAGAGCCAATGGTTAGGAGAGAAATATGGGTTTCGGGGGAGTTGTAGAAGGGAGCAAATGTGATCAAAATACATTGTGCCTACTTCTCAAAGAAATGAAAAACATTGCAAAAAAAAAATCATATCACAAATTCTAACTGGCCTTCTTGCACTTTATTTTTGTAAGTCTTGTCTTTCCCTCATTTTTATCTATTTTGCCTTATTTTACTGACAGTCATTTGGCTTTTGATAATTTTGACTGATGTCTCTGCTAGGACTATCTTCACTCTGTTACTATGTGAGAAAATTGACTTTATCTGTAACTCAGCTTTCTATAGGTAGAGATGGGAAATCCCTGGTGCTGGTAGAACAGCCACACTCCTCTATGGGCAGCATCCTGGTAGTGTGACTCACCCTGTCTCTAAAATCTCAGGGGCAGGAGTGATTGACTGCACTTGATGTTGGGGTTGTGCTGGACACACGTGTACACACACACACACACACACACACCCCAAAGACCCCACTGGACCCTGATTTGAAGTGGTTATGCATTTTGGTAGAGAAATCTAGAAATCTCATTCATAGAGTACTTACTATTTGTTAACTTGTAGCGTTTCCAGTTGATAAACCATATCAAGAACGCCTCTCTGGTCTGTTTCCTGTGTCACTGCATGAATTCCTCCTGCCATTGCTGTTTGTCTCTTCTGTCTGATGCTAAAAATATTAATTTAGTAATCTTGTAAACATGATCCTTTAAAAACCCAAATGTTTTTTGGGGGAAAGAGAATGGGTCGACAATACAAACATGACATTACTCCTAATCAACGCACCTTAGAAACATCTCTGCCATCTTAAAGCAAAAGCCCCAACTGAACAGATTGTTAAATTACTCACCTTTTGATTTCTTCTTAAAAGGAGACTCTCACAATTTGAGTGTCTTTGTTGATTTTCGATATCAGTGGATTTAAAATATAAAAATGTTGTTTTCAAAATTACATTTTGGATTGCTCTTTGGATATAAAACCCATTAATCCAGGCCATATCAGCTGTATGTTGGCAGACGATGGACATTTATAACACACTGCTTGAATTTAATTAAAGTGGGTGCATGCTTACAGCTTGGTAGAGTTGCTGGCACATGCAGTGGCATAATGGCTATTGTTAGGTAGTTTAATTCAATTTAATATCACAAGCCAATGTCGTATTAATCTGTGCACTTGTGTCCCCTACCTTGAAGCATACATTTGTCCCTTATCCTTTCTTAATCTCCGCTTCACTCTCTCTCTAACAATATAGCATTTTCTCTTTTGTTCTTTGATTTTTTAAATCCTTTCTTTTCTAGTTGATTTGCTTCTCTGAAGGAAACTCTGTATCTATAGTCTATATAATCGACCTTCCACGTGTGCTTCAAAGTTGTAGCACTAGAATCTGAAGAAATAGGCTGTGTCCCTACGCTATGTTGCTCCCTGCCTTATTTATTCCTTTAAGTGTTTTCTTCCTGCTTTGTAATACATCCCAACTCTCTCTGACATCTTAAAAGGGGAATAGTGTTTCCTTCAGTCTAGTCATTGCTCTTCCATTGTTTGCTTGTCTTTTGTACATTAGAGCCATACACTGCTGTCAAGCAAATTTCTTATTTAAACTCAAATTTTAAGTTTTTCATTTACATACCATGACTCTCATCTATAATTTTCTAAGGTATGTGAATGTGCTTCTGCTTGTAAAATTATGTTTATTGTAGGAAATGTATATATATATATTCAAGAGACAAAACAGTTTCTAATTCAGTTGTAAATTTATATGTACATATTTCCAAAGAAATTTTATATAATATTGTTAATAAAATGTCATACATTTCAAATACCTAGCCTTATAAGTGCTTCAATGTTACTAAATACCTTTCAATTTTTAATTTTGGACCATATAAACGTATATTTCACAAATTATTATTCTGGTATTTGGGACAGTTATTTGAGTTTAATTTTCTTGTCCTTCAAATGATGCATGGTTAAAATTTTATACATAAATCGGTTATCAGGAGTTATTTTCTTAGCCACACATCCAAAGATTGTCTTGAGCCATATGCTTAAAACTTAAATAAATACACCTATGATCTTGATATATGTAGTCAAATGCCCCCGGGAATATCTTTTAATTTCTACACACTTATCTTATACTCTAATTTTAAATGTTATAATAGACATTGTTGGGAAGCCATCGTTCCCACTTAAACGTTCTTTCCATTATTTTCACTCATTCTTTACACCACTGTTTAGCCCCGCTCCGAAATATATTTCTTCATTAATCTCAGCTAATTTATCATCATTTCACGTGTCAACCCAGTACCCGAACACCTAACACCTGTGCTAGGCAGCAGATGTGCTGATTTGATTAAATCAAGGTCCTTTCCCTTAATATCGTCACTTGATGTGCAATCAGAAGTCAGTATCCTGATGGTGCATTCCACTTAACATTGATGGAGGAGAAATACACACTTGAAAAGTTTTCAAGTCATATTTATAATCATTATTTTCCCAGATCATATATTTCTCATACATACAAATTAGTGCCATTTCCTTAAGTCTCTGACCTTATTTGGTTTCCTTATCTATCAACGTTATGAGCCTGAAATCACTCATTTTATGAGCAATTGATTCTATACTGACTGATCTCTGCTATAAATACCATGCTCTGATGTCCTGCATGTGTTGGGGTGTTGTATGCAGAAAATATATCAAATTGACAAATACTATTTTCACAAAAGGGTGAATAAATTGTGAATTATATAGTTTTGTTAATCTATGTTTTCTATGTATAAAAATTATGTAAGTAAACCTTTATATTATCTATAATCAGACAATTTTTATTTTATTCAATTTTCACTTGCATGATACATTAAGCACCTACTAAGCTCCCTAAGTATATGTGTGTGTGCTGTCTATATACGTATGTATGTATATATGTGTGTGTATATAGTATGTGAAGTAATATATATGTATGTATATGTATATTACATGAAATAATTAGGCTTGTTTAATTCTCATTTTTATATAATTTTTTAGTGTCCTGTATGGAAATAAAATCACAGAACTCCCAAAAAGTTTATTCGAAGGACTATTTTCCTTACAGCTACTGTAAGTATTTGATTACTCTGGATCTGTGAAACCTAATATTAATGTCTTTTTTAATCTCTTAATTATCTTGAGTCTTCAATCCAAAATGAAACAGTTTAATGACATAAAAATGACAAATGTGGCACTGGAGAAGGCACAACTATCTAGAGCTGTCCAAGAACATTTCTCTCCACAATAAAATGATTATGTTTTGGCTCCCCATTGGAGAGGTTCTGTAGTTATATGCACACCATAAAGACTCATGTTAGCAGTAGCTGGTACAGAGCTACAGAGATACAGTCACCAGCCTCTTATCACGGAAGATCTAAGAGCAAACATTTCAGACTTACTTCTGCAAACACAGGCACGAGGTACAATGAAGCATGCTGTCGGGGCAGTCTCCTGATTCCTCTTTATTGACTTGTCAGTGACTCCCTCTATTTTATAAATAGCATCCCAGTTAGACTATAGATGCCCTTCATTTGTATTGAAAGAAAAATTCATTCTATTTATAGGTATCTGACTTGATGGCATGTATCTTAATCTCTGACAATTTTCAAAGTAAGTTTGTCAAACAGAGAGAACTGGAGGACACTATGGGAGTTGAATTTAGTTTGTAGCATCTATTACATAGAGAGCTCGTTTGTGGCAGACCCTCATCTGGAAGCATTGCATAGGAAGATAAGAATGATATGCTGCCTTTTTTTGCCTTTGACCAATCTCTCTTACAATTCTTCAACATAGAATGCTGTTTTCTCTTTCAATAATGCTCATTCATTGGCATTTATGTGGTTACAAACTTATTAGTAACCTTGTACTTTTCCTTAGTTTAGCTAGTATTCCCTACTTGAAAAAACCATATTGTCACTATCACGTTTAATTATCTTTGTGCTAAACCCTTTTCACCATTCTGCACAACTGCAGTTTGTATCACACCCAGGTACAAATACAGAAAAAGACTGATGTTAATACAAACAGATAAGAACCTTACTGTGTGTATCATTCCCCTCTTTTTGGCACTCTGTAATCTACTTAAATTTACTTAAGTTATGATATATACATTAGTGAGTGATGGTACATACTGCTTTTTGTGACATAATGATTATTTAAAGGTTCTAACACTTTGAAATTAATTTATCAACATTGCTTTTATCTGATCCAAAGATTTTATATGCCTCATAGATGTCGTTGCACATTGTAGATACAGCACGATGCTATCTTCAAATATTGCCAAGTACTTACCACATTGCTGATATCTTGTTTCCCAAGAATACACTCGATGTCCAGGATCCTCAGCTATTCTCACCATCATTGCTCTTTCCCAGCAACACTCAAAACACAGTCTTTCATGGTGAGGGAGACACTTGTGTGAGGGAAGCATAGAGATCTGAGAGAACCTTATTTATAAAGTCACTGTTTTTAATAGCCCATCCCCCAACTCTCAAGGACTACCCTTTCTTCAGCCTTCCAGGAAAAAAAAGGAAAGAAAGAAAGAAAGAAAGAAAGAAAGAAAGAAAGAAAGAAAGTTATCCTAATTCTGTTACTGATAGCCAGTAACATAATGAAGTGACAAGTTTTAGCTTTTTTAAAACAGATGGAAGTAGGAAGAAGTAAGATAATGAAACCTAAACCCTAGGGAAATGGCTGCTGGTGTGTCTTTATTCTTCATATCCTGTTGTTTTAAAATGAGTACCAACTTCTCACAAAAACCACAGTCTTCAGCATCTTCAGGCCTCCCTCCATTTCCTCATCTTTAGTTTTTTTATTTCCTAGCTCCTTTGTTTCATTAACATACGAATAAAAGAACATTATCAGCATTGCTTTTATTGTTGCAAAGGCGGGGAAGTATGTATGTCTTGAGCCCTCCCACCCCAGATTCAAAACATTGCTCCAGGGCTTTTAGTCAGTTTTTTTGATGCAAACTTCAGCTCCTCATGGGAGAGCACAGAGCACAGAAAACAGGATCTTCATACCACAGCCTTACATATTCAGAAAGAATCTAAGTATCAAACAAGTGGAATTCAAAACTGTGTTAGCTGTAAGCATGTTTATTCTCATTGTCAAATGAGAACACATATTCATTACATTACGTGAGAATTACCCAAACCACATGGCAGGTGATTTTGAGCTATTAGATGTTTTAATGCCCCAAATAAAATAACAACGTAGAGACAAAGAACATTAAACAAGTACTGCAAAAATGGCTAAGCTGGTTTTAGAGCTATGTGCTGCTCAGCTTAGAACAGGTAATAGAATCATGTGGCACTACATACTGTGCTTAGGAAGAGTCACAGAGAGGGTAGAGTCTGCTTAGGTAGAAATTGTATTCTGGAAAAGATGGATTGCACCAATAGTGAGACACAGTCATCTGTAACTATCATATTTAACCTACATAAATGATGCCTATCAGTGTATGATCTCTGAAGCACACTTTCACAATGCAATGATGTAATCTAGGCAAACAGTGAGATCGTGAGATAGTGTCTTAGATAAGTATTTGTACTGCAACTAGAGCCTTGAATGTAGTACTGTAACTTTCCTGTCCAGGAAAGTGGTGAGGTAGTCATGTGTCAGCAGATACCGTTGAGCATGTAGTATGTACTAGGGGTGCATAAAATAGGAGGGAACGAAATGATACATGACATCCTGGGCACAAATGGCAGCCTTTGGAAACATCAATAACAAAAATTTAAACATATATGCATATATGTATATATATGCTACCTGTATATATGCTACGTGTATGATCAAGATAAATGTCAGCATTGCTTGATAGAATATATATATTAAAAATAGACATTATATAGTTACTTGAAAGAACTGAGGATTAGAAAATGGAAGAGCAACCCTAAAAATATATGAAGCAGTGCGGGGTGGAAAAGGAGCATGCTTATGATTAGTAGAATCCCAAAAGGCAATGTGACTAGCAAGCCACACATCTGGGGTTCAAATTCTAAGTTCTAAAGATAGTCCAAATTCTAAAGAGAGGATAAGAGAATCTTCGTCTTGATAGAAAAATAGCAAGTTATGAACTGGAACAGCCACGGGGTGAGGCTGCAGAGTTCCAAGATTAAGCTATTGACCCTTTTGGACATTTTGAAGGATGTTGGCTGTCTAGTCTTTTACTCTGCCCAGAGCTCTTACATGGTCTTGGGAGGTAGGCCATGATCCCCTGTGTATTATAATGACTACTCTGGCTGTTGTTTTAGAAGGAGGCTCAGCTTCTCCAAAGTAGCTGGAGATACTAATAGTGTTGATAATTGTTATTAGTTTGATTTTGACAACAGAATCTGATCCTCATTTACCTTGGTCTGTGGTTTTACCCTGGCTATGTCATCCTTTATAGTCTCGTGATCTGTTTTATTGAATCCATTTATGGAGTATAACCAAATTTCAGTTCATTTGACCATGTGCCTTTTGTTTTTTCATGTAAACTCTCAATCTCCCACCCATAGTGCATACACCATAATTAAATTTATGAAGTTAGTATTGTGATGAAATATGTTTCTCTTGGGTTTACTACATAAGGGCTATATTACAGGTGACTTAATGAGATGCCACACTTTAATTTTGTGACTGTTTAATCAAACAGATTATTGAATGCCAACAAGATAAACTGCCTTCGGGTAGATGCTTTCCAGGACCTGCACAACTTGAACCTTCTTTCCTTATACGACAATAAGCTTCAGACTGTTGCCAAGGGCACCTTCTCAGCTCTCAGAGCCATCCAAACTATGTATGTATGCAAAATTTGGACAGGGTATAATGGTGATTACTTTCACTGTGAATGTGCAAGCCAAGTCTCATGCAAGTAGTGTATAAAACTCTTCTGCTGTGTTTCTGAAAGGCATTTGGCCCAGAATCCTTTCATTTGTGACTGCCATCTCAAGTGGCTAGCGGATTATCTCCACACCAACCCAATTGAGACCAGCGGTGCCCGTTGCACCAGCCCCCGCCGCCTGGCAAACAAAAGAATTGGACAGATCAAAAGCAAGAAATTCCGTTGTTCAGGTAATTTCTCACTTCATGAGACATTTCCCTTAGGATTGAAAGCTACGGTTATATGAAAATTAGCAACAGCAGCTGCCTTCAGCTGATTACCAAACATTGTACAGTTTCAGTTTTTTTTTTCTTCTGTCTGGGAAGGGGAAAAGCAGAAGAAATAGAGACACAACACAAATAGTGTATCCACTAAAATGAGTATCTGTCAAATGAAAGGGACCCCTGGATCCTTCATACTGTGTTTATAGGATTCAGATGTAACCAGGATCTTTTAGATAACATCAAACACTGCCCAAGTGGTGTTACCCTTTCTGTTTGCTCTACTGTTCTCGATTGGCCAGTGCCAAATAGTTGGACTTGCCTTTATTTATTCACAAACTGAAATAAGATTGAATACATGTATTTTTTTTCAACCTGAAAAGTACAGAGTAGGAGGCCCAAGATGCCTCATCTCTTTCTGAAATATTTCATCAAGACACATTTTTAAGACTATCTGTTCTCAGCCGGGGAATAGTGTATTTATCCAACAAAAGCATCAGATGACTGTTAACTGGGACGCTTACTCTGCCTTTCTTATTGGTCTAGTGTTCTATGTGTTCTGATGGGAGGAAACATTGACTATCATTTGGGAAGTGTGCTACCTAACTCTTCCGGGCACATTTCTCATCGTGCAGTTAATACATGTTAAATGTCTAGTATAAAACTGTATTTGTTATTGTCCATGTTTATAATGAGTTTATCGCTCACTGTATGTTGTTTATTTCTATGAATATACATTGTCACTTAGTTACCTGTAGAAACTTTAGTCCATTCTTAAATCTAAGATAACTCATATCTCTGCTTGTTGACATTCAGGTACATCTTCTATTTCTCTCTCTCTTTTTTTTTTATTTAGCTAAAGAACAGTATTTCATTCCAGGTAGGTTTTGCTCGGTGGTAGGACTAACTGCAGACACCTTTTCCTCGACTTATATAGCTTCTAAACATTGATGTGCATGCCTTTGGAAGTACAGTGAACACTTCATAGATAGTGACTCACGCATAGATCACTTATAGCTGTATCCTGAACGCCCCACCTCTGCATGCAGCTTTTGATGCTGAACCTCTCTATCTTAAAAACAAGAATCAAAAACCACCTTCTTTCCTCTCCCTTTCTCCTTTGCACATTATCTGCAGTTTCTCGTGGTAGCAAAAATGTTTGAACCTATGGCTTTCTATTTAAATCATATTTTTTGTCTGTATATTGAATATCTAATCCTTGAGGCTGTTTTTAAAATATAGCTTACTAGGCTAATTTTAAAGACAGCAGCCCCTCTATTGTCAAAGAGCTAGTTCTATATAAAATCAGGTGTAAACCACATTTTTAACAACAAAAAAAATTATATTTTTAAAGCATCTTGGTTTAAAAAGAATACTTTTTGCTTACTTTTGGTTTTGTTTTTCTTTTAATAAAAGACAGCTGCTTCATACTGATTTAACTGCACTTGTGGGGTTTTTTATTAATTTATTCCCAATTGTACATTTTTGCCTGTCTGGAGTCAGTAAGCTACAAACGGGATATTCACATGTATCTTGAAGTCATTAGCAGTTAATGGGCACCAATACCTTGAATAATCTAAGCAGAAAAATTCCATTGTTCTAAAGATGCAATTGTAATGTGTCTTCCCTTTGCTTCCATCCAACACCTTCAGACTGATGAGTCTAGAGCTAGCTCTTTAAAATATGTCTCTTACTTACTTTGTTCTTGTGTAAATGCCTCTTGTTTGCTTTAATTCACTATATAAATCAGGACCAATCAATGCCATATATTTACATGTATATATATGTACAGTATTGATTGGTCCTGATTTATATGATTTATACATATATACATATGATATTGATTGGTCTCGATTTTAAGGGTGTATTTGTTACTTATTCTTATCATTTAATTAATGATATGTAATAGATTTAAGTATATTGCTTATTTTGAATTTTAATGTTCAACTAATATTCTACATATTGTGTCTGTACTGTATAAGCAGTAATGTGTTGAAAAGAGCAATTGATTGATCTTCATGATCACTTATAGCTTTTGTTATTTTTAGCCAATTATGTGCAAAGTTACCTACTAATTAATTATGGCTTAGCTTTAAAAAAGAAACCCTCTGAAAACCAGACTATGACTAGACCAGCATACAAATTTGATTTAAGTTCCTAAATTGTGGCAATCCATCTAATCACTGCCAAATTATTCAATTCGGTTTATTAATAATTTAAATACAACAATCCCATTAAAACTCAATGCAATACAAATATCATGCTAATTGTTAAGTTTTCTGCTCTTGCTGGAAGGTAGAAGCCCAGATAGGCTTTAAAAAACAACTTCTATATCAAAGCTAATGTCTTAAATTTCAATTGTCGATAATTAATTCACATTTTAGATTTATTTGTAGACTCCATGGCACATTGGTTGCTTGTTACTCACTTTGCTCTTTTTTCCACGTCAGATACTAATTACGGTTTGTGTCTACCTAACACATGGTGTTAAACTAAGCATTACTGATTGCTGTGATAGTAATTATACATTTTTAAATGCATTCAATGAACTTATTATCGATATGTTATCAGAATAATGTTAGCTTTCTTGTGGCTAAATCTCTGAAGACTGAAAAGCAACACATTCTTCAATTCGAAGGGTGACTCTCATTGATGTATTGGAATGTAACCTTTTATATTTGTTATATTTGGCATTTCAATTTTTGTTAAAATTATGATTATGTTCCCACCAAGTGATATCCTTTAAAACTTGGGGGGGGTCATTTGGAAGCATATGAGCTACGCCCTAACTTTTATCTACGTACTGTCCTTGTAACTTTCCGTTATTGGCTTTTCATTCATTTTATATGTGTATTCATCTATTGCTATTCTGTATGGCACAATAGAAAACCTGCCTCACAGGGAGTTCATCCATTAAAGGAAGCCATAGCCTTTTATTTGTATTGCACATCTTTTAGGTCACTGCATTGCCTGTAAGCTATCATACTTCAAAAGTGCAATAATATTGCAAAGCATGACAAACACATTACACAATGCTTTCTTGTGTCTGTTATGTTCTTATAAAGAAATAAGGAGGAGAATATAGTTTGTTGGGTGTGTGTGTGTGTGTGTGTGTGTGTGTGTGTGTTGTTTGTTTGTATATGTCTATAAACCTTAACTAGGATGATTCTGTCTTTCTTTCCTCCTTGGTGGTCTTTTCTTTTGCAGGAACTCACCATTTGGCCTGTAAGTAAAAGTGTCTCATCTGAATTGTAACCTACCCTCTTTTCAATCCCCGATGTACCTTCTTCTAGTCTTGATGCTTTGCACCTCTTTTTCGTGAAGAAACCACAGATCTCTTGAGCTTCTCTGTTGTCCTTGTAGCTTACCTTCAACTTCTTCCTGGATGTTCTTCCCGAAAGCTGTGGTCCCCACGCTGCAGTTCTGAGGAACGTGGGAGGCGCCTTTCCATATAGCCCCTTCTTTGTGTTTCCAGGCACCTCCGGTAGTTATGCTCTCGCTATGATCATACACAATCTGCGGGAAGAATGCATGTCGTGTAACAGTACGATGCTTCCAGAGCGTCCATAGCTTTTCTCCTCCCTTCGTCTTTCCTCTCGGTCTTCCCTCTGGCCTAGTGGTTGGTGTAGTGATAATGGAGCGAGATTTTCTGTTGTGCTTGATCTAACCATGTGCTTGCGAGGTATGAGTAAAACATGGTTCCGTCAAGCACCATGGAACGTCACGCAGCTTTCTACAGCATGGCAAGCTGCTGAGGCTCAGGCAGGACTTACTTGTCTTTTTTATAGACTCAAAATGAAACAAAAAAAGAGGGCTTTGGGGGCGTTTCTGAAGATTATGTGAGACGGGGAGAATAACAAACGTCCGTATGAAAAAAAAATTAAAGCCTAAGTATATCGATTATCCTTGAAAGCCCTATTTTACAGTAATATACAGGAGTATGTTTATTACGAGATATGTTTTCAATTTTTTACTCAGAAAAAAATAAACTTTTTTTTTTAACAATTCATACCCATTGTGTGATTCTCTGTGAAATAGACTACGAGCATGGCTCAGAATCGGATCAGCAGAAAGTACAGCTGTGAAAAGCTCACCTTTATGAATGTTTTCCTGTCATGTGCATCTGGTCACTTTTTTTTTCCAGAAAATTCCAAGCCTTTCTTTTAACCCTCACCTGATATCCATTGACCAAAACTCCCTAAGTTGTCTCCATGCTGCATAATCTATAGCTATCCTACTATTTTTCTTCCCATTATATTAATGACTTTTCCAACATTCAGACTGAGAATCTTATGTTTGGCTTGAATCCTCAATAGGTACAGAAGATTATCGATCAAAATTAAGTGGAGACTGCTTTGCAGACTTGGCTTGTCCTGAAAAGTGTCGCTGTGAAGGGACCACAGTAGACTGCTCCAATCAAAAACTCAACAAAATCCCAGACCATATTCCCCAGTACACAGCAGAGCTGTAAGTTAATCTGACCACAAAATCCTGGCTGGGAGGGAGCAAGGGACAAAGAGACACTGCATAAAAGCATTGGAATTTTTGCCATGACATTTTAATTCTTAATAATTGAATTAACTAACGTATATACATTGAATTGTGAGCACCTCTTCTTTGTCAAAGAATATGTTCAATGCTATCTTAGTTCACTCTTTTATGTGAACAAAATATTTAAGGTGGATTCTGCTTTTTAAGCATCAAGTAAACAATCAAATTATCTTTAAAAATCCAGTCATCACTTAGTAATGGTAATAATAATAGACATGTCTGATTATTACTGAATATCCATTATGGGAAAATAATTTATAAGCATTTCATAAACTTTGCAAAGCATATAATCCTTAAAATGGCCAAACAAAATAATTTAAGAGTCAGCAGATCTATCAGGGATTGACTTGGTGGTTATTTGGCTACTTCTCTGGTTCAAGTGAAAAGACTGTGATTGGCAGTTGTTGAAGGGCAAACAATAGTTGTTTGACTGGTTATTTGTTTATAAACAGAGAATAGGAGATTAGAGAAAGCTGAAAATTCAGATCTGATCAAATTTATATTTATAGATTTAGCATAGGATCCACAGAATGAAAGTAATGTGCTTTTAGAATTATTTGTAGATTCTCTGCTCATGTGCAGTTCACCTTTCCAGGCTATAAAAGGAAGATGTATGTTAGTTTTTTAAGATCCATGAAAACACGAGTGAAATCTAATCATTTCATGAATATCTTAGTGATGTTTATTTATGGTACCATCTGGTATTTGTCATTTATTGCTTTGCAAAGTCGCTTGTCTCTGTGTGTATGCATAATCCTTCTGTCTTCAACGAGATTACAGCCTCTCTATGGCAGGCACTGGGTATTATCATTTCTGTCCCACTGTGTCTATACACATGCCTTATACTTAATGAATTTAAAGCAATTTGAATAATTAGAAATAATGCCTTTCACAGGGTTGACAGTAATTTCTTTGCAATTCTGGTGATTTTTTTAACACCCACTAAATTGTGGGATATTTACTAGATCAAGAATTTTAGAAATTCAAAGAACATATAGCAAAGTCCCTTAACTACATTCTATGTTGCTCTGTGCAACTTGTATTTATTTCTGATAAAGCTAAACACAAGTGATTTTCTATTGAGCATGAAAATCTGTTAAATAAGTTTAAAGTTTAAATGAGTTAAGTAAGTTTCAAGTATTCTATTAGAACCTAGTTTCTAATGTAAGATTCAGCAAAAATTGTTTGAAATTTTTAATATTTTTCAAATTATGCACATGAAATAAGTATAAAAATACTTAAGAGAAAAATGTTTGCAAACCCTGCCCTCAGTAAGAATTTGGATTAAGAATTTTTACTAGACATATACTAACACTGGATTTATAGCTAGAATATATGAAACTCTCTTAATATTCAACAATATAAAGATTATATTGCCTAACAAAATTGTCAAAATATTTATATGAACATCTTTTTCAATGACAGTATATGATTGGCCATTAAGCATATATGAATATTATCTGTTTAAGTAGTAATTAGAAAATGCTAAATTATTATTCTGCTGCTGCTGTGATTAAAATGCCAGAAGCAACCTTTAGAATAAAGGGTATGTTTTTAGTGTGTGCTTACAGAAGGGGAGTTCACAAGAGTGGGGAAAGAATATAACTGTCTGATCACATTTCATAAGCAAACAGGAAGCAGAAATACAAGCAAAGTGAAAGTCTTTAAACTCTCAAAGCTCATGACATGCCTCCTCTAGCAAGGCCATGACACCTAAAAATTCCATAACTTTCCCAAATAGTGCCAACCACTGGGATCCAAGTTCTAATTCATGAATGAAGGTATAAAGAATCTTTCTCATTTAAACCACCACATTACTCTAACTGGTGCCATAGGCTCATTGCCATCTCATGATTCAAAATTCATTTAAGCCAATTTCAAAAACACCCATGGTCTTTAACAGTCTCAACAGTGTTGAAAATTCCTAAGTCTCTTCTGAGATATAAGTAATACTAGTCCCCAGTAAATTAAAAAGGAAGGTAAAGGAAGGAAGGAAGGAAAGAAGGAAGGAAGGAAGGAAGGAAGGAAGGAAGGAAGGAAGGAAGGGAGGGAGGGAAATTATATCTAACATACAATGGCACATATTATACGTTACCATTCAAAAAGGAAGAATGGGGAAATACTGAGGAAAGAATGGACCAAAGCAAGACTAAAACCCAACAGGACAGACATAGACATCAATGGCTGTACTTCCATGTCGTGCATCTAGGGCTTCAGATTCAAAGTACTGAAATGACGACCCTCCTTTAGATGGCACCCATCCTTGCAGATTTGCTGCTTGTTTTATACTTTTCTCTCTTGGAACTGATTCTTCTTCCTGCTTGTAGCTCTTCTTGGCAGAAGTCCCATAATTCTGGCATCTGCAAAATTGGGAGTCTCGAGTAAACCATTAATTCTATTCAGTAACTGCACAGGTCTCCTTACTAGGATGCCGACTCCGTTACACATTGCCAGACTTCACCACCTGTTTGATAACACAGGCCTAATCACTTCCTCGATTCCACAGGAAGAACTCAAAATTCCCTCACCTTATATCTCTCATGTCTCCAAAATCACTACCACATTGACAACAATGTCAAACTTAGCTGACAGCTTAGTATGGATTTGCATTCCCTTGGGATCAGCAGTCTTTATATATTGTTTTTTTCTAGGAGCATTCCTAAGGATTCCTTAAGTTCTTTCACTTCACATGTTAAAGATTTAGCTGGATGGGGTCTTGCCCCCAGAACAGCTCACCTCCTCCAGTGGAGAATAAGAAGCTTTTCATTAATGACATTAAGCTCTTTAACAAGTACATCTTATTTTGCAGTCCATGCTTTAGGAACACTCTTAAGACATCTAGTGTCGGGTTCCTCTCCAGGCTGCATGTTTTATATTTATCTGTGCATCACTTGCTCTGTATGATGGTAGATCTGCATAACAGTCATCAGTGATAACGACTCCAGGGACTCAGTGTCAGGTGGCCTTGAAATCATTCTATCAAATTAATTTTTAAAAAAAAAAAATGCCTTGAGCAAGTTCTAAGGACATGTAGAAAATAAAGCCAGATCCTTTGTCAAAATGTCTTACGATTGAACGTTCTCTAGCTCAGTTACTGACAGAGTTTTGTTACCCTCTAAAATCTAATGATCTGGACCTACTCTATAGGCATCATACGTCAGGATTACACTCTTCCCGATTCTTCCTTGAATGCTTAATTAAGTTCTGCTTATAGCAGTCAACTATTTTTCTACTCCATAGTTCCAAAGTCTTTCAAATCTCTTCCTCTCTCTCTCTCTTTCTCTCTCTCAAAAAACAAAACAACAAACAAAAACAAAACAAAAACAGAAAATAAAAACACCAAAAAACAAACGAACAAAAAACACTGCCAAGTTCGTCATAGCAAAACCTTCATAGCACTAATTTCATAGCACAAATGTCGATATCAGTTACTTTTCTGCTACTGTGTTCTTTTCTTTCTGTGCTTCTCAGTTTATAATCCCTTGTGTACCACTTGCACAAAGTGTGAACACCACGACCAAACGCAACTTACAGTAGAAAGTGCTCATTTTGACTTTGGGTACCTGAACCCAAGTCCTCCATGAAACAGTAACCATGGCAGCAGCTGACAGGGCAAAGCCATGGTTGATGAATTGCATTACATAGGCACTTGGAAATTGAGATGAGACAATCAACATTCAAAATCCTGGCCTCAGTCATATCCTTCCCCTTCATGACTGTACCTCCTCAAACAATACCATCACCTGGAGAGCAAACATTAAAATACATGAGCCTATGGGAGAATTTTCTCATTACCATCACTTTGAAAATCTGGGCGAAAATGACAATAATATGTGGGGAAAATTACACATTGATATTTATGTAGAAAATAGTATAGCCTCAGGAAAATGGTATTTTTTCTTTAAAGTAGTGTACATAGGTCTATCCTGTGAGCCAAAAAATCTACTTCTATGTATATAGAAAGTATGTTCACACAAAAATATGCATACCACACTCACCATAGCTTTTTCATAGTAGACAAAATGTAAAGTAGCAAGAGTTCTCACCAAGTGATAAATGGCTAAATGAACGTGGGGTGCGCATTCTGTTCCTCAGCAATCAGAAGCAACAGAGTACAAAAAGCACCATTCCCTGCATGGAAACTCAAATCATCTTAGAGGATGGAGAAGTGGCACAGCATTTGAGAACAGATAAATACCGTAAAGCTCCTAGAAAGTACCAAGTTCAATTTCCAGCACCCATGTCAGCTGGCTCACAACCATCTGTAACTCAGCCTCAGAGGATCCAATATACTCTTCTGGCCCTGTGGGCAACTACACTTATATGAATGTACCCATAAGTAGATGCACATGCCTATACATAATTGAAAAGAAAATAAAGCCTTCAGAACATCATACAACATGAAGCAAAAGACATATTGTGTACAATTCCATTTAAGAGAAATGTCCAAGTTAAGAACGCCAAGATAGCGTGTTCTGAATAAGGGATGGTGATGGGAGTTGGCTATGACCATAATAGGCTGTCGCCAATGGTTGGTTTTGGTTTTGGAGTGCTTTGGGAGTGTTGAAAATGTATTAAATTAGTAAAAATGGGCTTTCTGGGTTTTGTTTGTTTTTGCTTGAGATGGAGTTTTTTGGATTTCCTTCGAAAATTAGAGTTCACAAGGTAGACCCCATTTGTCTCAGACTTGCTATGGTCCTCCACCTTTGCCTCCTGTGTACTGAGATAGTGTTTATGAATCATTTCACCTGCCTTTCAAGTTTGCAAATATATTGAAATTCTATACTCTAGGTACTTTATGGTATTTGAATTATGTATAAATTGATCTGTGAATAGTGAAGTTAGAAATCAGAAACTTATGTCATGAATACATGCTAGGTTGACAATAGTGAAAAAAGGCTTAGTGACTTTGTTCTAGAGATTCCTGTATATAAGCTGGCTTTGCATAATCTTTGCTTTTCTTAATATTTAAATATATTTATGAATTTCTGATTTTTAAACTTCATGAAATGACAAAGTATAAGCATGTTAGTGAATTCTCTTATATGTGTGTGATATTTTAAAAGTTATCATTGAATAATATATTAAGTCAGGGTAACAAATAAAAGCTAACTCCTTTTTACCTATAAGGAAACTTGCTTTCTTTCTTCTTGTGTTTCCTCAGACGTCTCAATAATAATGAATTCACAGTGTTAGAAGCCACAGGCATATTCAAGAAACTTCCTCAGTTACGTAAAATGTAAGTCATTTGTTAGCTATATGGCTAGTTTTCTGCAGTGTCTTTCTTGTGAATTTTATATTTCTTTCCATTTTATCCAAGTTTCTTTTGAAACAGGAATATATATATATATAATTAATCTAGGGAAATTTCCATGTGGAGACTACATGGGGCCTGAATCCAGGGTACTGTTTAAGAGGTACTTTTCCATGTGTTTACACAATGTCAAGCCAGCCCTTAGCATCTTTTTCTAAAGTAGACATTGCTGGTCTCTAATGCATCCACAGTGGGAATCGAGCAATCTAAGCACATTACACACACACATTACACATTACACACACACATTACACATTA
>JANHMN010000007.1:38678226-38692908 GCA_030674055.1 Rhabdomys pumilio | reverse complement strand
ATTACACATTACACACACACATTACACATTACACACACATTACACATTACACACACACATTACACATATGTGTTCACTGATATTTTGTATCTTCCTTTACTATTCCCCAAACCGTGGTGCTATTTCTCTTTCAGCACATTCGTGTCAACGGTTTGACTTTTGCTTCATTAAGCTTTCATTATGAGATAGTCAAAATTAATGATTGGTAAACTGGCTGGTCTACTCATCTGTGTTACTTCATGTCCACAGCTCATATTTCAGAATAAGTTCATAAGCTCAGCAATTTCAACAGCATTCCATCAGTAGTCCATGTCCTTGAGAAGAGTAAAGGGAGCGGCAGGACAAAAGTCAAAGGTGCAAGGAACCATAACACCCTGCTCACATGAGGAGGAAACAGGAACATTTCCCCAGGGGACTTGTTGCCCTCTCTGTCACATATATAGCTGTCATAGCCACTGACACTGTTTTTTTTTAAATAGAAATACTATTTATTAAATTTTAATTATTCATTTATATTCCAAATGCTATCAGTCTCACTCCCCCCTCCTAGAGTTCTTCACCCTATCACCCCTCCTCTTCACCTCTGAGAGGGTGATCCCTCTTCCCTCTCACTAGCATCCCCCTTCCCTGGGGTATCAATTCTCTAGAGAAGACTGACAGAAGTCTTAGTGAAGTTCTAACCTATGCCTGAGTCCTTCACCTCTTCATTGGGCTACATTTAAAACAACTTTTAATTTCTTGTTATCCTTTATACCAGTAACTACACTGCCTCTTTACTGATAAAGTATTCAAAGCAATGAATGTTTACTGAGCATTTACTATGAGCAGTGCTTTATAAGCATAAAAATAAATAAATCACAAAGCAGAATAATGGAATGGCTCCATTGATAAAGTGTCTCATAAGCGCAAAGACATTATCTTCACAGGAGAAAATTCAAATATGGTGGTCAGATATCCAAGAGCTGGGGAGATACTGAAAAGTTCCGTACTGGGGCCTGTTGCTAAGCCAGAACAGCCTACAGAGCCACATAAAAGTGTTATGTAACCAAATAACCAGCCTCAACAATTTTAGACTCCTAGTGATCACAGCAGTTCATTTTGACCAGAATGTGGCTAGTATTTCTCTTTCGTGGTTCTTCTCTCTTGGTGTCACTGTCCCTCTAACTTGATGGTTTAGAAAAATGTCTTGTCCAAATCTTAGCAGTACTGGCAGTGAAAATCCGGAGTTGTGGAAGACTTGTCTATTTATTCATTTGATTTAAAATGACCAGATACATTTGTGGAGTGCCGTATGTGGGTGGGCATCCGTGTTTGATCTGTGCTTCTTTACCTAGCAACTTCAGCAACAATAAGATCACTGATATCGAGGAGGGAGCATTCGAGGGCGCGTCTGGTGTGAACGAAATTCTTTTCACCAGTAACCGTTTGGAAAATGTTCAGCATAAGATGTTCAAAGGATTGGAGAGCCTCAAAACATTGTAAGTATTTCTGACGCGCATTAAAGTGGGTTAGCTTCATGTATTTTATCATCCGGGGAGATAAAAGATTCTGACATCCCTCCTAACACAGTCGCTCAATATTTCAGACATAACCATTTGTACAGAATGACTGTCTTCATCCAGATGCCACATTTAACTGTCACTGTGATGTTTCAGTAGAAAAGAATCCATGATGATGATCAACCCTTTAGTATCTACAACTAAAAAAAAAATGCTAGAAGGGCTTTGTTTGGTTGGTTAGTGACAGGGAGTTTGGAAGGAATAAATTCTCCTGTCTCCCAAATGTTGTTTATGTAGAGAAGACAAGACTTGGATCAAATAGTAAATGCAGAACTTTGTATTATTTAAATTTTCTCAGTGAATCTTTATAATGTTTGCCGAATGTAGTGACTCATAAACCAGATGAGAGAAAAATCCAATTCTAAAGCAGTTGTGTTAGCATATAAAAGAATCTATTAGCAGTCAAGAAGCAGCCCTTGATGTGACAGTAAACAGGTTCAGGCAATGGCACCTCACCTAACCTTGAGAAAGGTGTGTAATGGAGATGTGGGAAGTCCCTGATCTTTATGAGAGGAAGAGAGGCAAAGGCATTTCTCTAGCTAGATGATTTTGTTAATAGCATCCCTAATTTAGGTCTGACAAAAAAAAAACCCTCTCTACATTAGAATAGATGTTCTAATATTGCCCAGCCAGCCTGGAACCTAACAATCCAGCAAGGCCACACAGGTCAATCGCAGACCTCTCTCAGGGACTAGTTTTGAATCACTCTAAAATGTTGTACAGTTGCTGAGCATGTCTTTGGGGGATCTACTGAAAGTGTATTGAAGGATGACTAGGAAAATAAGCCATAGGGCCTGCATCTTCACTTCCTTTGGCTGTCTCAGATTACTCAACAAAGGACAGCAATTCCCTTCTTCCACAGATGCTGAAGGTCTATTTATGGGTAATAGAAGTTCTATGGAGAAGGTAAGAACTTTACCCATATCAGACCATCCGTGCTGCCACAGCACAATACCACAGACTGAATACTGCACACACCTCTCATGCTTCTGGATGTAGATATTCATAAAACTCAATTTGTTTTTCAGCGCAGCTTCTAGGCTACAAGCTTCTTTCTTGGCTAGTTTACTGCTGTAAATGCACATGACCTTCAGTCTGCATCCTTATGTGGAAAAAGAGGGAAAGTAAGATGTATGAGATCCCCAGGGTGTCTTTCTCTTTTTATAAACATACAAAGGCTCACTCCAAAGACAGTCAAATTAGGTGATAGGAGTTTCAAGGTGTGAATTAGGGGAGTCACACTTCATTCAGTCCATAGTACCACCCTGGACAGCATATCAAAGTATTTATTTTGAGTAGATAAAAAGGATACTGCCTAAAAGTTCTCTGAAATCAGCTTTCACCATTTTCTCTCTACTGATACATTTCTCCTGTTTATGCTATAATGCCTGTAAAAAGAGCACCTATACACTATCTCCTCAGCACAGTTGTTTCAAAAAGAATGGAGCGGTTGAGAGTCAAACTTGTGGTGTCCAGCTATTAGGGTAGATGTTTCTGGATCTATCCTTCTACATGGTCTCTGAGGTTTGATATTCTGAACATTTGAATTCCTCAGCATTAGCAGGACAGTTAGTAATACATTTGCATATTTCAGGAAGTTGTAAAATGTCCTGAGACATAAGACATCAGGCAAAGCTTACTCTATGCATGTGCTGGTGAAATTTTTTTTCATGAGTTCCCTTCAATTTCCTCCAGGATCCTATAACTCCAATAAAAAAAAGCCCACTTATCTCTGTTATTTGTGACAAAGGAAATTGCTGATAAGGACATGTGCATTTGTTTCTGACTATCAAGAGATCTCTGGATAGGAGTGCACCATCTTTCTTCTTATCTATGACTTAGCAGAAATGGAATAATTTTAGTTTTTGTTTATTACTGAACATTAGTTTTGAAGCAACAACATTTTCATCATCTGTCTTAGAGTTAGTTTGCCGTAATAAAATTCCATGACCAAAAGAAACTTGGGAAGTAAAAGGTTTACTTCATCATACAGTTTGAGACCATGGTTCCTCATCTAAGGGAAGTGTATGCATGAACTCCAGGCAGGTGTCTGGAGGCCCCTGCACAGGCCCCAAATGAGTGCTGATTGCTTGGCTTGCTGTTCATGAATTGCTCAGTCTACCAACGCATGAGTGGCACATGCCCACAGAGTTCTTGGTCATCCCATCCAAATGACCAATCAAAATAAAATGCATCATAGGATTGTCCACAGACCAATATTGTAGGGGCATATTCTCAACTGAAGTTTTCTTTTTCCAGATGACTATGGCTTGTATCAAGTTGACATAAAACTAGCCAGCACATTGTTTCTCTTTTTATATTCGTCTCCTTCTTCTGGTGGAGTGTGGAAAGATCAATAAATTAATTTTTCATGAGTTCTGAATAATATGTAATGCAACTACAAATTTGTAAATGAGGTTTCCTTCCTTCTTGAAAACCACCAGATAAACAGCTCAGAGAGGAAGGAATTGGGAACTAAGCCAGAGCTGTAGAGCAGTGAGGCAATGACAACACTGTTAATCCTGTTAATGACAATGTCAAAAGTAGAGTTTATTCAAGGCCAACCCATTTAACCTTTGTTGTATATTACATCTATTCCTTTGGGGAGTTCTGAACTTGAAACTATGAACAGATTTTTCATAAATAAAACAATCAGATGCAGGCTTGGTGGATGCTCAGTCACGCTTGACTCCCTCTGTTCCTGTCAGACAGTGAGTCACTAAGTCCCTGAGATGCCCTCAGCTCTCCATCTGCAGTGCCTATTGATTCTTTCCTCCCTCCTTCTTTTCCATCTCAAATGTCATACTCTTCTGAATACACAAATTGCTGGGCTCCAAGGACTCAGAGTAGGTGACAGAGGACATGATGTGATCAGGCAAACATAATTATATCATCAAAAGAAACCATGTTGCCCTCATCATGGGACTGTAAATCTACACAGGCTCACCATGCTTTCTGTGGCTTAATAAAGGCACTGGTGAATCTATGCATTCTATTCTTCCAGGATGGCTTCCAGAATATAGCCATCCCTAGGGGAAAAGACATTCAAAATAGTAACAAATGCTGCATATTTGACAAAGGGATGATTTTGATTCTCAGAGAGGCAAAATTGAATGCCTGATATTTTATCTCCAGAACAATGTCTTTTTTCCTTCTCCCAGGATGCTGAGAAGTAATCGAATAAGCTGTGTTGGGAATGACAGTTTCATAGGACTGGGCTCTGTGCGTCTGCTTTCTTTATATGACAATCAAATTACTACAGTTGCTCCAGGAGCATTTGATACTCTCCATTCATTATCTACACTGTAAGTAGAAAAGCATTACCTTCATCCAGTAGTTCTCAGTCTCCTTAATGCTGTGACATAGTTACACTGTTCTTCATGTTGTGGTGACCCCCAGCCATAAAATTATTTTTGATGCTACTTCCTAATTTAATTTCCCTACCGTTGTGGATTATAATGATTTATGTTTTCTTATGGTCTTTGGGGACCCCCTGTGAAAAGGTCCTTGAACCCCTCAAAGGGGCTATGATCTACAGGTTGAAAACTGCTGCTTTTATGTATGACTTTCAATAGTGTATTATATTTCTTACCTTTAGTAGTAATTTTTAATTAATTGCTAAACATTCTGTAAAACTTGACCTCGTATTTAGGCATTTACAAAAGGAAAAACTTATGTTAGCTTTGCTTTAACTTTTCTAAAATTAATACCATCTTTATTACGTAAAATTTGATATACATAGTATTTTTCAGCTATTTTTATAATAATAAAAATTTATTTAAAATTTCTAATTATAATTTAAATTTATAATTATAAATGACTCTAACTTAAAGAAGTAAATGTCACATATTTCTTCTCATATTCTAAACAATAAACATTTTAACATAAATATCATAAAAACAGAAATGATTGCATTACTATGAACCAATTACACTCTAAAAGAAGCATTCGTGGTGACAAGAGATATATAAAGATGAGCAGATTGACAGTAAAAGCTATTTACCAGAGGCCACTAACTATGACTTTGAAAATTGTGAAATAATGAGTTGAGCTTATTATGTCAGAGCATACTTTATATAGACAACTTGAAACTTGAGAATAGTTCTATGTCTGCAAACAGAACACTGAAAATGCTTAAAAATAAACTTTCAACAATGCATTTCAGGCCTTTTGTAGGTCAGTTTCTCAACAAGATATTTGCTATTACGGCTTTAATAACTAATGATTTCCCAGTTTCTTAATGCTAGCCTAACTTAACAGAATGGTAATAAACGATAGTTAGAACAGTTGTGTAAGCATGTCTGGGGCTGCTTAAGTCACCAAGACAAAGAAAGAGCGAGAAGCATCCATCTATCAGCAATGTACTTAATCCCTGTTCCAGATGAAGTGTGACATTTGACATGGTGAGACTAATTTGTGCATATTAAAGATGGCATGTTTATAAATAATAGGACTGTCAATAGGTTTGTGCTTAAGTATGAAATGCCAAAAGTATTGAGATTTGTAGAAGTAAATTCATTTTTATAACTGGCATTTAATCAACTCAGCTGTCAGTTTAGATAGGAATGCTATTCTCTGGAGCAAACAAGAGATGGAAATCTTGAGATGACAAATTACGGGAATAGCTGTTGTCAGGTTAAACTCAATAATATAAGGTAATCAGCCTTCATCTTTATATTAAATTACTGCTTTATCAGCACAGAAGAGTTTGACAGTAAGATTTTTGACATGTTTATATTATTTGTAAGTGAGGTATCTATCAGAACTCACTACATAAACCCCAAATTGCTGCCTTTTTTTTTTTTGCATGAAGTTATTCAAAGAATTCTCTTATGAGAATGTGTTGTCTTTTAGTTCGAGGCATACACATTTTGGAAAAAATATGCATGGCATATGTTGTACATGATTGTGTGTACATGTAGGGAAATAGGCATGCAAAGACTAGAATGAAATCATTGTAACCAAAATAGTGTGAAAAAATGATCACCTAGCATATAGAAAAAGAAGATTAACTCTAAACTGAACTTTGCATTGTTTGCTTATGGTGCTTAGAAATCTCTTGGCCAATCCTTTCAACTGTAACTGTCACCTGGCATGGCTGGGAGAATGGCTCAGAAGGAAAAGAATTGTAACAGGAAATCCCCGATGCCAAAAACCCTACTTCCTGAAGGAAATCCCAATCCAGGATGTAGCCATTCAGGACTTCACCTGTGATGATGGTAAGAAAAGCACAACCAATCATGGGTCTTAGATCTTCTTTCACAGGACCAATCCGATGCTCTTTTATCCAGGGGAGCATGCTTCCATTAGTCCAGTAGGACAAGGTAGAAACAGGGCTCATGGTCTGGCAGAAATCGTTTTAACAAGAGCTCTCATGTCATGGTCCAGATCACATCGAAGCCACTGTGCAATGTTCTTTGTAGCTTAGTTCTTTGTTCTGATAAGCCAGGCACTTATTTTTCTGAGGTTGACATTTCACATTCAAGACTACTGCATGCCTACTTGTAAATGTTCTAGAAGACTACCAAGCTCCCAACTTGTGAATGATACTCATAGAGCTTAATCTTAACCTTATTTTTCTCAGTGTATCTTTTAGAAGCCACTGTTTCCAAATGAGAAAAAACAAAACAAAAATCCATTATAACCTAGAAGTTCTATTCAAATCAACCAAAGTCAGTCTCCCCTCTCTCATGCTCTCGGGTCCTTGCTTTCATGCTCACCGTAGTTCTATGAAGTGGGTAGAGCAAATTATGTGACTATTGTTCAGTGAGCTAACTGGAATTCAACATTTTTAACATGAGACATTGATGCGATTCCAAACATTTGTAGGCAATCCGCCCCTTGTGTCTATCTCTTTATAACTTCTTAATCCAGTTTATATTTGGATATCCTGATTGAAAACTGTATAAATAACTGAACAAATAATCACCTGTTAAAATTAAAATTATGTCGGTAGTACAAAATTGTGAGCTATTTTGTGAAATTCTGCTTTAGGGAGCCCAAAATGAATGCATACATAAGTAAGTACTTAGTGCCTTATACATAAGTGATACATTTTTATTTAATAGCACAAGACCCTTGTTTTTTGTTAAATTTGTCTAAACATGTAAACTCCATTCTAGTCCCTTCTAAACTGTGAATCTGTCTGCGTTTTTCTGTACTTTCTGTGGTGATCTAGGAAATGATGACAGTAGTTGCTCTCCACTCTCCCGCTGTCCTTCGGAATGTACCTGCTTGGATACAGTAGTACGATGTAGCAACAAGGGCTTGAAGATCTTGCCTAAAGGCATTCCCAAAGATGTCACCGAGCTGTAAGTACAGTTTGTTCTCCTTGTTTCCTTTCTGTACCTCTTATTAAATGCAGTGACAAAACCAGCATTATGGGAGATTCATTTTACTTACAATCCTTACAAGAAAATCGAGACAGTATCTAGAAGCAGCTGATCATATCAGCAGTCAACAGTAGAGAGACAATGAATTTACATAGGTTCATTTGTATCCAGTACTTGTTCTATACTTCATAAAGTCTGGGAATCAAATCTAGGGAATGATACCACCCATAGTGGATTTGGTCTTCCGAGAACATTAATGTAATTAAGACAAGCCTGGTCCAGACAATCTTACATTAAAATTCTATTCTAGGTAATTCTAAATTGTGTCAACCAGGATTTTAAAACTAACTGCCTTAATTTGTTTTGCTCTTTCCTAGACAACTAATGTATTATACACCAAGGAAATAAAGACCTAATAAAAATCTTTAGGATCCTTTTTACAGGGCACATTTCTATACCTGCTTAATGAATATAAAGTAAATTTGTAAATTCATCATGCAAAAGTCACTTTAGAGAACTTGGGGAATTGCTGGTTGGATGTATTTTCCTTTTATCAAAATAAGATTCCTTGGTGCCTTTGCTATATTTGCTGTGGGTAATATACTTCAATAAGGACAGTCAAACATTAAATAGATCCTGAACTTACTGCTTCTCTCACCTCTTATGTTTTCATGGAGCATTTTACAAGACTAATGTTCTATCAAATACAGTTTGGGAAATGCTGCATAGTTAATTTATTTTCAATGTCTAGTGAACACTACATACTTAAATCACCTTTTCTATGACTTTTGGGACAATGTTTAACCATATAGGATAATAATTATCTGGGAATTAGAAGAAACTGGCAGAATCCTTGTCTTTTAAAGGGGCCATTATCTTTTCTGAATCAGTGTCCTTTAGATCCAAAAGGACATGTGGCCAGTTATTTTTGATACTTCAATAGCTAATGTTTAAATACAAATTCAGTGGTCAGTATCCATGTGTATAGACTACAGAAGTCAGACCTTCAGCTCATGGTTGCATCCAAGCCATGTTTGCAGAATGGAAAGAAAATCAGATGCAATCATCAGGTTGCATGGACGTCACTTTTATTCCAAACCTTTATGTCTAAACTGGGATTTGACGGGAAAATATTTTTTCTGAGCCAAAGTGAGTTGGTTTGTCTTTGTTTAATTTTTGTTTCTATGGAGCAATGTTTTAAATTTGCATGTGGTCTGTACAGACACATGCCTATAATTCATGGAAATGTTGTAAGGAGTCCATATGATCCACTTTTCACCATTTGGGCAGTATGCAACATAAGCAATGAGGATAAAGAATATGTTACTTATTTCCCCTTAGGTTTCAGGCTAAGATCAAGTGAAGAACGTGTCTCTTAAGTTTTCAAGGATCTCATTTTTCAAGTCATGTTCAGTTCATGGATCCTATTTTGGTGCTGGATTAAACATTCAGACAGTATAAAATCTTAGCAAACAGGAATGTGTTCCTTAGAATTGAAATGCTGTTAACTGGTCAGTTGTTTTCTCTCCTACCAAACATACTAGAGATAATTGACTGTCAGCACTATGTTTAGTATGTTTTGTTAAACAGCTTTTTTTTTTTTTTGATATTTCTTCAGATGATCATATGCGTCTATAGCCCTTCCTATTATAAACCTGTATTCTGTATGCAAAGTGAAAGTTTATAAATAGCCCAGTGAGGGACACAGCGTTCACATCCTCTTTGATGCTAAATACTTTCCTTTTCCATTTTAAATGGCCTTTTGTTTTTACTCATCCACAAAAGTTAAATGTTCTTTAATTTCTGTGTTAAGCTTTATTTCTTGATTCACCCTATCTATGCCAGAGATGCATTTCTTTTCTTACACCGAGTCGTCAGTTCACATCACACCAAAACTCATTTTCAAATAGTTTTAATTTTCTTTCTAGGAAGAATAGTTTGCTCTATATAGATCGGGAGAAAACTAACTCATCTTTGAAATTCAAGTTTTACCTCCCAGAGAAATTATTCTTAGAGTCTTACCAAGTCAGCAAGAGCCTTCTCTCCAGTCATACATACTCATGTTAGAAAATGTGTGTTGTGTGTATTACATTAAATTATTAAAGAATTTGGCAACATAACCATGTATTGGTGGACAAGTTGAACAAATGGTACCCATTAGCTGTAACCAGTTCCGTATCCCTTCCCTCTTATACTGCTTTGCAAGTACACAGCAGGCTGTTCTTCGGAGGCGTTTTGTCCTGCTGCAACATTTCTGGCCTAAAAGAAGAGTGCTGCCATCCATGGTACATTGCTTCCCTCTAGTGGTACCGAGAAAAACTTAGACACAAGAAAAAGGGAAAGGAAATGGGCAAAAATAAAATGTGTCAGAAAATTTGAGGACTCATCAGAAGTCATATTACAACGTATAATGTCATTTCAATCGCATATTTACAGCCTATCTCTTTTACAAATATCATAGATTTTTTTTTATCTCAGGCAACTTCCTGACTTTTCATATAAACATTACAATTCTGATTTGAGCCTGAGGTTTCAAGAATGACTACTTCATTGGAACAGAAAACACACACACACACACACACACACACACACACACACACACATCTTTAGTGTTTCACAGTTGGTATCAGCTGCACCTCTGAGCAGATGACCTAAGTGCTTGAGACTCTTGTATTATGTATTGTCTAGGAAAGGAAAGCTTTGAAAAGAGAAGGTTTTTTTTTTTCTTTTAGTAGCATCATGGGTCTGACTCCCAGCATTTATTTATTTTTATATCCTGTGATTTACTATTTTTTTTTTGTAAATTGCCTATGCTCTGACCCTAATGAGATAGACAAAATGTACTTTTATTTGAAAAATTCTTTTGCATTCACATGCTAATTTTTGTATACCTGAAAAATTTTGTTATTCCATGAAAACTCTTGAGGTCCCTATAACACTAAATCTACCACCTTAAAGTTATATCTAGTTACACTCAAAAAAATCTCTTTAAAATTGTTTATTGTTATTTAGCAAATGTGTTGAGATACATATATAGTATGCAATGAAAAGAATACTTAAACTTAGTAAATAGGCTTGGTTAATTGAAGAATTTGTCAATTTCATGGTGTTGTCTCTATATAAACACAAGGAAACTGGTGGCCACTTAAATGTATAAGTCATTGGATAGACCTTCTTGCAGATAGAAAAATGGCTAGATGCTTTGCTTGCTTTTTGGCTAAACCACAAAAAACTGAACTCACCATTCTGTACTTAGCTACATGCATTAGCCTAAGTGAGCCACAAAGAGTTCTACTAAATTGAACTACTATGTAATTTGCCCTTTGCTTGTCTTGAATAATGATTGCAGCTTGGAATATGATCTCAAGGAAAACTGCCAAGTTGTTCTTCATCTCTGTTCAAAGTAAATATTGGTCATTTGTTTTGTGATTTCTCACTGTTACTTTGTAAGATGCCCTTGTTCTGTCCTTGTTTCTAGGTATCTGGATGGGAACCAGTTTACACTGGTCCCGAAGGAACTCTCTAACTACAAACATTTAACACTTATGTGAGTAGAATATTTTCACATCGTTATGTTATTTTATTTCATTAAGCTAGGAATGGCAAGACACAGAAGATTTAGAGAGCCTTTCACATAATATAAATCACTTAGAGTGACCTGCTTCTCTGCCAGATCACTGTGGTTCAGGATCACTAGCTACATCTCTATTGAATATCAATCAGGTGATGCCGAGCCTTAGGAAAAGCTCCTCTAGCCAAAGAAGCAAAGATAGAATAATGTGTAAGTAGTAAAAAAAAAAAAATGTATTCAGACAGTAAAACTGGATGCCTTATTGATACAAAAAGAGTCTAATTGTTAAAAATCATAAAGACAGTAGGGAAATATTTTATTTTATACAGCAAACAAAATGTGGTCAAAACTATGCTGAACATAGATTTTTGCTTGACTTTGTTATGTAAGACATTTTTTAAGTAATTTAGGGTCTATAAATACCAAAGTTCATTATATGCAAGGATTTGTACCCTATCTCATTAAGCTAGACAACGATCTTGACATTCTGAGTATATATTTCAAAATGCTAATCCTCTGTTCAGATTAGATTTCTGTCTTCGGAAAATAACTCGCTTCCTTTTCAATGAATGAAATGATTTTATGATGACAATTTGACTGTAAGCCATAAAAACACAGAGATATTTAAATCTATAAACAAACTGATCCAGTTTCACACATTATTTTAAAAAAACAGACCGGATCCTGTTACATATAATTTCCCACGTTTGAGTAGACTCGCTGGTGACTGAGAACGCTTCAGAGCACATAGAGAAATTATGAAAATATGAGAGATTTTAATGGCCATACATTATCGCTAGCTTTAGTTTATTTATTTTCTAGTTTCAGAGGCAGATTTCTAAGTTTCCTAGAACAGGCTTTATTACTAATTAGTGAGTTTCAAAAACTTCAAGAGAAGGAATTATTACATAATCTATGTACATTTTATCTAGGTGCACTGAGGCAAGTGAAGATACTGTCTCCATTTTTCATGATATATGGTAAATCCAAATAGAAATTATCACAGACCCATGTAGGTGACAAATGGCCTATGTAAAGGAAAAAACTATTTTGACCATACCTTGTTCTATTGAAAGCAAGAAAAGGTCTGTTTAACTAAGCGATGAACTAGCTTAATTTTAACAGCTTTGGAGCATTTATGGGAGAAAACGTAAATTAATTATAACAAATTAAAAATGAGATTTCTGGTTCTAGAAATTTTTATTACCACTGACCCATCATATAAATATTTGTTTATAAATATGTGCAATGTTTTAAAATTTAGACATGGAATTTCAACATCTAAAATATGGATCATAAGACTCCTGTGTTCCTATCATTTTCATAATTGTCAATGTCTATTTTACTCGTATTTTTTAGTTTAAATACAAGAATAGCTGACCCTTATATCATACTTAACTTCCCTTTATTCATGTGTTAAATCTTGGTCCAGGAAAAAAAAAACGTGGCTAGTTATAATGTTTACATATGTACACACACACACACACACACACACACACACACATATATATATATATATATACATATATATATATATATGTGTGTGTGTGTGTTAAATTACATATATGAGTACATGTGAATCTACATATAATGAGAAAATGCATAAAATTTACATAATGTATTTTATGGTTAAAACTACAAAATGCATTCTGAAATAGCCAACTGGCAACATTCAACATCTTTACTTATTCGTTAAATAAATATTTATTGAGAACTTTCTGAGTCTCAGTGATTTTGCCCCAGGCCAAATGACAGGTGTTCTTATGATGACAATTTGAGAGTAATTAATTCAAGGATTGTTCTAGTAAGCAAATTTGAATTTGTGTATTAGTGGATACATATGTCAAAGGAGGTTACAGAATGGAGAGCTAATGGAACCATAAGGATTGGTGGTTTGTTCCAAAACCTACTAATGAGTGGTCTGTTATTCTGGTTAATAGTGAGCTCAATGTGTTCACTTTTCTCTTTTAGAGACTTAAGTAACAACCGAATAAGCACCCTATCCAATCAAAGCTTCAGCAATATGACCCAGCTTCTCACCTTGTAAGTGTGGCACTGAATATTCACTTACTCCTGGGGCAAGAAGGGTTTATTAGATGTTCCTGGAGAACAGGGTGAGTCTATCATCTTATGGAGTGTTAATGCCATCTAGAGAAATAGAAACAATGAAGATAGAAGTTAAAATATTAGGTTTAGCCTAAGCTATGCATACATGATATGGGCAATATTTATAAAACGGCCATCAGTCTGGCTTGTTCCCGAGCAGCCGCCATGTTCCCGCTGCTCTGGCTCTTACTGTGGCTCCAGCTATCTAGAAATGCCTGCCCTGGCACCAACGAGACGCCAGTGTGGTGGCTGGCTCTGCCAATTCACCACTCTGTCCCCACAAAGGTCAGTTGTGCCGCAGACAATATCCGCCATCCTTGCGGTACCCGGTAGAATGAAGATTCTTAATGCTTAAAGATTATCCAATAGATTTATATATTTGGAAATACTCAATTAACAAGATGCTCACAGAATTAGAATTGTTAACCAGTTATCTAACCTAGACATTATAACTACCTTAGACTGCTAGAGACACATGTACATCCGCCTCCAACTTCTCTTCTCCTCCTCCTCCTGCTCCTCCTCCTCCTGCTCCTCCTGCTCCTCCTCCTCCTGCTCCTCCTCCTTCTGCTCCTCCTCCTCCTGCTCCTCCTCCTCCTGCTCCTCCTCCTGCTCCTCCTCCTCCTGCTCCTCCTCCTCCTGCTCCTCCTCCTCCTGCTCCTCCTCCTCCTGCTCCTCCTCCTCTTCCTCTCCTTCTCTCCTCCCCTTCCTTTCCTTCTCTCCTCCCAGCTCTTCTTCTACTGCCCAATCACCAAGCTCCACTGCAAATACAATGTAGCAGAATAAATATCCTGCTACACATACACACAATATGTTTTTAAGATCATGACACATTTGTTAGAAATTCTTAAACTAAGCTTTCAGGTTGTGTTGGTCAGTGTTCTATTGCTGCGAAGGGATATCATGAAGAGAGCAAACCATTACAAAGGAAAGCATCTAATTGATGCTTGCTTACAGTTTCAGAAGTTTAGTCCATTTTTATTATGGCAGAAAGCATGGAAGCACACAGGCAGATGTGGTGATGGAGAAGCTCAGATCTGCAGGTAGCCAGGAGGGAGGGAGGGAGGGAGGGAGAGAGAGAGAGAGAGAGAGAGAGAGAGAGAGAGAGAGAGAG
>JANHMN010000007.1:38651916-38678126 GCA_030674055.1 Rhabdomys pumilio | reverse complement strand
AGAGAGAGAGAGAGAGAGAGAGAGACAGACAGACAGACAGACAGACATACTTATACTTCCTCCTACAAGGCCACCTCCTATTCATTTCAAATAGAGCCACACGCTGGTAACCATGTATTCAAATATATAAGTCTATTGGGGCCATTCTCATTCAAACCACCACACAGGGTATGATATCTCAGTCAGAAGATGAGTGAGGCATATTTTAAGTTATATTTAGGTACTGCGAGCAATATAAATGATATATAAATACATTCAAATCATAAATTGCTCAAATAACTTTTCTAAACTGATATGCTTCAAAATAGTATTTGTATATTACTAGATTTCCAAGTTAGATAAACTGACATGTGTCTGTTTACAGAATTCTCAGTTACAACCGTCTGAGGTGTATCCCTCCACGAACCTTTGATGGATTGAAGTCTCTTCGGTTACTGTAAGCATCCTGTATTCAACAATCCCTTTTCTTGGGGATCTGAGTTATGGGCTAATCTTTAGATGATTTGGTCACTTTGTTCTTGGCTATTTCATGATGTTTGTGTTACAGTTTAATGTAAATTTGAAATTTGGACAATTGTCTCATATGGTTTCATTGTACAACCCCTTTGATTAAGACAGCAAAACCTACTATTTGTAGAACATTTTACTGTGGTAGTCATTTATTGCTATATATACTATAGTATATATCAATACATTTAATAAATATATTGATGTGTACAATAATAGTAACACATACATGTCACATAACTCCAATTAATTTATGATAAAATAAGAAAACTTATTATATTTGAATACTTTTTGTGAAATGAATTTGTTTAATATATTCTTCCAGGTTTTGCTCTTTGTATTTATTTTTATATCCCAATATATGTATTCCCACAGTTATATAACTCTTAATAGTCATGAGTAGGATTCTATCTTGTTCTTCCATCAGCCACTTTAAATAACACTTTAGTGTGTTTTTATTTTACCATGTGTAGCTGTTTGTCAATTGTTTACCAGGTAAGGAATCGACCTTAGATTGAAGAAAATAACGTTGCTAACCATCCCCATGCCCTCTATCATTCAGATTAATGGAAAACTATCTTTATTTCTTATGATACTCGAATGAGCCATCTATGATTTTATCTTGGTGTAGATGTACTAACCTGAAAGCGATGGTGTAGAAGGGATTCCCTTTTTTGGAGTTATATCCATGATATTAGGATAGATCCAGAACTGTCAACTTGTCTTCCAAACAATATTTTGTCAATGAGTTAATTCTATTTTCCAGCAACAATTTAATAGACTATCCTTTCAAAGCACTTTGTAAGCTTTTCATATTAGGGTATCATTAATCCTTTTACTTTGCTATGACAGACTGAAAATTGGTTGGTTTTTTTTGTTGTTGGTGGTGGTGGTGGTAGTGGTGGTTTTGGTTTTGGTTTTTTGGTTTTTTGGGTTTTGGGGTTTGGGGTTTTTTGGTGTTTTAGCTTGTATTTCAAATGGTTGTAGCATTTGAGTCCTTGTATGCTTGTTTAGCATCTGCAGTGAGTGTTCGAAGGAAGCCTGATTGCTTCATTAGCCATGACCTATTGGAGACTATTTTCATTATATAGTACAACATCTGTACAATTGCTATCGATTTTAAACCTTTTAATTAAGGATTTAAATGTTTTATCTTTTGTGGTTTTGATATTTACCATCCACTTTCTTGCACACAGTCTCTTAGCAATTACTTATTTTGTAAATTATATCTTGTAGAATATTTCATACTCTTTTCTTTCTAGTTTCTGAGATTTATATTATATACAGTTGGAAGTTCTCCTCATCCTATGATTATATGAACGGCATATTTTTAAGGAATTGCTAATTTCATTTTACATATATAATTTATTTTATGCAGATGATGTGAGGCTGGCTTTTATTTTCTAAATAGATATCTGTTGTTCTCACATAGTTTACTGAATAAATTGCCTTCTTCCACTGACTTCAGTGTTTAATAAAAATGAAGTCCTTCTACGTTTAGAACTATTCTTTGGAACTTTCTCTCTTTTAGGTCTCTACATGGAAATGACATTTCTGTCGTGCCTGAAGGTGCCTTCAATGACCTTTCAGCATTGTCACACTTGTGAGTACCTGGCTCGAGGTTGCAGTGCTGGGGTCAGATACTCTCTGATTAACATATTTGCAATAGTCTTCTACCCCTATTTTTCTGTAACTATGAGCTATGCTTGACTTGATCTTGAAAGTTTCAAATTGAAAACCTTGCCACCTACAAGTAAATTTTAATCCAGTCTTGGAACTGGCAGTCTTCATCATGTAGATGGTCTTGATTCAGATAGAAGTGTCTTTTATATGAAAACAGATCTCCAGCCTCACTGCACTTTTTTCTGATTGCTCTCTGATTCTCACCCAACTCTACTTTCCAAAGCTGTGTCTCATTCAGTTCCTCCATGAATCATACACCAATTTGCTTAAACTTGATTCATTTAAAACACAAATATTACTTAGCATTGGCCATGGTGCTGTGCAATATCTACACTGACACCACTGAATATTGTAAAATCTGATAGTGCTTTGTGACAAGTTTCTTTGTATGTATTCTCATTGCTACCTCCATAATTACAGTTGTAATAAAAATGGAGGTAGAGATGGGTTATATACATATATAGAGACATATATAATTGTATACATATGAATATATAAAGTACATTTATATATTCATTATTTTTAAATTATGTAGACATAATGCACATACATATATATTATATATAGACATATACACAAAATTAGCACTAATATTACTAGATGTAATATTAAGATATCTCAAAACCAGAAGAAAGAAGTCTCTCTAAAGCTGAAAAGCTGCCCTTGTGTGATGATAAATTTGGGCCACCCAATAGCAATTATCTGGTTCTGTCTAGATGTCAAAGCCAGTATGACCTCAATAAAATACACAAGAATTCAAAAACAATAGAAATTTGGAAAATTCAGAAAGAAAGACAGTGAAAGAATAATGTCCTCTAGTTAGTCATGTTTCATCTGAATTTGCTCTGTGGAAGCTCTGGCACATAACTATTTATCAGACAGATACCTCCAGTTCGTATTCATGCCATAAGACCAGAGGCATGACAGGAGGAAAGACCTGTATCATTTGATCTTTGAGCCTCAGCATCTACCTCACGAAAAGTCCATATCAAGAGCTCTCTTGCAAACTCATGCCCTGTTTGTGTGATACAGCATGGAAAAAAAGAAGAAGAAGAAAAGAAAAATCCTGTTAATTTCAGGGGTGTGGCTGCTGCTGTCTGAGAGAAGGCTACAGAAAGGAGGAAGTGGATTTAGGGTCAAGGATCAGAGAAGGCAGCACAGCATGAATCCTGCTTGACCTGGGGGACCAGTTCATTATGTGGCTCTCCCTACAACAGTGATCCAGTTCAAAGATCCTCTGTCCTGTCAGGGCGCAGCCTTGCCTCCCTGTTACACATTTGTTTTCCACTCCGTAGATCATAAACAGCTCTTCTTTTGTACTTCCTCTCTCTCCTTCAATTCAGAAGGACATTGCAAAGTGTCAACGGAGAGGAAGGAAGGCTCGTGCTTTGATTTGAACTGTTTCAGACTGACATGTACACAAAGGAAACACTTACTGCATTGTGATGCTTGATAAGATTTAGACATTGATTTGCACAATATACCATGTTGTGATTTTGCAAGTATATTTTAGAGGGCTCCCTAGATTATGATTCAATTACACACCTCAGTTGCTAATCAGAAGGTAATTTAGCTTTAAAAAACTGCCTCACATACCAAGTAGCTCTTGTGTCCAAGCATGACAAGTTTATGAACCTACTAATTAATAATAGCTTATTATTAATATTAGACTTACATATTACTTAAAGAAAATAAAGTACTTTATAGAAATGGGTTAGCACAGGTCTAGCAAATTAAAGTGATGAAAAATGCTATCTGCTTCCTTTATGACTCTTCCATTACTATTACTGTTTATGTAACTAAATACAGGATTCTAAAATGACAGACCATTAGAGGTGCAAATTAGGACCGGAAAAATAGACTTCATTTGGCTTTAGAGTCCTTTTCCTGAAGTAACATCCCTAAGGTTTTTCACCTAATTAATTATCCCATATACTGTAGACTTTCATACTCACCAGCACTTCCCAGAGAAGTCAGCCTGCTCATTCACAGACATCCTGTAAATGTTTCTGCTATGTAACTTTTCCCGAGGATAACTTGTGTTCATCCATATGCCAGTCTACTTGGAAATGGGAGTTCGCTGGTGTGGAGGGGTGGTGGTTAAGAATTATTCCCTGTTCATAGCGGAGTTCCAAGACTATTGCACAGTAACCAAGTTCTCAGTAAACAACAGGGAAAAGCAGGAAGTGCTAGGCTGCCCTTAGGATGTACTTACATTCAAGATAAATGTGTTTTTCTGAGTATCGAGCAACCCTGTAAAGCCCAAGAAACTGTTAATATTATTTATCCGAGCCTCACACAAATAAGGAAAGTGGGAATGTGCAGTTTCTCTATTTTCTTCTAAATTGTTGTCATCAACAAACCCATAGGGATTTTCTACTGAGCATCACTGTGAATCTTTTCCGTTAGGAAATAACAATACTTCCATACTTGTGTGTGTGTGTATGTGTGCTTTTGTGATGTTCTTTTTCCAGAGCGATTGGAGCCAACCCTCTTTACTGTGATTGTAACATGCAGTGGTTATCCGACTGGGTGAAGTCGGAATATAAGGAACCTGGAATTGCCCGCTGTGCTGGTCCTGGAGAAATGGCGGATAAATTGTTACTCACAACTCCCTCCAAAAAATTTACATGTCAAGGTATGGCTTCTAATTATTGGCATGACTTTTGAAAAACTCCCTATTTTAATCACCACAGAAGTGGCAGTATCTTGTGATTAGACTTCAAAGGTCTAGTTGGGAAAGAGTTTATGTTCTTGGTCAATCTTCTTGAACAAGATAGGCTATTTCCTGTGTTTCCCAATTAAACAACTGAGCTTTTCAAATTCATCTTAGACCCATTGGAATGAATAGGCTTTCTTGAAAATATAGGTAGACATGTACAAATTGAACATGACTTTCTTAGTCTCTAACCAATAAAATGTTTTACTTTTGCTTTATCTAAACATGGCCCTGGCTCTTAGGGCTCCCAGGGCCCTGTGGCTTCCTAATCCCAGGTAAGGAGAACCAAACCAAGCCTCCCATTGTTCCAGCCAGGAATTCCCAGTCACGCCCTGTGTTGAGATTTCCTGTGTGGATGCTCCCTCATGCTTGCTTCTACTCCTGTTTTTTCCCTAACTTGACCCTTTGTTGATGCACTTGTAGATTCTAAATACGATCTTCATAATAGATTTAATTGTATTCTCTCATCCTAAGAATAGTTGATGAGAACATTCATAGTATGAATAGGAAAAATCTAACTGGGGAAATGCAAACATTAATAATTTATTTTTTGCAAGAAGGAATAGAATGAATCATTAGTCACAATATATAGTCGCCATTCCTATACAATTATATATCATTCCATTCAGAGAAAACAAATATGTGATGTAACTAATAATTCTTGTCATTCTTCTTAACTTGTAGCTATTTTAAAAACCCACTCAGAATTACTAGAGAAGAAAAATTATTGATACTTCTAAATGTAAAATCTGAAGATATAAACCCTAGATATTATGCAATACAGAGCAATCTGTGGTATGGTCAGTCCCTCATACATTTGCATACACTGCCAACAAACACGAGTTTCTAAAACTTGATTCAGGAAAAAACTCATATTTAAGTAAGCAATACTGTGTAATTGCCTACCTCGTTACCAGTCTGGCTGGTTAAATTCACAGCTTAATTTTCCATGACTTAGGAAAACCTAATTTTATGGCTTAACCAACTGTGCCTCAGTTTCCTAAATACCAACATGAGAGTACTAACATGAAAGACTAAAGATTAAACCAGACTGGGGAGATGGCTCAGTGGTTAAGAGCACTGACTGCTCTTCCAGAGGTCCTGAGTTCAATTCTCAGCAAACACATGATGACTCACAACCATCTGACATGGGATCCGATGCCCTCTTCTGGGGTGTGTCTGAAGACAGCGACAGTGTACTCACATAGATAAAATAAAGATTAAACAGGTTGGCAAGGATGAGGAAATAGTTGGTCAAGTGTTTGCCTTGAGAGAACAAAGGCTTGGTTTTAATCTCCAAAACACACATAACAAACAAAGCTGAGGCATGGTAGCACTTGATTATAATCCCTAGATCTGGTAAAATAGATTCACAAATCTCATTGGTTGTCTAGCCTAGTATACTTGTCAAATTCCGGACTAATGAGAGACCCTTTCAAAAGAAAAGAAGTGGCTAACTGGAGAAAATTAGTGACTAAATTCTACGGTATCATGATCGATATCTTGCTGCTGTAAACATGAGAACTACAGTTTGGATCCATAGTGTTGGATTAAAAGCTAGACATGGTGGAAAATCTCCTGGATCCTGTGAGAAGTCATGTTTTATGACCTTGAAATCACTGAAATGATGGGGTCTTAAACATTCTATAATTGGATATTTTCATATTTTAACTTAACTTCCCCACTTTTTACGCCTGTGTAAAATGTTTTTATTTTACTCATGAAAGTCTGCTAAGGACAACCTCTCATTTTAAGACTTTTCAATATGTTATCAAATTACAACAGGAAAACAGATCATCTTTATTAAAGACACATGTGCATTTTATATGTAAATGTAATGTTTCTATATCATTATGTGTTACTGACTTTTGTTAAAATATGTATTTTCTATTTCCATTGTAATGAGACGAAGTAGGTGCTCAGAACATACTTAGCTAGCAACCAGGTGAGAGCATTCGTTAGTAAGAAAAGGATGATTCAGGATCAGGAGCTGCCCTTGTAGTCACATGCTTTTCCTCTTCTCTTTAACACTGAAATAATCAAGCATTCTTTAATCACAAAAAGAGACTTTTGCTTTTTTATTTCCTTAAACATCCTCTGTAAAGTTTGTGGTTTACAGAGAACAAGATTCAGCTATGTACACAGCTATGTATCCCACTTCTCTCATTTGACAGACACTCAGTAGCCACTCAGATTACCAAACTGTGAGCATTCAATTGGAAATATATGATATCTTCTTTTATCCATTTAACAAACATTATTGGACTTGGAGTTCATACAAATGATAAAACAGTGTTGCAACATGCTAAGGATCTAGAAAATGATAACTAAACACCTACTTTCATGAGAGTTATGTTGTTACATAGTTAATCCCAAAATAATACAGAATGTTAGTGACATAGATATGTATAAGTCGAAATATATAAATAATATCTAACTGGATCAATTGATAATGTACTTGTAATGATACCAGAAGACTCTTGGGAGGTGTTTATATGTGGCCATGGAACCTCAGAGTAAGGACATTGAAAAAAGGACAAACTAATATAGGCAGGTGTTTCACAGCCAGAAATTCAAAAGATAGGGAAACTAGAAAACAACACAATTACTTTATCAGGACCTAGTGATACAGACTAATAATCCTATTTACTAAGGATGCTGAGGTAAAGAGATCGCAACCATGCTGGAGCTACTCAAATACTGATACCTTTTCTCCAGAAGAAAAATAAATGTAAACACAAAACTAAGGCTTTTATCGTTAAGTTGGTTGTCTAAGATGTGAAGAGCCCTAGTTTCTGTCCCCAGTAATCAGCAGTATGAGGAAAAGAGGGGGGAGAGGAAGACGAGGAAGGGAGAAGGAGGATAGGATGAAGATTATGGAAGACTAGAAAAAGGAGGGGATTATGTTCATTACTTCTTTTTGTCTCCACTTTGTATATAAAAGAACCCAAACATCAAGTAATTTTAGGATCTTTTTAAATTCTAAAATATTAACACTGTACTATAACCTACTATGTTGCATTCCCTCCCCTATTTTTACATATTAATAATCCTGTCCATTCTAGAATTGTTAGGGAGAATTAACATGTCTTCATAATGACTTTGAAATATTAGTGGCTTCGTTCAGAAGACTCACGTTTTCCTTTGAGGAGAACTTGAGCTGCTTCAGCGAGGGCTCTGGCTTTGTGCTGCACAACTGTGACTTAATATTAGCTTTATTTATGACCCAAGGTAAAGATGATCAAATAATTTAGTCTAAACGAGCAGCAATGAACATTTTACTGGTTAGATCCGTTTTGAAGCATTATTCAGATCCAATCCAAACATTTTATGTTTTCAGATTTAATATCACTAACTTGTAGATATAACTTGGAAATAACTTTAGTGTAGAGGAGTTTTAATTTGTTCACTGAAAGAAAAATGTGCATTTATATATAGTTATCTGTGGAAAACGTCACTCATAAAAACAAAAGGAATAGTTTCATTATGTTTTAACATTTGAAACTGAGAAGGTTTCAACTCACATTTTAAAATAAGTACACAGAACCAACAATTTGTAATTCATCCTTAAATATTTTTATAATCAGATTCTAGATGATATACTCATTAAATAAGATAAGTATTGTTTGTTCTAATCCATCATGACTCAAGAAGTTCTTTACTGGCCCAAGGCACTTATAAATAGCCAAAGAGCAAGTCCAGCGATCTCAGAGTAATATTTCTTAGCCTTTGTGTCATTGTTTAACCATTTAAATAAAACACATTTACATAATTTTTTACTACCCATCATTAGCTGCCCTTTTTATTCCTGGGTTGAAAGTATAAGACCAATGACTTCTGTCCTGCTGAATCCAGAAAACTCATTTTATTTATTCTTATTAGTTCCCATCTACGTCAGAGGTGGCCATTGTTACTTATTTGACATTTTCTTTCTCTTCTTCATATCTTTTTCTGGCACTGCTTTCTTTCTTAGCTGTCTATGCACTTTAGCTCTTACTTAGTCTTATTTAACTCTCAGTAGATTTCCATCAATGACCACAAATAACTGGCCATGAATTTTCTCATAGAATTCAGGATTCTATTTCAATTTGCTTTATAAATCCTCTCCTGTAACAGCTTGCACCACCTTAAAATGTGCTTTTCATCGCATGTGTTATCATTGCACAATTTTTTCTCTAATTGACACGTACATAACTCTTGAAGAAGCTCAGGCATTTCATGTGGATTGGATGATCTGAAGCATCACACTTGCACCTCACACAAAGTAGATACTCATAAATATTTGATGAATGAGGGATGTTGATAAATATGCCTTTGATAATATTGCTTAAGGAATTCTGTAATAACTCATATAAAACAAATGTTTGGCTTTAAACTAGATCTTCTTTCAGTACAATTGCCTAGTATCACAAATTTCCCATGAGCTTCTGAAGTTGTTTTGTGTGTGTGTGTGTGGGTACTTTGGACACAAGTTTATTAGGCTAGTGTTTCCAAGGGATTAGAGAATAAAGGCAGATTCTGGGATATATAGTTAAAACTGTTTTGTCTTAGGCTTTTGGTAATAAATAAAAATGCAATAAAATCCTCAGGGATAGGAACTCTGGGGTTAAACACATAGCTAGTGGTTGGAGTCAGGTAAGCAGGGCTGCCTTCAGAGTTCAAAGTATTTACCATCCAGCACTCCATCTATTAAAACCTGGAACAGAGACAGAGTGATAACAAAAGTATCTTATCATTTTTAGTTTGAATTATTAAGATAAAGACATCTCTGCTCATTTAACCAATACTGTAGGACTTTCTTAGTCAACTTTAATTTTAAATCAACCCAGTTAGCATACACTGAATGCCTTTATTTCATATCTGTCTCCATGAGGTGAAAGGTCTTTCTTTCTCTGTGGAACACATCTCATGGGGAATAATTTGTTTGCAGGAAATATCTCTCAGAACCTATTAGCTTCAAATACATAAAACTGAAGGATTTAGTTGCCTTTCAAGCAGAGAGAGAGAAAGAGAAAGAGGGAGAGAGAGAGAGAGAGAGAGAGAGAGAGAGAGAGAGAGAGAACAAATCTCACTGCTTCTTGCCATTGATCTATTATTTCTATTATCCATGCTCTACAACAAATTCACAAATCAGACTTGTGTTTTTTTTTAAACAATGAACTCATTATCTCACTATTATTAATCTAAAGAGTAATTAACCTTTTATCTCCACTCTATTCTTCATGGTCACTATAATAGTAGAGACAGGATCAAGTCATAATTCCCTGTGAATTAGAGGATACCAAGAGAAGGTACTTAGAGAGAACACTGGACAGAAAATGAATTCTAAATTGTAGTCAAATAAAAGATAGATGACATGACTTAAAATACTTAAATGTAGGTAGGAAAATGAATAGAAATGATCCAGGTGCCAGGGAAGAAGGTGCCAGAGTTGGTGAGATCAGAAAGCTGTAAAAGGAGCCATGCAAGCTTCCAGTGGAGAAAAATAATCAAAAGTCCTTTCTAACTGTAACGCCAAGGAACCAGACAATGCCCAGCAAGGCAAGATATCTCAAAAGGTGAAATAGTGATACCTATATTCTGTGAGTAACCAGTAACTACCCAACTAAACTTAAATCTCATGCAATAGGGGGAAATTCATGCCTGGAACTCTAAATTTAGCCAACTTTCTATGGTTGGTGAAGTAATGAAACCTAGTGGAGAATGAATTATTGCAATTTTCCAAACTCAGTATAACCCTTAATTACATTCTAAGTAGTTATTCTTATGTCCACATATAAGGGTCGTTCTGACCCCTCATCACAGAAGCTTCTCTTTAGGACAGCTGAAGAGCAATAGAAAGTCACAACTAGGCAAAATTCAGAGATCAGCTGTCCACTTCCAATTAATCCATTTCAACACAACCTCTGCATTTAAGTCTCAAGGAATATTGAAGAAGACAAGGTAAAGAGATTATGAGAGCCACAGGACCAGTAAATTTGCTATGAGTAAATTTGTTCTCCTCTAGGAAGGGGGAAAATAGGAAAAGATGGGGAATATGTTGAGTAAAGTTATCCTGAGAAGGTTTCCAGGTTAACAGGTTAATAGTGGTGTGGGGTTTTCTACAAATGGACCAATAGCAAATTCCCTAGTGATTATGCTAGGAATTGTTTGCAATGAAATGAGGGATTGAAATGACCACTCATGTTCCAATGAGTATAAAGACTCATATTGATATTACTATGGGTAAATGTTCATATTCAAAGAATTTGTACTTTCTATATAAAGATGTCAATTTGCCATTGTTCCAGTCCAACAGAATTGCAGAAAGAGAAACTAAGGGTCTCGAACCGCATGCAGATGTTAGCATCAACGAAACATGATGACTACAGAGAACATTTTAATTTCTACATTTTGGGCCATAGCTCAGGTAGTAAGTGTGAATAATAGAAAATTTCTGAAGATGATACGTGTTAATCTGGCCTTCTACTGGTCATGAGGTTTCCATTTTAAAAAGTCTGTTAAAAAACATGAAATTGATAGGCTCATTTGAGTGGCATCTTATTGCTAGAGAAGACAGACTAGAAATACCACCTGGCACATCTTGCACTAATAAACTAAATGACTTAAAACGGCACAAAGGGAAATATAACATAGACCATAGTTTTCTACATTTTGTTGCTTTTATAAAACAGCACTGGAATTTTGTGTTATGTATTTCTGTTGAGCTGGCTGAGGCTGGTCATGGTCATGGACAGTATACAGACATACTAGACAGTTTATAAAGGGCTTCATATCATGAGACTGGTGTCATTAATTTCATCTTCCTGCTACCTAATCTACTGTCACTCAGAAGTCTCAGTCTTCACAGTTAGAAGCCTTCTTTTGACATTCCTGGGTATTATTGGATGATACTGACTACTGTTCCCATTAGGGAACAATCATGTAAAGTTGAATGACAGATAATTTCCCACAAATCTTACTGTTGTGTTAGGAAACATACATGAATTAGGTGAAGTGCAAAGAGAAAGCACCACTTTCTTATATTTTACTATTGATTTATAGGTCCTGTGGATGTTACTATTCAAGCCAAGTGCAATCCCTGTTTATCAAATCCATGTAAAAATGATGGCACCTGTAACAATGATCCAGTTGATTTTTATCGATGTACTTGTCCATATGGCTTCAAGGTAAGTAGAAACCACAGTGGGACGACATTACTTCCTATATTTCTTCCTTCCACGATGTATACTCTTTCTATGAGAGCTGAGAACTAGCTTGTTTTATTTGTACTAACATTAACATGGGCATTTCTTCTCCAGGGCCAGGACTGTGATGTCCCCATTCATGCCTGTATCAGTAATCCATGTAAACATGGAGGAACTTGCCACTTAAAAGAAGGAGAGAATGATGGATTCTGGTAAGTATCCTGGCTGTGATGTTCTTTGTCTGCAGTACTATAAGAAGATTAACTAAACAAATGGGTGTGATCTTTTTCAAATAAGAAGCTGCTGTTTCAAGAATATTAGTGTAGAGACAAAATGCACTGATTGGTCCATGAAAGAGACAGCATAATACGAAAAATTATCAAATACACTACAGGGATCTCAGTTCATAGAAGTTTTAAAAGCTTTAAAAGCTTGGAAGAACGCATAACATGATAAATCAAGTCAGATTGTGACAACACAAGATATCGACTCTTTAGGCACATTAATAGCTTATAAATATATAAATCATACATTTATTTTTGGATTTGATTTTGCTTTTATGAAGAGTGTGTGGCTAAAATGATGCAGTTCCCACTGGACCAAAAAATTAATGATTTATTTCCAGGACACAATATAAGTAGATAAATATGTCATGTATTTTTAAGCTATAATTAATGAATCATATGGTATAGTGTTTTCAGATATAGTTCATGAATTATGAAATATGCTATTTTGTCACTTCTTTTTTGTTATTTTTATTCTCATATATATTACATCTCAGTCAGTTTCTCCTCCCTCCACTCTCCCTCAGATTCACCTCCCCTCTACATCCCCTCAGAAAGCAGAAGCCCTCCCAGGGACATCAACTAAACATGGTATATCAAGCTACAATAAGACTAAGCACATACCGTCACATCAAGACTGAACAGCGCAACCCAATAGGAGGAAAAGGGTCCCACAATTAGGCCAAAGGGTCAGCAACAGCCCCTGTTCACACAGTTAGGATTCTCACAAGAACACCAAGCTACTCAGCCATAACATTTATTTAGAGGACATATTCAGACCCATACAGAGTTCCTCATGAAACCCAGACCATTGGTTCTGTGGGTTCTGTGGGTTGTGTTCTCAAAATAAATTCTTTATTAATCACACTAATAATTTTACATAAGAACAATAATCTACAGCTGAACCTTGTTAGAAAACTTACTTTTAGAAGAAATAGATACTATTTCTTTTATAAAATTGTCTCTAATTTATGTCTGCCTCACTCAAATATTATTTTGATATCTACTCTAATGAAATGTACAATGCATTTCCAGTGAAAATTGTATATATTGAGACAAACAAAATGTTCACTTTTTATTATTTAAAGCTTATTCTTAGGCAATCAAAAATGCACCCAGAATGCTCTCTGAGACCAACTTCTCTTGTTTTTATCCCATTCCTATCAACCCCAACTCCTCCCAACAAGTCCCTCTCCCAGATTCCTGTCTTTTTGATACAGAAAATGTTCGTATTGTATAGCTGCAAAGAGTAAACTTGACATTTATTTCTTGTTGCAAACTGTCAAGTACATAACACATAGAATTAGAGATGATACAATTTTAAAAGTCAGAATCTCACTTTTATATTTAATTGTGTGTGTGTGTGTGTGTGTGTGTGTGTGTGTGTGTGTGTGTGTGCACTTGTGCACACACACATCTGAGGGCAGTTGTGCCACAAGGGCAGAAGTGTTGGATTTTCTCAGAGTTATGGGTGCTTGTGAACTGCCTGATCTGGGCACTGAAAATAAAATCTGCATCATCTCTAAGAGCAGTATGTGCTCTGAACCACTGAACACAAGATCTGTGAGAAATTCAATCAAATAAAATCCTAGCACGAATTGGAGAGAGGCTCATGAAGCCCGCCTACAGCTGACATGCTGTTGGCAATTGGTGGCTGCTCGTAGAGCAAGAGTCAGTTTCCTCCAGGTTGTAGCCCTGGAGAGGCTGCCCACATTTCAGTAGGTAGCCCTATGCCCATGCACATGTAGATGACACTAAGTGGGTCCTATAGGGTAAAACATGAAGCTGTTAGGAAAAAGTAATGGGTTATAATGGAGGTATTTAATGGAAAGCAGAGTGGACAGATTCAATCAAAGCATGCTATATCCATGTATGAAATTCTCAGACAATAAACAATTTAAAAATCAGAACCAATCTTCATTTATTTAAAAAGTGAGTATTTACCCAACATGAGAATAGCATATCTAGGAGAAGTAAAGGAAATTTTGCTTGTCCTATTACTTTAAATGTGTTGGGATTAATGGACTTTTAAGACCCTGGTGACTTTCAGGGTCTTGTAGCCCTCATAAAATTTTCTTCTGAAATATTCTCTGGTTTGTTAGCTAGTACCTTAAATTGCTGCTTACAGTACATAATTTTGAAGCACTTAAAAAAAAAACGATTTCATGTAAGATTAAACGTTTTATAATTGTTGTCTCTATTTATTCTCTTTAAAAACATTTAGACCACAGTGTTTTAAAATGCATCCAGAACAGTTTCTTGCCTTTCTTTCCCTGATGTTCAGGTGCACTTGTGCTGATGGGTTTGAAGGAGAAAACTGTGAAGTCAATATTGATGACTGTGAAGATAATGATTGTGAAAATAATTCTACGTGCGTTGATGGAATTAACAACTACACATGTCTTTGCCCACCGGAATACACAGGTATGAAAGGGAGAAAAATGTGCCATCAATCTGTGTATCAATTTGACATTATGTTTATTTACCAAGCCATTCTTTCTCCCTAACTGGGAGATAATTGTAATAACAAAAATACATAGGGATTGTTTCAGCCCAGCAAATAAAAGATGCAGCACACTTGGTTCAATGCACCTTTCTTAGAAGGTCATGATCTGTAGAATAACAGAGGATTCCGACTACTTTCCCTCTTCAGACTTTGCCAATGGATATTTGTGCATTTCTTTACATAACCAAAACACAGTTCAGCATCTGAGGTTCATAATGTCCATACTTTTTGTAGTAGTGAAAGTTTGCCTGTAGGAAGCTCTGTCCTTCAGTTGGTGCTCCATCAAGAAGATGAGCGTCTTGGAAAGTCTTATGAGACTATTCCTTTTTTGACCAATACTTGTCTCTGGATGATGAACCTGATCAGACTACACAAAATGATAACTTTTTTTTCTTACTTTAGATCAATTGTCTGTAAAGTCAGCATCAAGTTTCTGCCTTGTCTATTTTGATAGAATAGCTTTTCAGTTGGTTTGTATGGCTATACATAAGAAGTGTCATGTCAGCTTTCATTCTAACAAAGCATGGAAGGAGACAGAGAAAGGAGAATAGTGCTGAGGTACATCTAAAGGTTAACACACAACTAGATTCTGTCATTGTTTCTGAAGCTGCAATTTGCATTCTACTTGGCATTTTCATTTGATATATTTATTTTCACATAATAGAACATATTTAATAATTGAGGATAGTAAAATAATTACATAGTTACCTACGATTAATATTTTTTAACATAAAATGCAAACTTATCTATGCAATCAACTTTCCAAGAGTTCTGGAGGAATAATCTTTGAAGGTTGTTATGCAAGACACAAACTTTTGCATTACACTAAATGCCTGTCTTCATAGGAAAGTATTTTTGTTACGGGAAAATTACACCATAGGGTAATGAGGTTCAGTTTTGACAATCTAGACATGTTTAGATGTTTCTAAAGTGGCCTTTTCTGTGGAGTTTTGCAAGTGAAGCACTAGATATAGACACATTGATGAATAGTTGGATAAATAGGTAAGTAAACAGATGATAGGTGCATAGATGATTGATAGATTTACAGAAATATAAAGATAGAAAAGTAGATGTATAGATTCATTCGTACATAGCTATCATGCTAAAAGTCAGAATCCAACCATTTACTGTTTTTGCATTAACAAAACATAGCAAGTGTATTTGAACACATCCTTGCCAGACAGAATTTTTTTGTTACACAGGGTTGCCTACTGATCTCTGTAAGTGTATCACAAATCAGATATCTTCTACTAGCTTATAGCCATAAAGTTAAATCGCTTATACAAACAAAGCCTGAAAATCTAAGCTCTATTGGACTGGATATTTATATGCCTGTAAGAAGTTTAGTGTTTAAGAATGTTTCTTAGTCGTCCCTAGGATAGAGACGCTTTCTATCTCCATCATTGTTTAGGTGATAGAAAAGGCTGAAGAACCCACTTATGTTTGAGACTTTGGTAAACCACTTTATTTGAGTATACCAGAGAAGTTGAGATCCCAAGCACTGTAAGACTATTAAAGCTCTCTATGTTGTACTGGGTACAGAAACCAGAAGTTTCTATACTCTTCCTGGTTTAACCAAGGCAAGAGATCACACATATGGTAATCCCCTTGTATGTCTTTCTATGATAATTTGCATAAAGTCACAGCACATCCAACTTAATTTGGAGTGTCTCCTGCTTCACTGGCTTTCTATTTTCTACCTTTTATTCTGATGAGTCATAACAATTTTTGACTGTTTCCCTTACCTGCTCCACGTCAGTTCCCAAGCTCCGTGTGCCCTCCGACAGAGTTCAGTTCCATGTTCCCTCCTCTGAGAGTGGGATGCAATCCGCCTTCTCCAACTATGTCAGGTTTCATTCTTTTCACTATAAGAATTAAAAGCTTAGCAAAACCCATTTTTTGACAAAATGTGGCATTCATAGAAGTTGTCATGAAGGACCCTACAATGACTCTGTCATAAATGAGCCTACACACCGATACTCTTTTACTTGTAGCTATTACAATGTTGCTTTCCCTTAATTTTGGCAAAGGATCGAGACAAATATTGACCTGGAGACTGCGTAAGGCATAGAGCAGAGAGATACTACCTTCATTACATTGGACTGAGTCCCCTGGGTCAAAAAGGATTTGACAACTTGGCAATAGAGAAGATACATAAATGGGATGAATTCATAAATCACCCCTTAACTGTAGAGTTTCATGTGCATCTGAAGTGAGTGCAGTTACAAAATGTCAAACAATCGTCGCCAGATTCTGAGACTGGAAGCATATAGGTGACCTTTGCTCACAGGGAAGCATAAGTCCGATTCTAGAACTCTGTGTTCTGTTTAATTCATGTCTGCAGTTACAGAGGAATCTCCTTACAATGTGACTTTGTTGTTTCATATTTAGCATGGAATCTCTTAATGAGCATGAGTTCAGGAGAAACAGGAACCCAGCTAAACTCACAGAATATAATAATATTGCCATTGTTTTAAAATCATCTAAGCTGTCAGTTGCTTTTTTTCTCCTTTCAATTTTTTTTAGACTGTCTCTCAAATGCAGACAATGAGAACATGAATTCTATTTGATAGCAGCAAATAAAACTTCACTAAGAAAACTTGTAAATCATCATGGTAAAAGTGCTCGCGTTTAGCATCTATGTTGAGACGTACAGTTGTCAATGGAGAAAATTCAGAGACCTGAAGAGAATCTGACGAGGAAATGAGCACATAACAAGCAGCCTATAAATCTGAGCTAGAAATATTTTAAATAGGATGAATGCTTGAAACACTTAGAAATGTATAGAGACATAGTTAAACCCTGAGCAACTAAACATCACAATGATGTATTCCCTGCCCTTTTCTTTTTTTTAAAGATTAAAAAAAGGACTGATAACATAACTGTATAGATCAATAGTGTTTTTCTGTTATCTAAACTTTACTAAATACACACACACACACACACACACACACACACACACACACACTTTAATAGTCAGACATATTATTCTTTACATATTAGTATTCTCTACATATTAGGTCTACTTCTATCCAAGCTGGGAGATATTTCTCTCCTAGTATTATTCAGGAAAGGTTAAAGTTTTAAAATTTAGTTGCCTGTCATTCTATATTAAAGTCAGTATTTGAAGTATGGGAAAATAAGAATTTAGTGATATTAATTTTTTTTTAAGTAACTATATTTTTAAGTTAGTTTCAGGGATTTGGGGATTTGGTTTGTTTAATTTTTCTTAATTATTAATGTATAGTTTTCATAAAAACATTTCTGATAGCAAAATTTTTAAAGAATTCCTTAAAAATATATGAACTGAAATTGAGAATATGGCATGCCTACATTATTGAAACCATGCAAATCTTTTCTTATTTAGTGTTATAAGTGGAAAAATAGCTTTGCAATAGTAATTATTGGGTTGGGTTATGTTTGTCTTCAATAACTCCACCCTCTCAGGCCCACATAGAACTATGAATGCTTTCAAGATTTCCTATTAAAATAATTATTCAGCAAAGTGGCAGTATCCATAGTAACTGGGTTTGTATATTCTCAGAGTCTATCTTATGAAAAATATAAAGAACTCATTAACTTTCCCATTTTGTCTCTGGGCCCCTACACAAACGTTCACTCAGCACCTACTACGATAAAGCAGCAAGTGTCACTCACCGGTTTAGATGCCAATCTCTAGCTCGCTGGGATGGCTTTTACTTTTGCTCTATTCTTCTGTGTGTTTGTGTGTTTAGCCAGCTGTAGGTAAGAAGTCTCTGCCTGGCTTCAGTTTGCTCTCTCACACTGGCTTCTCTGTTGTTAATGCTGCGCGTTGGCTTCTGTGTGCTACCCTTACATTGCAATGTAAAAAGTCTTTTGTCTCTTCTGTCTTTGTCGCTGCCAGCTGCTAATCTGAATGAGGTGGAAAAAGGTTAGTTGCTCTTTTTAAGTCTATTATGCTTTTCACTTTAGTTCTCCTCTGTCTTTTAAAGCTACTAGATTTTACCGGGTGTGCTGGGTAAAGATGTTGACAAGAGATGAAGTCAGTGAGTGCTGGGTCAAATCATTCATATAGATCCTTAATATATGTGGAGCTGCATGAAACACTATAAAATGGTTAATTGAAATTCACCTGATCAATTTGTAGATGGCTGTGGTAGAGCTCTGACTGAGTAAAGTATATGTCTAAATTTAAAAACATATTTTCTTTTTCCTACTCATCCATATGCTTTTACATTTTTAAAGATATTATGAAAATATATGATTTATATAATGAAAAGTGTAGGTTCTTAATACAGCATATATAATATACTTACTAAAAGCATTGAAAGTACTGAAGAGTTTTTTCAAAAGTTTAAGTCCATATATTTACTACTATGTCCGTTAAAAATACCTGAAAATATATATAGTAATTGAAACACTTTATAGCATATGAATGGGGTTGCATCTCAATGATAAGTGACTTACCTAGCATGTATAAGACCCTGTTTCCAATCCTAGCACTGCAGAAATAGTATAGGTAAAAATAGATTATATATATAAATATATATATATATATTATAAAATATACATATTTCTAATATACATGTAAACAATGTGCTGATAATATGTTTCTTTGACTTGTATATACATAAACAACGTATTATATATGAAATAACTTACCACATAAGTATTAGAAAGCCCAAGAGATTTATTTGTACAGTGAAACTGTCAAATTGGTATAACTGAATCTACGGAATTCTAGGCAGTTTTCTTAAAGCATTACAAAGCTTGGTGCCTAGTCACTAACATCACTGACATCCACTGAACTCCCAAATACATCGAGAGCCCCGAGGGGGCACACAGTGGTTAGAGTAGTAGCCATGCTGAAAGCGATTCTTAGAATCTTCATGGACATGTCTGTTGAAGTCTAAGAGTTAACCCTGAGTCATTGGGTTTCTAAAAGACTTTAGGTCCTGAGTACAGGAACCAACAGAGTGTGCTAGTCTTGATGAATCTTAGTATTTAAGAAACACTTGCAGTAGTATAAGGATGATAGAGGAATATATAGAGTATCTCCTTCTCATCTGTTATTGAGCAATTTCTTTTCTGTTGCTGTGTTCAAGTGACATACTGTGTTTGCTCGCCTAGTCATATTGTGTGAAGAGTCAATTTGGAAAACATGTAAAACAACGCTTTGATCTTTTCGACTGAGAATATGGCTTCCTATGCTGTCTGTAAATGTATCTAGTATGTCCTTGGTTTACCATCCTCTTTCCATTTTATAAGTACAAAAACAATTGGTGATCTGCCTAAGGCCAACTGTGTCTTCAGATCATAGGAGAAATTATTCTGCCATGAGAAAATATACTTAATTAGTGATGTGTATACATTCTTAGAAGCAAGCTTTAAATCACCACGTGGTTTTATAAGCTGACTATATTTTGCACTTATGTTTATAAAAGATGTATTACTACAAAGAATTAGCTGTTGACCTGATTCTCTTTAAAAGCAAACCTTTGCTGTTGGTTGAAATGGCAGTGATATTATAAGTCTATGGATACAAACAGTGACTGCTGAGGAATAACATTATAAATCAATGATTCCGTATGACCCAATGTATGCTTACTCAAGAATGTACACCTTGAAGTATAGTGTGTACCGGAACCTACAGAATCCAGTATAACCTTCATACCTCTTGTTATAACCACTCCCACTTGAACCTACCCCCCAGTCTTGGCTACTTTTCATATCACACAGTATTGGTAATTGTTTATTCCAAACAAGCTTTCTTTATTGTTCTATCTGATTGCTAGAGGCCATCATCCTTGTGGACCTTTGAAAACAACAATGAAAAGGGTCTATAGGAAAATATTGAGATAGTAAATTTTCATACTTCTGGAATATTAGGGAGCAGCCTGATGAGACAGGTTTTGCATTATTTGTGTTATCTGATGCCATTTTTTCAGGCTGAAGAATGGAAATTTGGTAGATAGCTCTACCTGAAAAATGTGTGCATGAATTAGGTCTTTCCATGTTTTCACTAAGTTTATTTTACTTTAAAGTTTTGTCTTAGTCAGGGTTTCTATCCCTGCACAAAACATGACCAAGAAGCAAGTTGGGAAGGAAAGGGTTTATTCAGCTTACATTTCCACATTTCTGTTCATCACCAAAGGAAGGCAGGACTGGAACTCAAGCAGGTTAGGAAGCAGGAACTGATACAGAGGTCATGGAGGGGTGTTATTTACTGGCTTGCTTCTCCTGCCTTGCTCAGCTTGCTTACTTATAGAACCCAAGACTAGCAGCCCAGGGATGGCACCACCCACAATGGGCTGGGCGCTCCCCCACTTGACCACTAATTGAGAAAATGCCTTACATCTGGTTCTCATGGAAACATTTCCTCAAGGGAGGCTCCTTTCTCGATGATAACTCCAGCTTGTGTCAAGTTGACATACAAAACCAGCCAGTACAAGTTTTTATTTTTAATGCTTCTTGTAAATAGAAAGACTGTACGTAGGGGTAAGTGTCTTTTCTCTTAGCTCTTGCATAATGACACCTGTACACTGACATATTAAATGTGTTAGACAAGGACATACTGAAAACTGAAGAACTCTTAGCAGTAATTTTAGGCTTTCTGCATCATTTTCAATATTTGTGATCTCTTCATGACAACGGGGAGGCCTGTTGTTACTTTTGTATTGAAGTGTATGAGGTCTGCATTTCAAAGTCAGTATTGCTGTGGGCATAGCTGAGGTCTTCCAATAAGGAAAGCTGACATTGTAGCTTTACTCACTTTAACTGGAGAAAGAAAGTACTTTGGCAATCTTGCAAGGTCATGTGGTTTCTATTCATTTTCCAACCTTTCAGGGCTTTCTTCAATGTATTTGAATCCCAGAAAACGTTTTAGAGAAACTATTTGTTCTCATTCGTTCACAGTGACCACTGAGTCCAAAACAACACTTTAACTTAACCAATCTTATTCCATCTCAATTGGATTTATTTACTTTGAAAACAGAGTCTAATTTCTTTTGTGGACTTGCAGTAACTATTAAAATTGGCTAAATTCTTTAGCCATAGAAATCTTTCAAGGAAGTACGTCCTCTCTAGATTTGTTTATTTGGAGAGGTAAGTTATTCCGTCTAAAACTGCCTAAGATGTTTGCTGAGAAAATATCTCTAAGTCCAGACACTGCTAAATATTGAAAGTGATACAAAACCCACTAAGCACTTCCATGTTCACTCAGCCAATACTAGCTATGTTCTCAACTGCAGGTTCAAATCAGGTCATAGACATGTCTGGGGCAAAGCCATCGATGAACATGTCTCAAGTGAATTCACAGATAAACACAGAGATGTCGTTGGGGTAGACTTTGTCACGGTGAACACTGATCACACAGTGTATGGCAATCAAATATGATTGAGCAGCCACTGATACTTTCATTTAGAAAGCAACAATTCAGAAACAATTTTTTGTGTCTTTCATCCTATAAAACATCTGGGAACCTGCCCACCTTGTAATTCTCTGGAACCTTTCTGTGCTGAAGTGTGATTCACTTTATTTCACAGGGTTTGCCTATAGCACAACCCACATTATGCGCAAACCACATTTGATGCGCATTTCACAGGAGGACAGCTGTCATTAACTCAAGATACCACAGCCCTCTGCACCACTTCCTTATACACCTATATTAACAACTGAACTTCACTAACTTTAGAAAATGAGGGCCATCTGGATAGTTCAGTCATATCTTAAAAGTCAATTAGTTACTTCTAATTTTGAATACAAGTTTCTGAATGGTAGGTTCCCCCAAAAAAGCAGTAGATTGTTAAAGGAATCCTTAAGAATTTGGTGTTCATAAATCATCCCTCGCTTACTGACAGAAGTTAGATCATTCATTGCTCTTATCACTGGTAAGCATGCTAAATATTTACATGGGAGACTTGATATTTATTTGACTTTGCTAATATACTCTGATGCCTAAAACTGTAGTTTTTCATGCAGTATGTGACACAGGCCTGCCTTACATCGACAAATAAGGAGAAAACATAAGTACAATCTGTCCTTCATATCAACAGACTGCTTATCTGAACACTCAACCAAACGGATCAGGAATATACAAGGAAGCGTATCTCTGGACTAAGTTCACATATGCACTTTTTTCTTGTTCATGTCCTCAGCAGCATGACAACCATTTGCTTTTACACAGTGTTAAGGAGATTGCACAATCAAGAGCTGGTTTAAAGTGTATGTTGACAAAGAGCTGGATAAATGAATGGTTCAGTGATTAAAAGCCCCGACTGCACTTGCTGAGGATCTGGGTTCAGTTCGCATCGCCCACATCATCTGGTCCACAATCACCTGAACTGAAGCTCTAAGAAATTCAGTGCTCTCTCTCTTCTGGACTCCTGGGCACTGCACTCACATCCACAAACCACACACACACACACACACACACACACACACACACACACACACCACATACACACACACCACACACATACACACACTTTCAAAATAATAAAATAAAACTTTACAGTTTGCCAGGAGATATGCCTCGGTTATAAGCAAGCACTAGTTCATTTTACATACTGAGAATAAACATAATTACTGCTGGGACATCACTCAGGGTCCTAAGGTTGACTGTGCTTTTCTCTCATGAGAACTGATGGGACCTCCTGCAACATATCTGAGATTCTGCATTTACTTTTAAAATTCAGCGAAGAGAAAACAACCATATCCGTTTGTCTTAACTGTTCCCAAATATACCATTTGTGGGCTAATATATACAGTCCCTCTGTTACTGGACCCATCTTGATTTTCTACAATCTTAATCATTTTTTGCAAAATAAATTGTAAAGATGACTGACCTAGGATTATGTTCAAGGCAGATTTGACTCAGAACACAGTCTCCAGTTGTTTTTTTCTCTTGCTCCTTTAGGTCACCTGTGCCTTCTATACCTTCATTAACATTTAATATATATTTTCCCACAAGCAACAAGCAAGCCAGTGCTACCTTTCACATTGTTTTTTTTTTTCCACTGAGTACATGATTGATGGGAATGGAGATTTCCAAAAATGTACATAAAAAACCCCTTGTCCTTGCATGTTATATTTTAAAGAATAAAATTCTGTGCAGTTTACCAGGTTATTTACATATTTCAACACCTTCTTTTGTTGATCTACTGCATATGTAATAAAAATAGTGCCATCTATCCAGGCTTTTCTTACACAGAATTGAATGCTCAAATGCTCAAAGAATGATGTGTTTTATTTTACCAGTATGTCCCTTGGGGATTCACTCAAGAATTCAACTACATTTCCTCCCTTGTTACAACTGTACTTACAACTGTCGTAACTGATTAAGTTTAACACTAGAATTCCAATTCAGTTATTTAGATTGCTGCTCTGTCATCCATCTCCCTCATATCAATATTAATGATATCAAAATAACTACTTTGATTAGATTTAAGAATAGCCTGCATTGTCAACCCCTCATCCTTCCCCATGCATTTATGCATCCACAATTTTCAGAATATGTTCCCAGATCACATATTTGTAAGTAAAAGGAGATATGAATCTAGGTGAACTAGCAGATGTTAGCCATGTTAGGACTAGTAGACTTTTGTTCTCTTTGTGCTAGGCATTCCTAACTGGAATTCAAAGTTTGGGCTATTAGAAAATTTGGATAGTCTCTCATTCAGTTACTAATTACTTTTCTGTATTGCTCCATTTTGTGTGAAATAAATTAATAAACAGTGAATTTGAGTTAGAAATTTCTAGAAATACTGATTCTGGTACAAAATGACAGTATTATTACATTTTCTGGATAGAAGATAGTCTCTTGGCTTCATCATAGTTTTTAAAATGTTTCTTTCCTTTCCTTCACTTCTGCTAATATAACTAAATTATATGTGTCCATTGCTGACTCTATAGCCTTGTGTGGAACCCTGGTATCCTTGGCTCACTTCTGATCTCACTCAGTGTTACTCTCTATCCTCCTACCAGGATCCTCCTACATTTTCCCAACAGTCACATGACATCTTTAAGTCTCTCTCTCTCATTTAGAATCCCAGTCTATTCTTGCCCACAGCATTCTTCTTTGAGAGTACCAAGAACCATTCTTGTTTAGATTCAAGCCAGAGGCATTGTTAAATGTGGTTGTGGTATAATGCATTATTATGTTTTCTTTAACCCTCTCCCTCATGGACAAATTCCATAGGAATAGGAGCAACTTTCCATGCGGTCATCATTATGCCCCAAGCATGTTCATGAGGTCCCATACATAGTTGGCACTAAAACTATGGTGTGACAGAGATAAGTAGAGTCCTCAGCCCTCATCAAGCAAAGGTCTCTTTGCAACAGATGGAGACCATTACAGAAAAATCACAACCAATCTAAATTCAGAGTTGTGAAGCGCAGTCCTAATGAACGCATCTACAGAACGTACCCGCACATAACGCTCAGGGAACCTTGTAGAAGGGGGTCAGAAAGTGCATAAGAGCAGAGGATCGGGGAGTCTGAGGTGAGACTCTGGTATTTTAATCTCAAAAGAGTTAAAAAATAAACAAAATTTTCAAAAATAGAAGAGGGAGGAAGATGGTTAGGTTAAATGTCTTAGCACCTCCGTTTTGAGACCTACAGGTCTTTAGAGAAACCTAAAGGCAAGTGTCTTTCTGTGCAAAGAGCAAAACTGATAGGAAATTCTTATTAGTCGGTAAGCAAAGTTAGAGTTTCTATAAAAGGAAAAGTCATTAAGGTAAAGATTAATTTAAGTAAAAGACCAGTTAATAAAAATGTGGTGAGAGTTAAAAGTTGAGAATTATTACAAAAAAAAAAAAAATGGAAGAATATGGTATAAATATTAAATACTACTTTAGTAGATTCCAGTAAGAAATGTGAATAAAAAGATATGACACAAGGAGAGAACTGAGGACGATAAACAGAAGTTCCCCACTGTGCTTTAAAAAGCAATAGTAATATCAGTTAAACACATAATATCTAAAATAAAGCAGGAGTCAAGGTTCGCCCAAGGTACTGTTTCCCAGGGGAGCCCTCAGTGTGTATGGAGGCTTCTGTGTCTTCCTTGTTTATTGGTACAGCGGGCCTCTGTGCTCATGGTGACATTTCTGTTTTCCACTGAATGCCATAATGTTGTATTGTGCCGCTCAGTGTAGTGCTCTCTGTTACCTTCCTATCTACATCATCCATCTCTTCAGAGGAATTTTTCTTTTACAAAAAGGCTATTTTAGAGACACAGTTAAACTTTAAATCTTCAATTCTAAAACCCCCTTTATCACTGAAGAACAGAGAGGCCCAGAGCCATAAAACTAGTTCATTTCAAACAGACAATTCTTTGATATTGCATA
>JANHMN010000007.1:38637400-38651906 GCA_030674055.1 Rhabdomys pumilio | reverse complement strand
TTATTTTCACCAATGAAAATAGATTCCTCACAGAATCTCTTCGTGTGGGGTCATTCTTCACTCCAAACCAGGCATTATAAACTCTGATGATCCAACCTTTACTGTTCTGCCTAGGACATGACTACCACATTTTTTATAAAAACTGAGGTACCCATGAAAGTATTCTGGAGTAGTGGTCAGTAATTCTCTTGAAACAGCAAATATAAGTTAGGACTGTCCTGAGCAGACTAGGATGACTGGTCATATTACCATCAAAATATACAGGAAAAAAATATTTGCACTGAGATTTCGTAGCCAATGGTTTGTAGTTATTTCTCGAGTGAGACTTTGTAGCATCTCACTCTCTTGGGCATCATTCGTCCCATGCTTCCTCATACCTCATGCATAATGATATAGGACTTGTTTATTTCTAACCCATTTTTTTTTTACCAATCAAACATACAGAGAGAATGTGTCCAAAGAAGTAGACATGAATTCATAAAAATAATAATATATCCATTTAAATTGTGTAGTATGTGGTGTAATGTCATTGGAAAGTTCTGGCATGGACAAATATTGTTCTTGGACCATCTCAGGTCTACATACAATGGATCATCAATTACTCTTTGTTCTGCTAAGTAATCGCTACAGCATCAGCTATCATGGTTCACTGTTTCCTCATCAATATGCAAATGCAATACAGTCTGTGAACTCCTTCTCTCAAAAACTGTTAAAGGCTGGTACACTGGGAAAATTAATTTGCTCATCTAATCAAAAGTGGGATTGCAAATACCATGAAACCTCTATGTCCCTTGCTATTGCTTTTACCATTGGGACTTTTAAGGGCTCAAAGTAAAAAGCAATTAAGAGTTCCTGAGATTCACAAAGGCAAAGATTGAATGCATTCTGTGTCTTGAGGGTTAGATGGGTACAGCCACCAACCCATCACTCCAGCATATTTCCCTAAGCCAATCAAATGAACTGACACATTTTCTTCTGCCAAGTTAATTACATAAAGACCTGCTGATTGGTCAGTAAATTATAACCCAAACTGTATAAAATAGAATTAAGAATATGCTTCCCTTGTTTTTCCTGTCATCTTGAAAATGATGCTCTCAAAAGAGGGCAGTCATTGAGGTTACCTCAATCTTGTGACCATTAAAAAAATGAAACTCAACTTTTTCATTTTCTGTTGTTTTCCTTCTGAGAATAATTTGGATACGCATACCTAAAAACTTAGTAAGACACCTTTCTCATTTCATAAGGACTGTGTAATATTTCAATAATAAGCCAGGAGTCTCTGCTTTCACAACAGCTGGAACACTTGCTCCTGTCCTTCCTAGAAACAGGGTGCTGTTATTCCCGCACAGTTCCCAGATTTAATGTGCATGTTTAGGAAAGCGCCTGTCAAGGGGCGTTTATTCCCCATCAGAAACTCAGCTCCCAGGACTCACACCGCAGTATGCCATTGGCACTTTAAAAGTTTCTCTTCTCCCAAACAGAGCAGAATTAAACACAATTAGGAAATTAAGAAAATAGCCCAATGAGAGCCTTTATTTTATCTGTATCTGGGAAATTTTAAAGTACAAACTTCAGAACCTAGCTACATTATTAGTCATGATTTAGTTATTACATGCAAAATTAAGAAGAAAGTATGTAAGGATTAAAAGCTAGGCTAACTTGAATATAATGAGACGAGCTGGAACTCTTGCCTTGACTATTGCTTGCTCAATAGATGGTATTTGAGTTAGCACCTTATCCATCACAGTCTAGGAAGAGGCAAATTCAAACATACCAAGATTCATGCCCAGTCTGATCATGAAGTAGTGAAGGAACGAGTGAAAGAGTAGTAATAATAATAATAATAATAATAATAATAATAATAATAATAATAAATGTGAGATGGCTAGTAAGTATTTATTGGTCTTTTTAATGACACATGGAGAGAAACAAAATGTTTTTCACATACATTTATAAGACATTAGAGAATATGAAGATTATTTTTCCAAACATAAAACTACAGAAAAATAAGCCAAATTAAAAAAAGCAAATACCAAATTATTCTATTTCAAATTACCTTGTTTATGCTAAGGTCAAAATAGGTCCAAATTCCATTATCTTGTCAAGTTAGTAGTGGGCACATAGTAGGTATTAACTGGAAGTGTAGTGAGGGAGCCTACAGGGATAGGGAAAAGTACATTTCTGGGTATAGATAGACCCTGGTCACTTTGAGTCAGTTACTTTTGAAAGGTTTTTGGTTGGTTTTTTTGGTTTTTTGTTTATTTGTTTGTTTGGTTTTTGGTTTTTGGTTTTGGATTTGGGTTTTTTTTTTTTTTTTTTTGGTCTTCCTTTGTTTTATGTGGGTATATTATACTTTAGTTTTAAAATAATGTATGATTAAATGTAAAAATTAAGGAAAAATGAAAAACATTCAAAAGTCCTTTTCCAAATCCAGTAAATTCTAAAGGGTCTCACATAAAGCACATATCACTTTGTTGGCATTACCTGAAGCCTTGAGCCTGTTTAGCAGTGGAGCCAGTGTTGAACTTGGGCATGTCATCTTCTGCCCCCATACCATGTGGGTGGGCACTATTTTGCCTTGTTTTCATCCATGGGCTGTGATGCAGCCTACTGGCTTATGCCTGCCTGCCCTCATTGCAGAACTAACACTACTTGCCATATTGCAGGCGAACTGTGTGAGGAAAAGCTGGACTTCTGTGCACAAGACCTGAATCCCTGCCAGCACGACTCCAAGTGCATCCTGACTCCAAAGGGATTCAAGTAAGTCCGAGACCAGTCGGGGCTCACAGTGGAGCTGGGAATTGGGTTGGGGGGTTTCTTTGAGGAATGTGTCTCCTCCACCATCCCGAGTTTCACAATTTTGCCAAAGATTAAAGGATGAATCATATGTACCCTAGTGCCTGTGACAGTTTTGCAAATAGTTATGTGAACCATGGACATTAATTAGCACAATAAATGTAAATAAATAAATAATAAAGAAAAAGCTTATGTTCACCACAATGTCTAGGAAGCCCTTTGTGCAATGAAACAGCCTTTGAATTAGCTTCCTTACATGTATTTAAAGGCCAATCCAATTAAGTTTCTAACATCCACCAGGTAAACGTATTTTAAAACAGAGAAATTGGTTTTGGTGTAACTTAAAGTTCTATGGTCTAGAACAGCCAGTTGACTATGGAGGCTGAGATAACGTGGCCAGGTTACTCTGTTCAGCCCTGGCTTGTGCGTGTTGTCTTTCTGGATTTACTGATAAGGGCCATTATTAACCTTCTTCTTGACATCCAACCCAACCCGTTCACACTACATTTTTAGAGAGCTAAAAGATTAATCAAAATCATTTTTTACCCCTCACAATATTTCTGAAATATGCTAGATACCAAATTAGATGATAACTTTGTTACAACCTTGAAAAATATTAATGATCAATTTATTCATGAGTAGTTTTAGAGCTGGCAATAACTTAACCGTCATCTCGCCTAGATGCTTCATTTTAAACGCAAGGTAGTTTTAGCCAAGAGAAGTCAGGTACCTGTGCTAAGACGGCATATTAATTTACTGATAGAGCTGAAACTAGACTTGATATTTGAAATGATATGGTTCATGGAAACTATATTTCTATTAACAAGCTAGAAAGTTTATTATTACCTCAGTTGGCTTGGAATCAACTTTAGATTGGATTCTAAGGGCTGACTAAGGTATATTCAGGAGTAAAGTCGTGACTACATAAGATAACTGAAAAGGGCATTTTCTACTCTGTCAGCCAGTATTCGTGCAGCATCTATAGTCAGCAAAGTACGGGATGACAGCATTCTTCATGTCCGTGGTATTTACCACTATGTACCTCTCCATTCTTAATTTTCTCAGTAGAGTAGCCAGAGCCTCGTAGTTGGACATCTCAGAAGTTAAATTCACTCATGTCTAGGAAACATTTATGAGCAAATGGAATTTGAACTGTATATCGAAGAGTTTGATGTTTTTTTAAGTGCTAAGAATTCAACTCAGCCTTGCATTTGCTGGACAAAGGCCTTCACCTTCATCTGTGTCTTCAGGCTTTTCACTTTTAGTTATATTTTTGAGAGGCTCTTACCAAGTTGCTTAGGCTACCTTCAAACCTGTGATTTGTTCACTTATTCCCTGAGCTACTAAAGTAAAGTGGGCCCTGCAATGATTTAGATAATTAGTAAATAAATGATCACATATTCAGAGAGAATGGTGATGTGAACTCAGTGCTGACAGAGACCACTGTCTTTTAGTGGTTACAGTGAAGTAAATAGTACAGAATTTTCTTTTCACAGTATTACAGTCAATTTGTTTTAAAACTTTCAGAGCACATGTATATAGTTGCAGTATAGTATATCCTGACTATATTTACCATCTCACTGAGAAAAAAAAAAACAGATGTAGTTCTGAGTCCATCTTTAGTTATACTAAGTTCCAATTCTAGCCAAAAACTAGAAGTATTGTAAATTTTTTTATTTTATACACAATGCTGCATTACATTTTATTCTACCCAACTCTGCACAACAATTGCTTTACCTCCCAATGGCTTTGGTCTGCCCACAGTCAAGGCTGGTGTGTCACATCTGCATCACTTATGTGGAGCGAACATCACCGAGATGCAGAGAATTAACAAGAATGGTTTCCTGGGGCACAGTATCTGATAAACAGGTTCCATGGGACTTTGTGTAATTCTAAGACACATTATTAGTAAGATGTAATGGGAACAATGTTAAACGAGGGTAGCTCGTTTTAGACAAAGGACTGATTCTTAATTAAGTATTTTCTATTACTAGCAATTAGGGCATACTCTCTAGAGTATGCCTTGCTGCAAGCTGCAAGCTAGGTGGACTGATTTGAAGGCCCTCTGCTTTCACCAGCCAGTAATGCAAGAGCTCGTTGTAGAGATGTATGGAGTTGAGCTGAAACAGGTTAAGTCAGAATGAGCGCTATTACTCCCATCTTATAAATAATTGTGCACTGTGGGAAGCATTGCTGCAGAAAGAAAATGGCATTGAAACCAAACAAGAGGAAGCTGGAGGAGAAAATCTTTACTGAGAAATGTTGTTTGGACAAGTTTTAATCTTACTTAAATTTCATTTTCTTATTAGTAAGTTGGCAGAGCTGCTTTGACTTTTCATGCTTTATCATACTCTTCATAAATCTCCTGAGTTGCTGTGAGATATTTTTAGAGCATGATATACCACAAGCAGTATTTTCAAGATTACGTCTTTCTTAGTTAGCATTTAGAGTCCTAAACAGTGTGTGTGTGTGTGTGTGTGTGTGTGTGTGTGTGTATTCTATTTCACATTCTATATTTCCTCCTTCACTCTTCATCAGATAGTAGAGCATGTATGTGTGCATGCATGTGTCACTGTGTGTGTGTATGTATATTCTATTTCACATTCTATATTTCCTCCCACACTCTTTATCAGATAATAGAATTGAAGAGATGTAATAGGCTTTGTTGGTCATAGAAGAGGTGGGAAATTCTTATTTAAATGTCTTAAAACAAGAGAAAGACAGAATAATCAGTCATGATATAGCTGCTAGTTCTAAGGGACTTAAAAAGTAGTAGTTGGGGGGAAAAGGGCATAAAATATCTCCTAGACAGCTACTGTGGTAAGTGTATGGTTCTCTTATCTTTTACTTTGATTTCTTTTCTCAGATAAATAATTCAGAGTGTTTCAAAGCCTGTCTTTTTTTTTCTTTTAATGTTCAGCACTTCAGTGGCTCTGCCCACATTAACATTGATGGAAGCTCCCTTCCAGGTCCCCGTCCATCTATTCGAGAATGTGTATGACCACTTAGGGTCCATTTAGCTTCAGTCTTGCTGTGTACTTCTCTTTATTTTGATTTAGTATTAACGTCAAGCAGCCTCAGTGCAAGCATGCCTCTGAATGAGCTCATTTTGTTCCTAAACCATACATGCAACATGCATGGCTCTCTTAGAAGAACTGTACCCCCATTTGTTTTAATATATCAGCTCTCCAGTAAATAACCTTACTTTGCATCTTTGGATAATACCCTTGGCACCCTGTAATGTCACATTTAATCAGGTCATTCTTTTAACTATCTTTATTCATTTTAAATATATTTTTATAGAATACTGAAAAATTAGGAGAGAATATATATAAAAACCTTTCTAGGAAAATCAAGGGTCCTGAAAATTGAAGCCACTTTTTGATCATTCCAATATCTAAGTAAATGTTAGTGACTTTACACATAGCATTCTATTTAATATTTAATATACCTGTAGAGCTGACCTTATATCCTGTTATAGGTTAGAGAGGGCCACTTGGATGTTAAATGCCTTAGTTAAAATGTTGTTTTACAGCATGTGAAATAATCTAGACAGGAAGACAGATGATGTGAGATGCTAATTACATTTGGAATTTTAAAAGTTGAACTTAGAAACAGAGTAGAGAGCAATGCCACGATTTAGGTGTAATGGAAGTGGAGGAATACGAGGCTTCAAACTTAAGAATTTATAGGAAGGAGATGAGTGTGTTCTGTGACCTGTTGTAGAGACAGTGACTACAGTTAACAGCACCATATATCTTCTAAGAGATAAGGTCATAATTATTCTTGCCATAAAAGTTATACACGGACACATACAAAGACACACACACACACACACACACACACACACACACACATATACATATATATTACTTTCATCATATATAGCCTGATAAATATATGTAAAATCAGGTAATAATACAAGGTATGTTAGTTTCTTTTCCTGTTGCTGTGACAAAACCACTTAAGAAAAATGACTTGGAAGAACAAGCATTTACTCTGCCCACAATCTACTGTATAGTTCATCTAATGTATAGTTAGTTCATGGCTAGTGGTTAGGGTGACAGGAGCAGGAAGCAACATCACATCAACTACTGGAAAGCAGAGAGCAAGGTGAATACACACATTTGTTCAATCCCCTCTCTTCATCTGTACAGTCAGGCATCCCAGGCAAGGAATGGCACCACCCACCAGAAGTGAACCTTTCTGTTTTAACCCTCACAACCCTGATGATCCCTCATAAGCATGCTCAAAAGCCCATCTCCCAAGTGACCCCTGTCGAGTAGACAGTACTAACCATCACAGTGAAGTGGTGGATATTTAATGAATTTGATTGTGGGTATTATTACCCAGTTGTACGTATATTAAACATCATGTGATAAATGATAAAATATATAGTTTCATTAAGCTAGAAAATAGAAATGCTGATTTGTTAAAGGAAAAAAAATCAGATTTAACAATGAAGCCAGACTGGAATATGAATTCCATTTAACTGCAAAGCTAAAATTCCGTGGATTCAAACATGGTTTTCTGTCATGTATATATACATATATCTATACACACACATAAAATAGAAACTAACCCTTCTTTAAACTCAAATGAAACACATTCATGGGAGCCCCATTATTTAAATTGAACAAGTCATGACAAAAGAATGTTCTAAGGGAAGAGTGGAGGATGGAGAGGGCTATCACAAGTGTTATCTCATCTGTGGCCGTACTTGTGCAAGTTCCAATGTTCCTATAGCTTCAGTAGCTATAATGAAACAACAAGGTACCATAATGAAAATTATGTAGAGGTATTTCCTTGGTCTCTGTTGTACTGTACTCTGTTCATCTTTCCTATGACATGTAAGATGATGCTATGCCTACAAGATGTGAGCAATAGGCATGGTGACATTGAGTATGGCTACTGCCTAAGGGTATCCTAAACACATTTACTTCAGTGCTGGAAAAGTGGATGTGATTATCAACACCTTGATTAGTTCCTGTTGGGGAGGTGCAGATATCCAACATGGATAAGGGGATGATAAGTATTCAGGGCTGGACAAAGTAGACAGGGTCTGATGTTACTGAGAAGGATGCACAATACAAAACATATTGTTTAACTGTTGTTTGTAGCTGAAGTCTCCGTGAATAATTTACATCATGGGTAGCAGTCAGCATGATTAACTGAATACTACAATGCTCTATAACCCATTGCATGTGTAGTAAGACATTTCCCTAGAGGATCAGAAAGTCTTGGTTTCCTTAATGCCACCGCTGGATTTTCAATGCTCTGCAACAGAGCACGGTTTTTAAAGGGAACCTTGAGCAACTGCTTATCCAGCAGTGCGGTGTAACAACTCAGGGTCAAGGGTCTAGTCAAATTCCCTAGATCCACTTCCCACAAGAGGCGCTTAAAAGTGTACATCACTTGATAAAGATTTGAGTTTTTTCTCCAATAATATCTATACCTGGACAAGGGTATAATGTTATTGTCTATATCACAGAGCTGTAGGATGATATAGTGGGTTCGCTGAATCCACATTCTTAAAATGGGTAGTTGTTCAAAGAGTATAATCTCCATTCCCACAGTCCTCCATCAGCAATAGAATAGACACCCATTTTGCCTCTATACAACATGAATGGAGAGGCTAAAAAGAAGTGCCTATAGAACTGATCTCAGAAATTTTGTACTTGATCCAATATCACAACCTATAAGGTCAATCCAACTCTTCCATAATCTAATCATTGATTAAAACTAACAGTGTCCAATATAGTTAATTTTCTTAAATATCATTTCCTTAAATGATATTCTTGTCTAGTGTTATATAGTCTGACTACTTTCAAAATATACTTAATATTCTTTGTAAGTTTGCCAACCATGTTAGCATATGAGTATAGTCCTAGCACTCAGGAAGAACAGGCGGGATGATTGCAACGTGTTTAAAATCTGCTTTGTAAATTTACATATAAGACTGTTATCAACCAAATAGACAATGGAATTTAAAGGAACATAAAATGAGGACACTGTTGACAACATAGTGTGTGAAATGAGGAAGAAACTCTGGTACAGCTTCTTTGTAGTTGGATTTGGGTTGCTCCCGATCATTAAGGAGTTAATCATTACGCTCACTTCAAGTAAGACAGCCATGCCTCCGAAGTGCACCCTATCCTGTTGTGCAGACATCCATTAATTAGAAGGACAAAACTGTTGTAAATAAGCTTCCCTGTTGGGATGGTGCTATTTTAGCCAGATGAAATGCCATGGCTCTTCCTGATCTTTTGGCTCAGTCAAATTTGAAACTTTATCTCCTTGAAACAGGTGTGACTGCACTCCGGGATACATTGGTGAGCATTGTGACATTGACTTTGATGACTGCCAAGATAACAAATGTAAAAACGGTGCTCACTGCACAGATGCAGTGAATGGATACACATGCGTCTGTCCTGATGGCTACAGGTGAGGACAGGAGAACACGTTTGTGTGTGTGTAGAGATATATCTAGGACTCTGAGCACATCTAGTCTAACCTAATGTTCCTTTATATTTGTTAGCGGCTTGTTCTGTGAGTTTTCTCCACCCATGGTCCTCCCTCGCACCAGCCCCTGTGATAATTTTGACTGTCAGAATGGAGCCCAGTGTATCATCAGGATAAATGAACCAATATGCCAGTGTTTGCCTGGCTACCTGGGAGAAAAGTGTGAGAAACTTGTCAGCGTGAATTTCGTCAACAAAGAGTCCTATCTTCAGATTCCTTCAGCCAAGGTTCGGCCTCAGACCAACATCACACTTCAGGTGAGAGATCTTCCTGCTCATCCCCAGTGAGCTGAAGAAAAACTTCCATGTGTGAAAAGCTTCAGATGTTTTACTTTCAATATTTATGTTTTTAAAATAAGATAGGAGCCAGTATGTTAATTCATTAAAGTGAGGGGGAGCTGGGCACCAAAGTGGCCATTTCATTTGACACTGTAAGTGAAGGTGTTTTGCCCTGTTAACTTTTATGGCCCTGCCATTTCTTCTCTGTACATGGGAAAGGCTTTACTTTAAAACCTGCAGCTGAGAAGCGCACAGCTGAGACACCACACCTTAACTTGGCTTTCTGTCATCTGTAACTCTTCACCCAAAGACTTGAGAAAAAGCCACGGAATTAACAAACATTTTGATGTCTTACCACAAAGACAATTACCACTAAGCAAGTCATTCATAGCCCTGAGGTGTGAATTATACCAGATTAGGGATAATAAATGTAGAGTATTTGGACAAATTGGGGTTACATACTTGTTTTATCTGGTTAGCAAATTTTTTTACTATATTTTAAATTTAAGTGGCTCTGACCCACTTCTTACAGACTTCTCTCTTTGTATTTTTTTTTTTTTTACTCTGACACTGACAATACAGTCATGGCTTCTGAAATTATGGGGCAAGTATGCTAGGAGGGAGCTAGGTTCCCTTTAAGAACCTCTCTACACCATCCCTTCCCATGCCTACCACATTGAATATGTAAAGTACACTGGTATTAGAACTTTTAAATTCTAACTTTCACTTGAGTACCTTAGTAGCCCCCCCAAAAGAAAAAAATTAATACAAAAGCAGATATTTTGTATTTCTCTCTGCACATAGCATGAATTTAAAGAATTTTTTATGGGTTAGTCTTAATATAGTCATATTTAGTATGTGCCAAGGATAAAGCTTAGAGTAGGAGAAAAAAAATACAGATACACAAAATTTTCCAGTAGAGACAATTCTGACATGACATCCAACAGATTTACTTAGATATTTGTTATTGGTTTTCTTAATTACTTATGGATTTATTTACAACAGAACAATTACCAAATTGCCTTTAAGCAGCAATTTCAACAAACTTTTTTTTTCTCCTACCCAAAAGACAATCCCTAATGACCCCCCCCCCCATTCACTTAGCAGCCTGTTTCTTTGCGTGACTACATTTGGTTGACTGTGCATCCTAACATCAGGGCTACCTCCTACTAGATTGCCACAGATGAAGACAGCGGCATCCTCTTGTATAAGGGTGACAAAGACCACATTGCCGTGGAACTCTATCGAGGGCGAGTTCGAGCCAGCTATGACACCGGCTCTCACCCGGCTTCTGCCATTTACAGGTGAAGATCTCTCAATTACTGGTAAAGGTGAAAAAGCTTATTCAATGAAGAACTGTTTCTCTTCCACAGTTGTATAACGGGAAGGGATGGGGATATTTTGGTGATTGCAGGTGGCCTAGTTCTTTATGAACTGCTAAAGCAGGATACCTGAGACCAAGTAACGTAAAAATCAGAGATTTATGTTTTATATTTTGCAAACTAGAAAATCTAGGATCAGAACAACCACATCTTTCAAAGAAGTGCCTTTTAGTAGTATGATTCTATGGGAAAAGGAAAGGGAGAGGGAACACATGCTAGAGATAAGAAGAAGGAAGGGAGCTACTCTCCCTTCATTGCGGACCCACTCATGCTGACTAACCCTCTCCCTGAAGATCCAGACAATTCCCAGGTGAAGGCAGAGCCCTCATGGCCTGACTATCTTTTAGCTTCTCTACCCTCTACTCTTCAACATTGTTGCATTGGAGGTTATATATTTTACGAATGAATTTAATGGCTATATGCAAGCTATTGCAGTCAGCTTTACAGTACCCTTAGTACCAATAATCCCCGATCATGCAGCAGACATTACTTACATGCATAGGTTTTCCAGGCAGGTTAACTTAAATGAATTAAGCAAGTCAACTATAGGGAAAGACTATGGTCTTACTCCTTCATTCTTTAAAAATATCCTTCTTTGTAAGTACATATTCCTCCATGACAAATAGCCTCAGTGTAGGCAATTCAATACAAATGTTGCGATGGAGGGAAGTAAAATCAAATCTCTTTATATCCGGCTCTCCTGCTGCCAAGTGAAAATATGGTCCACAGCTTATTGTTCATTTGTTTACTCAGTGTGATTTTTTTTCTCCTCCTTAAATACGGATTCATATTTATGTTGATGTTATTGTTTTGAGGCAGGATTTTCCTGTTTAGTCCTCTCTGTCTTGAAGCTCGATCTATAGACCATGCTGGATTCTAATTCCGAAATCCACCAGCCTTATCTACCTGTGTGTTGATGCCACCACGCCCAACTTGATTCACATTCATAATGCCGTGTTTATGAAGAAAACACATCTGTTGGCTACACACACTTGGCCACACATGATTAGATGTTGATTATGACATAAAGTACAGAAAGTGATGTCAATCTTATGGGTATTATCTGTGAATATGGAAATGTGTTTCAAAAGCCTTCATAGCTCATTAGCTCCTTCAAACAGTTAGGGGAATGTAGATGCCAGTTGCAGCCCTGAGTAGTAGAATTTACTTATTTCTGGTGGTGAGCTAGGCCACTTGGAACTATTTACAGCATAAAACAGACACATAATTATTGGTTTTCAAGTGGAATACAATGGTTATTTCACCTCTAAATGTTGATGAATTACAGCCAACATTTTCTATCATTAGGCTTTAAAGTATATAGTGTTTCAGCCCATAAAAAGATTTCATAAATTTGCGGTCCATTTTGTTTTACTTTATTTTTTGGTTTTTGATGACAATGGTGCACTACAGAACCATTCCAAACCATAATAAAGATTCTTGGGTTGGCATATTAAAGCTAACGTTCACATAAAATACACCAAAATATTTCTAGATAAGTTGGAAGAACCCAAGTGATTTACCCAAATGAAGACTTACTGGAAAGGGCATTTTATGTTTGATTCTAGGTTCACTGCCACTTTTTACGTCAACAAAAAATAGTGTATGTCCTGTGACAGTTATAAAAATAATACTATGTTGCACACTCTCCACTTTAAACTAAAAGCTCTTGTTTCTATTAGAAAATTATATAATAGACACGTGTTACTTCGTCTTGTCAACAGGTTCTATTTAATTCTTGTATTTGAAATTAAAACATGCAATTTGGACAAGCTATTACATTATTTCATAGTTTAAAAAGACAGGCATCAATTAGCTAATATTTGAGTATTATATTAAATTATAATACTTAAGTAGTAAGAAAATTATTAATATTCAAAGGACCTAAAGGTAAAAAGGCAGGGAAGAAAAACTGAGAAAGTCTTCACAAGAAAGTAAGAGATTATCAAAGTATCATACTTAATTTAAAAAGAAAATTGGAGGCCAGGTGGGGTGGCACACACCTTTAATCTGAGCATCTGGGGAACAGAGGCAGGTGGATCTCTGGGCATTCAAGGCCAGCCTGCTCTACATAGGGAGTTCCAGGACACTCAGTGCTGCATAACAGAGAGACCCTGTCCCCAAAAAATAAGTAAGATATTTGTGTTCCAAGCATTTACATAAAGTAAAGGTGGGCATCAAAGGAGAGGTTGGGTGGAAGGACTCCTTGCACAAATTCCACAGCACATTATTTTGAGTCATGAACCATTTGGATGTCATCGGCTCTCATAGAATACTGAAGTAATAGAAAAATGTGCTCTGAAAATTGTGTCTTAGGCACATTTCGTCACCTGTCTGGTCTAAGCATGCAGACAATCATGCTGTCTTGTGAGATCATGCTGAGAAGCAACACACAAGCAAAATATCCAGACAATTAATATAAATCAGTAATCATAATCATAATCGCTACTGGCATCATAGATTCTCAGTTACTCAAAGTGACTTTCAGAAAGAAAAGATTACTCCAGTACAAAGATGTTTCGCTCACACGCTTTACTCACAGGCTGGTTTCTTGGCACCCAGCATAGGGTGCGTTTACTTCTAATCCTCCGTTTCCTTCCACATTCACTTTGCAGTTTAAGGCTGCGCTAGTTTTCTGGCTTATCTTCAAAGCACAGAAAATGGCATAGCCTCCGTGGTTGTTCCTCCCTTTCTAAAAGTTATGAGTGAAAGGTGCTATTTCTGAATTAATTTGGTAAAACTCCATCAGTAGCACCATTGCAGTCAGCTCCTGTGAGGTACTTACAAACTATTCGGTTAAATTGAATTTTCAAATCACATTTCCGTTCAACTCTATATAATATTATGAAAAGTACACACGGTTGCTTTAAAGGACATAATTAAAGATTTGTATTTTAGGTAACTGTTCTTGCTTGGTTTCGTTTCCTTGCTAAAATTTATGTTATATAAATTTTACATTTCTGAGGAACATTTTCTACATTGTGTATTGCATAATGCTGCTCTATGAGGAAAATGCATTTGGGAATTAATTTTGTACATCAAGGACACTTTATCATTTGATTGATTTCTTCTCAACTTGGATTAAAATGGATTTTATTTTTTAATATTAGAGAAAAACAATCACATATGCATGTACTTATCCTGTAGGACTGTTTTTCAGTTAAAAAAATTCCATTATTTACCTAAATTCATTTAATATTCATGTTAAAAAAATCATATATCAGTTATTGTAACAAATGGGCTAGCAGAAGTATAAGGATTTCACAGGTTAGACCTATATTGGTAAGATTTACTTCAAAGTTTTCTAATCTAGATAAACAAAATATTGTTTATAATAAAAATATGCCATTTTTCTTAGATGAAACAAAGGTCATTTTGCTAAGAAAATAACAATTTTGTAAGCTTTATCAACTACTATTTATAAATGATGAGAACTGGATGCATCTCAGTGAATAGGAACACTAGATGCTCCGCCAGAGCTTGCCTGCATCCACACTAGGCAAACTTAATACACTGCTGTATGTCCAG
>JANHMN010000007.1:38587638-38637390 GCA_030674055.1 Rhabdomys pumilio | reverse complement strand
TGCCTGCATCCACACTAGGCAAACTTAATACACTGCTGTATGTCCAGCTTCAGGTCTCCAGTGCCTGTAGCCTCTGCAGACATGTACACACATGGACACACACCCACACAGAGAGAGACACATAGCCATAATTTATAAAAATAAATACTAAAGATTTTTTTTAAATAGGACAGTTAATATACCTTTATGGATGTTGGTGAAACAAAAGATGTAAATTTTTTGCAGTACAAATAAAGTAGCATCTTTTATCAACTTATTTCTTACATTATCACAGAAGACTATGGTCTTTTTTTTTTTTAGATATGTATAGATTCCCAGCATCTGGAATACAGTCAGTAGTGGAAAGGCTGTGCTAGAGCCCTCCACTCCTTTCTGATTGGGGGTAATCCAGGGTCTGAAACTTTGCATGCCTTACAAACTACCAGGCACTGTTGTGTTCTATGGAGTATGCTTGAAGAATAAATTGTACAAGTGGAATTATTTAAGCAGTTTTTCAAGCTCATGACATTCATCCCTTTCCTTTGCCTAAGACACATATCGAGATTGATGCTGTTTTTATATCAACCATGTCCACAATATTTCTATGACAGCAGTCATCAAATGCTACAAACATAGGTTCATTCTCCCTAATGACTGGTTGTTAAACACTTGCTAACACGCCCACAATCTATAGGATTCCAATCTGCAGCAACAGATGAAGTTAGCTGTATAACAAATGATCAAACGCAGGTTCTGGCAACATGTCTGCCTTTTGAATTTAGAGAATGGCATACAGAACAACTCAATAATAATGCCAGGAAGAGTGGGAGAATGAATGAATGAATGAATGCATAACCATAATACTGTATTCAACACTATTCAGAGACTAGGAATACATTATAATCCCCAAACATAATGCTAATTTGCTTGCATATCAAAGCAACTTTCTTTTAGCTGATATTAACATAAATTTATAAAAAAAATTTACAAAATTTTTAATAAAAAGTATATACTCCTTTCTTAACATAAATATTAACATCATACACAAAATGAGATAGCTTCTTCAGAAGCACTGTGAAAATTAGCCACTCAGAGTGATCTACCAAGCTGGTGTACAGGATTATGCATGTAGGAGACCATTATGACTGCATGGCATTTTCTGCTGCCAGCTGTGAGGTTTCCTTGGCTTCACACTGTCTGCATTATCCAGTTCCATAAGATGGAGAAGTAGAAGAGACAGAAGAGGAAAAGGGAAGAGGGAGAAAGGTGGACAAACAGAAATAGAAATGGAGGGAAAAAAGAGCCTGAGCACATGGAACAGTAAAGATGGTGTCCTTGGAGACACACAGAATGTTTACATCCTTTTTAAGATAAACGTTCAGCCATTCTCACGTGCTATCTGGGAAGGGATCACCATGGGCACTGTAACATTGAGCAAGTTGTGACATCTCTCTGAATTTCTCCATTTTATCTTATGGATTAGAATCATTATTGTTTTCCCATGCAGTCATGGAACTTTGAAAGGAACGTGCAAATGCCACAGCACTGGACAGGACAGAGAGTAGGACCCAGTACCTGGTACTGATGGTGGATTATGAATTGACGTGATCTCTGGAAAGCAGTGGATAAAGATGCTACTGAGAACCCCACTGCCTCACAGAGTACAGTTAAACTATGTCCATTTCAATGTATTTTATTAAAATGAATCTGCTTCAAACCATTGATCAAAATACATTATTTAGAAAACTAGTCTAGAAAAACATATTCTTAGAAACTCTAATACATGGAGTAGACATAAATACGCTTTAATCTTCCTTGGCTTCATGATCCCTTTTGAATAGGCAGAAGTGCTGTTTTAGGGTATACCTTATTATCATTATCTCTATGGATGAGACATGCCCAGGATAACAATATCAACCTGAGATAACAAGCTGGTCTTATTGGCTCCTAGACTTCTGTTTCATTGCATGCAATTTGTCAGCAGATATTTAAATTTCTTAAGATAAAACAACTGAAGGCAATTGTCACCAAAAGAGAAAGAGGGGAGGGAGAAAGAGAGAAAACAGAAAAAGAATTTTCATCCTTATTAAACTGTTGAAATATTTTCAAACTGGTAGATTGTGCAAATATAAAAGTGTCATTGTGAATATGTTCTGAAGAGTACAAAAAAAAAAAAAAAAGAAAAGTAAATTCCAGTTTTCTTATAGGCTCCAAATTTTAAAACTCTTTTGATGAAGTAAACCACACAGTTGGAAAACTGTGGTTTTCTTATGTTCATTTTAGGTGCAGAAACTCAAATAATACTCAGGCAGTAGATGAGGGGCATGAACCTAAATTACACTTTAAAGGTAATAAATAAAATTTATGTTCCCATTTAGATGAGGCAAAGTTAGGTGGTTCAGTGGCTACTTTTGTGAGTCCTCAATTATAGCATCCCCTCAGGTAGTGTGGAAGGAGGTTTATCTATACTTACCATGACCCCAGAGGGTACTGTGCATTGCACCTGGGCCTGGAGGGAGGGGACTGTGATGGATTGCAAAATCGATGACAGCTCAGCCAGTCCTCAGCCAGTCTTACAGTGGAAGTGTTGGGTGTCCTTTATGCTACAATTTTAAAATAATGCATAGGAATACATAGGTACAGCATTCTCAAACAGCCACAGTGTGCATCCCATACTAGAAAAGACAGCATGAGATACCAGCTTAAATGTTAACTATTTTCCAGCCAGACACAGTCTCCTTTGGTCCTGTGATACAATACCCTCTTAACAAACAAAGACAATGAGATCATTAATTTTATAAACCTTTTAAACGGCCAACAACAGTACTCTCTTCACTGTAACATTACATAAATAGAATTAGCCTCAGTGATAATTTTTATCAGGCTTTTATCAGATTAGACATACCATTTAGTGAAAGAATAGTCTTAATATGAATCTCACTCATAATTTGAAAATGGGATCCAGGTCCAATTTGCAACAGACATACTTAATATGCATTTGCATAACCTCCAGGCCTTCATTGTGAAATTACTTTGTTTTGCAATGCAGTAATTTTTATTAGATGTACCAAGTTGTAGAAGTCTCATATGAATTCACTTAAAATGTAACTGTCCTTGAGTTATTTCGGAGGAGAGCAGGTTACCGTGCATGCTTAGTCACAAGCTTATTGTAGGTTAAGTAATTTTCATTAAAAAGTGTTGCATGGTAATCAGAAGCGTAGGCACTCGAGGCAGGCATCTGTTTTCAGATCTGCTTAGCCACCAGCTACTTGTGTCACCTTTCGAAATGAGGTGTTCAGCTCTTATGAGTCTTAAGAGAACTAATAGTGACTGTAATGTTTGCAAACAGTGCGTCAGTGATAGTAAGTATCAAATAATTGTTGCACTTATCATTAATGTTTCTCTAATGAAGAAGAAATAATGACCCCTGCTCTAGGGTACACATTAGAAGTTGGACAAGCTAAGCATGCTAGACCTTTCAGCATTATCCTTAATGCTGCCCCTGAATGGCCCAGGTTTCTTAACAAAATGCATCTTTGAGAAGCTGTCTCTAAATGTGACAGAAATCCATGAATTCTAACTAGCACCTAGTGCCATAACTAACAGTTCTTTTTACTTTAAATATGTCTATTTATGGTTACGTAACTTCTGTTTACTGAACAATGAGATATTCATGTGAACCCTTGAAAGTATATAGAAATAAATAATATATGACCCCTACTTTAAATAGTAGCTTGCAATTTAGATGGCATTAAAGATGTAAAACTCAAAAACAAAACAGGGAACAAAAAGGGAAATGATTGGAAAGTAAGCAAATTGAGTTGCTGATGGAATGGATGCCTTTGGCTTCCCAGCTGGCACCCTGCACCAAGGAGCATAAAAAGTGAAAGGTCTCCAGCCACTCAATTTTACTGCACCAAACACTATCATTAGTAATGACATGTCTGAAATGATTGTCTAAAATCAATATGTGACCAAGTGCCCAATCCTCAGTATGGGCCTTTTCTTTGAAATTTTAAAGAGGAAAAAAAAAGTGCTTCTTATTAATATTTATAATCTAATTAAAGCCAGTGTTTATAGAACATCCATATAAAACCACCTCAAGTTGCATATGATCGTGGGGGCGGGGGGCAGCATCGACTGGATATAACCTTGGCTAAGTATATCTACTGTGCTGTGTTTGTCTATACTCTAATTCTTCAATTTTTAACTTTTGGTAGACTAAGTAAGGTATATCTCAACAAAGTTACATTTTTGTTGATCTTTTAGCATTATCTTAAAATCTACATTATAAAGTGAGCTAAATTAATTTTTTTCCTTAAGATTTGAGACTAGTTTGTTTGGAGGATGCTATTACTGAATGTGAAGATGGGACCAAAAGCTGACAGTCAACTTGGTTGCGCTATGCATGCCTGTAAAATTATTCCTTCTTGAACCAAAATTACCTGTGAGAGGGGGGAATATTTACAGCATTCACCAAAGAGAACCAATGTGTGTTTTCACAAAATAACTTATACAATTTTTAATAAAATAACTTGTTAAACATTTTTTAATTATTTTATTTATATATTCCAAATGCCCCCCCTTCCTAGTCCCCCCACCATGAGTTTTTCACCCCATTCTTCTTCCCTTTTGCTTCTGAGATGGTGCTCCCCCAACCACTCCTGCCTCACCCCACTAGTATCCCCCTTCCTGGGGTATCAAGTTTCTACAGGATTAAGGTCATTCTTTCCCACTGAGGCCAGACAAGCCAGGCCTCTGCTGGGGCCATGGACCAGCCCATGTATGCTCTTTAGTTGGAAGCTTAACCTCTGTGAGCTCTAAGGGGTTCCAGTTAGTTGATATTGTTGTTCTTCCTATGAGGTTGCAATCCCCTTCAGCTCCTTTAGAATTCATAATAATTCAAGTAATCTGAATTCAAATCCAAATCGTTCCCCATTTAGCCAAGTGCTAACAGTGAAACTCAACATACTGATTTGAAAAAAGGGTCATTTTCTTTAATTTTTTTCTAATTTGAAACTATAATATAATTACCAAAAGCTTCAGTTCTAGAATGCCTTCTTTTGACCTCTGACTCATTAAGAGCACTTGTATGCACAGATTTACATGTAGGAAAAACAGTCATATATGTAAAATAAATCTCTAAAAAGGTTTAATGGCCTATATTACATCATTACCTCCCTTTCCTTTCCTACCTCCAACCCCTTCCGATGTAGGAGTAGTTCCTTGCACTCTTTCAAATTTATGTCCTCTATTTCTTTAATTGCTGATATATTTTTTCACTCATAAATATAGAAGTACAACAGACTCAGAGTAGAAAAAATTATATATGTGTACATACACACACATATATATGTATATATATGTATATGTGTATATATGTGTGTATGTGAACTATATATACACATATATATATATGTGTATATATATATATATATACACACATATACATGTATGTGGGGGGGGTAATTTCAGACTGACCACTTGGTACTGTATAACCATCTGTGAAGTTCTTCCCTCTCTTGGGAAAGTTTTATCTCCCATTCTCGCCATTTTTTAGTTGCCTACAGTTCTTTTTATAGAGTTATGGCTCTGTGAGATTTCCCCCCTTCATATTAGCATGTCTATTGATATAGTCCTTGTTTAGATCATGGTCCTTAGAGGCACTGTGTTGTTTAGATTTCATAAGTGTTGTTTTTCAATCATGTCTAGGAAACAACCACAAACTGTTCCCCTGGCTTGTAATCTCTCTGCCCTCTCCTATTCAATGTTCTCTGGGTCTTCGGTACAGTGTTACAGATGGATCAATTGTTGCTGGGCATGAGAGCGTGACACGTCATTTGCCTTTTGATGAGTTCCAGCTTTCTGTAATGGCCTACCTGTTAGAAAGAGGGTTTTGTTTGTTTGTTTGTTTGGTTGGTTGGTTGGTTGGTTGGTTGGTTGGTTGGTTGGTTGGTTGGTTTTGTTGTTTTTTTGGATAAGGGGGTGAAAGTTACACTTATATGTTGTATAAGGATAAATATTTAGAATGTACTTAGAGATCGTGCTAGTATAGAAAAGTGGTAGTTGTAGATTCTCCTCTTAGATCTGTGCTATCACTAGTCCTGGGTACTTTGCTAGGTTTCCAGGACTAGGCGTTATTTCCCTCTTCTTGGAAGGATCTGAAGTACAATTAAAAAGCTGTTTGTTACCACTAAATATATATGCCCCAATTGCACCCTAAGGGTAATAGTGGCATGCTAGTTGGTGCTGCAGTTCATAGGCCTTAGGACCTCTGGGTCTTGAGTCCAAAATGCATGGTGGAAGAAGTTCACATTTAAGCACATTATATTGTGAGATTTGATTTAGAGAGAAAATTATCACCTTTGCTGATTTTAATATTGCTAAATGTTGAGATAATTAAAGGTGTAGAAGAAAAATATTAACTGCCATATCTAACTCATATTTACTTTATTTACTGTGTGTGTTAATATTTCACATGTGCATGCATATGTGCCACAACAGGAGATTAAAAAGAAACATTCATGAGTTAACTCTCAGGTTCTGTGACTAAAATTCAGGCCTTTGGGCTTGGGAAACAAGTATTTTTACCAATTTATCTATCTTTCAATGCATATATTTATTTCTTAAATGATATAAGAGACAAGATATAAAAGATCTTTGAATATGAGAATTCATTTTTATGTGGTTTGTGTGTGTATGTGTGTGTGTGTGAGAGAGAGAGAGATGTTATTTGCAAGTGTGCACCCATATGTGTGCATCTGTGCTCATGTAAGCTAAAGGTTAAAGTGAAGTATCTTTTGGCTTTGTTCTCTGAATCTCTCACTGAACTGTCTGTAGCTCACTGACTTAGCTAGGCTTTTTAGCCAGCATGCCCTAAAGGTCCTGCAATCATCCTTTAGCAATGAGGTTACAGGGACACATTGTACCACCTAGTTCTTATGTAAGTACTAGGGATTTGAATTGATGTCATTGACAGGCACTTTGCTCATAGAACACTGTCTGCAGCCACAGACATGGGAATTTTAACCACTATACCAAGAATTTAAAACATCTTCATATTTCTCCAGAACATTTAAACTGTCCTCAAATCAAAACATTTTTTGTTTTTGGTCAACAAACAATGGAATATGATTAGATTCAGTTGTGAAAACATGCAGAAATTTTAGTGCATTTTCTGTTAGTTTCCAAGCTTGACTTCCTTGCAAAATTTAAATATTAGTACCATAAAATTGAACAATCATTTTTGTAGCCAGTGCGCTGCATTCATATTGACAAATAATGTCTCTATACACACCCACATACGTCCAAGTCTCAAGCTTTTCAACCAGTTTAGAGAGTTTTCCAGTCTTTAATGTTCACCATTTATTTTAACACAGCGTCTATTATGATATCTTTTGTCTATGTACTGGATTGTCAGAGTGTTTCTACCACACCAGTGACCATGTATCCTGCTAACTTTTTAGCCCAGTATAACACCAAAGCTAAGTATAGTGTGAACGCAAGTAAAAACTATGTAGCACCTATTAACAAATTGCAGCAAATGTCATCGTATGTCTCAATCTTCATTGTCTAGTAACATCCATTCCTTAATATTTCTCCTTGTAAACATGCTTTGAATCCTCTCAAAGATTTTTAGAAGGAAAAATATGATAATGTGTGTGTGTGTGTGTGTGTGTGTGTGTGTGTGTGTGTGTGTGTGTTAACAAATAAAGAAAAAAAGGTCACAAATCTCAAAGAACAAAACAGTGTCCATGAGAAGTTGACGTGTGGAAAGAGAAGAAAAAAATGAGGTAATTATATTACAATCTCAAAAATTATCCTAAAAAGGAAGTGAGAAAAATACTGTCATGTTTCTGTTAAACATTTTATGTAACTACTAATGCCAGCTGTCAATTGAACAAAGATTTCTTCACAGTAATTTGGCTCAAGAGGCATCTCCCCAAAATACACAAGTAATGAAAGAATGTTTTCAATTTATCAAACTAGAAAAAGTACAGAGATCCTATCCAATAGGTTTGTCTGCATGCTTGACTCTGATTGGTACTAACATAGTACATCACACAGCAGAAGCCAGCATCCTGTAGAGCCTCTGGAGGAGGTGAAGTCTTCATTTTAATACCATCTGGAGTTATAGACGGTCTCTTAGTAAATAGAACTTTTATGTCCTGGAAAAATAAAACACATAAGTTATCATTTGTGAGTTCCATTTGTAAGAGTCAGTATGACTGAGTAATGAGTACTCATTTCCAGTTCTCTCTGTGGGAGAAGGGTTTTATTTTGTATCCAGATCCTGAGAAATTAAAATTAGTTGTGTCTTCTTCAGCATATCCTTTAAAAGCCAGTTTCCTTAGTCTCTGCTATGAATATCTTTTTGAAGCTGTGTCTATTAAAGTTTGTATTTTAGCTATGTTTCCAATAAAGTTGTTTCTTTTTCTTTTCTCCTTCCAATTGCAGTGTGGAGACAATCAACGATGGAAACTTCCACATTGTGGAGCTACTGACCCTGGACTCGAGTCTGTCCCTCTCTGTGGATGGAGGAAGCCCTAAAATCATCACCAATTTGTCAAAACAATCTACTCTAAATTTTGACTCTCCGCTTTACGTTGGAGGTAAACTTCCTTCCAAATACAGTGGTCTTCCAATTCTGTGCTTCTCATTGTAGATCAGATCTGAAGTCACTGGTGCCCCATGCCATGTTTGTTGACACTCGTCTGTCACTGTAATTGGCCAATAAGCATAAAACAGGAAAAGAGGGAAGTGTCTGTTAAGGAACTATTTGGTCATCCTGGTTCTGGGTCTAATTCAGTGTATCGCCGAGTCAGTGAAGGATATTAGTTCTTGATCTATGATATGCTACCTAGGTAATTTTTATATAGTGTCGTTAATTGTATATCTGCCTACAGAAGCCAGAAAATTGCTTAGAGATCAAGTTGGAAACTGAAAATAAGATTGAGGAAACAACTCAGAGTATAAAATGCTCAGTAACCTAGATAAATAGGCAGAACCCATGTAAAATAACAGGCACTGTAGTATGCTGTTATATGTGGTATAATCCCAGTTCTGAGGGGGTTCACAAACACGCCCCTAGAGTTACTGATTCCTAGGGATCTGTTTGTCTACCTAGCCTACTCTGTGAGATCTAGGACAATAAGAGAACCTGTTTCAAAAGAAAAGGTGCAGTTATCCTCAAAAAGGACACCAGAAGTTTTATTCTAGCCTCTACACGCACACACAAGCACATGTGTATTCATGCACCTGAACACACACACACATGCACATGCGTGCATACTCACATGCACAGTGATAAATCAAGTATGGTGCAAAGTAGGGAGGAGTCTGCAACCCACTTCTCTTATGGAGACAAACTGTATCAGCTTGGCCCAATGTTGCCATACTCATATTTCTGATTCAAATCTACCAATGCTTATGGGACGTCTACTGTAGCCTGAGAACCAAGTTCATGGATGATTAATGTCACAAAGCTGAAAAATAAATGTCCATGTTGACCCCAGAGACATAAAGCATGCAGGCTCATATCCAAATCACTGATGTGTTTGTACAAGTAAATTATTGCAGATTGACTATTCTCAGCAACATGGCTCACCTCGTTGCCTCACAGGAATTACCTGGATGAGTATTATGAGACTCTTGTAATTAGATCTTTGAAAACTTCTACACAATCTGCTCTGATGGTATTCATCCCTCCTTCTACCTCTTCTACTTCCCCCTTTCCTAGCTACCTGTGTAGATTCCCCACCTAAATCTGTCATCTTGTTTTCAGTATTTTTATTGTTTATTGGGAAATTTCACATCATGAACCCCATGCACTCTCACTTCCCAGTTCTCCCAGATGCCCACCCACCCACCGTCTAGACCTTTTTGTTTATTTTGCTTTGTTGCTTGTTTATTTTTCCTTTTTCTTCTGTGTCTTTAAAAAACGAAAACAAATGAAAACAAACAAAACAACAACCACAAAAACAAGACCTGCCTGTACTGCCTATAATATAAATGTGTGGCCTTCTACCAGAGCTTGCTCAATTTACAGGGAGTGTCACTGTTAAAACTACCTTCTCCCGGTTGTTAATTTGTCAAGAGCCCCTAGGCTATGAGTGGGACTTTGCACCACCTTTCCTCTCCAATCTAGGGTTGGCTCTGGCGTAAGCTTTTGTTTCACCTATTCCCCAGTTAACAGAGTTGCCTTGTAGTGTATAAAGCCAGTCCTGAGTGTTAGCAATGGTGTAATGGGATGAGCTGTATTTGTTAAGCATTATATAACTAACATAGCGCTTCCTTTTTTTCCCAAATAATGTTCTTATTTATATGGCACTGCTCTTAGCAGCTTAGCCTTTTGTCTTTAGGGAAATTTGAAAGTAAAACTAGAAGGTAAACATGATTTTCTCTATTTCATAGTCCCAAAGGGACAGCCTCAAAAAGTTCATAAAACTTTTCCAGGTGTGGCAACCTAAATTGTGGTAGGTAGGCATTGTGTCTAAGTCCTGGGTTTTCTACCCCAAAGCTACCTACACTGCCATTTCACTTTTTAACAAAGATCAGAAAACAAAATGGCTTCAGTGACGTGGCTTTTCTTTACTTCTGAATTTGTCCTTGACTTGCATTTATGGTGCTTTTATTCAAAAAATATTTCAGTTGATCTTTTTAGACCCTTTTACAATAGGGTACTCAGTTTAAAAATCCAGATGAAATCGTTTAAGATGGAACATTATTTTTAAAAGGGAAAAACATTTAAACTCCCAAATCAAAAGTGCTAATCCTTCTGAGGCTAGAGGTTTTGGAAGAATCCCGAAGCACCTCTGCAAGTTCAACCCTATGGGAAACCATCTCAGTCTCAGCCATAACTCCCAAAGAATACACTGAGCCCAGTTGCCTTTCTTCCCAGATTGTGGTCTCTGGGGTGGTTGAGATTTTAAAATACAGGGAGCTTATAAGACCACAGCCTGACTGTCACATGGCAGAGGCAAATGGAACTGAGTCAACAAAAGGGAAACAAGGTTAAGCCTAGTTCAAACCATAACTGTCCCAAGGAGCACTGTACTAGACATCCTAGACCTTGGTTCATTGCAGAAGCATTCTCTGGAAGTGCAAGCTGGTGGTGCAGCTATATGTGCTTCTGCATTCTTGACTATTCATCGGATTGTTTTCATGTAAGACAAACCAGAAAAATTGTCATGGTTTTCCATATAACAATTCAACCAGAACACTTATTGCTTAACTGTCAGAGGGAAGTAAGACACAGATATAGTTGTCTAGGTACATTTTACAAAAATTCTGTCACCTTTGGGCAAAAGATTTTAATGATAATCTACCTATTATACTCATTTTAAAACATAGACTGTAAAAGCTTTTAAAAAAATCCACTTACTGAGTTATTTACTGAATGATTGGTGGATTAATTTACTTCCAACTAAAGTCATAAAAAAACAAAATCATGAATTACCATATATGGAAGGCAATATTCATCTGTACTCTAAGCACTCAGGAGACTGAAGCAATGATATTTATGATTCCAGGACATCTTCAGCTGTGCAGTAAATTAGTGTTTCAAAGGAAAAAATATAGATCTACTTCTGTTATCAGCTAAGAACTAGCACTTGAACCAAACATATAAAGATCTGACCCAGAATAGTTCTTGGTTAGAGGGATAATTCAGGCTAGAACATGTGGTTGGTACATGAGGTGTTTGGGTCAATCCCTAGGTCCAAAAATTAATCAAGAAAAGGTCTTGATTTTATGTGCTATTGAAAATTGAGTCTGTACATGGGATGTAAAGCTGTTGTATGCACATTTTTAACATCAAAACTGCACCCTCTGTGGATGTAAGCTTTGGGAGTAAGTGACACAAGTCTACTCATTGTTTCTCACTGCTGAGGGACTTTGCCAATCTCAATTTAATCTTAATGTGTGCTCATATAAACATACCTCCACCAAAATGAGCTATTAAAATAGCTTTGGAAGAAGTTCATTTTTAACTGTTTTAAAAAAATGACCTAAAAAGAAAGTCATTAAATTTCACATGTTTGTGACTGATGAACGTGATTTGGAAAGACTTAGACTTACTCCACAGGAGAGAATTTCCTGTCTCTGGTACTCCACTGGAAATGGTCAATTGTGTGCCTTGATCTTGATGTAGTAACATGTTCTCCAAGGCCAGATATATGCCAAGTAAATGCCTTTATTAATAGAATTTTAAAATTAAACACAAACAATCTGGTATCTCTTCCAGAGTGACCAAGGGACCTCCTGTATTAGATTCACCTGTGTTACTTGTCGCCATTTAGAATTCTACACCTGTCCTTTTCCACATAAGATCAGTATCTCAGGATGGGGAGAGACAGGAAGCTGTTCTTTAATCTTACATTTTTGATAGGACTTAAGTATGAGAAGCTGATAAGCAACTAATCTGCTCTTATCTTCTCAGAAGAGATAAGGCAACTGAGACCCAGAGCTGGAAAGTAACTGGCCAGGATATACTCTGGTTGTAACTTTTCCCATTGCAGTGATAGTAAACAAACAAACAACCCTGAGGGAGGGAAGGTCTATTCTATCTTATGGTTTAAGAGCACAGTCTGTCTTAGCAGGGAAGAGGTGAGAGCCTGAGGCAGCTGCTCACATTGTAGCAGTCAGTAAGCATTTAACCTAAGATCCAAGTCCAGGGTTCTGGAACACCTTATTCAAAATATGTCTTTGGAATATACCCTGAGTTGTATTTGCCTGTGAGGAATGTTTAGCTTTTGGGTATGAGTGTGAGGAATTATGTTGATTAAGTTAATTGATGTGGGAAGACCCATTGTAATAAGAGTGGCTTTATTCCCTGGATGGGGATCCAGGACTCTAACATGGATAAAGTGAGCTGAGCACCAACTAACCTTACAACTGTGCATGTGATGTGACCAGAGGCTTCAACCTGCTGTGCTCTTAACTTTGTTGCCAAGACGAATACTCTTGAATTGGAGGTTGAACTAACCCTTTCTCTCTCAACTCCTTTTTACAACAGTGTCAGGAAAAGAAACTCAGATCCACAGCAATTCTAAATCATGTCAACTTGATAATGAAGTTTAACCATGAAACACTCAACCAGTATTAGAGACTTGACCTCTAGACTAGTGGCCTTGTTTGCTTACATGCCTGATTTGGAGCCTGTTAAGACTAGAGTAGGGATGTTTGCCTAGGGAAGGGAATGGTGGCACTAAGCAAGGACCATAGAAAGCAATGTTCCTCTAGAAAGTGAAGTCCAGCCTATAAGCAGTGAAGTCTGCCCAGCCGATAAGCCCAAGCAGTAGCTCAGAGAGCCAGCACAGTTGAAGCATGAGCTCTGGGGGGGGTTGGAGGGGTATAAGTCATTGGCTCAGAGACTTCCAACTCCTTGCTTTCTCCTCACCCAATGTCCTATAAGGTCCTCTGTGTAAAGTACTGTCAGGGAACTATTTCAGGGTCTGGATCAGGCCATGGAAAGATTCCTCAGCTTTGCCAAAATAGTAGTTACAACATAATAGCCATTTCTGGTATACATATGCCCCAAGATTGCAAATACTGTTTGTGATGGAACTTATTCTGTATTGTTTTTAATTTTTTAACATGAAAGTTTTAATATAAGTAGCAAGAAAAAAAAAACATGGTAGGAATGAGGTGCTATCCTGATAAGAAGCAAACATGAACTTAAGGTGACGGGTAAATTGCTAAGTTAGAATTTGGCAGGGATGCAGTGGGTCCCTGTGAGCCCCAGCTCTCTCTGTCTCTTTCTCGGAGGCATAGTGGATGGATCCCGGGCTCATGCATTAAGCAGATTGTGCAGTCAGGAAAATGCTGACCTGGGTGACATGGAACCTGTGACTAAAGCTCTTTAGGATCTGTCCTTTAACTTAATTAGAGAAAGAATTAATCAGAGAGTTATAAACTGTCACTTCTCAGTGTTCATGGTGTCTGGTATAGGCCTATAGGGAAAAGAACAATAACATTGACTTCTAGTCTTTACTTTGAGTAGACCTTCTTGAAGGTTATATATTTATATATATTACATATATATTGAAGGTTTTTGAAACAAATTTACACATTAAAACCTGACCACCAATAAACTAGGTTTATTTTAGTTAAAAAAAAAAAAGTTAGAATAACCTACTGCATCAAAACAATATAACCAAGTCTTTTTTTTTTTTTTTATCTTATCTGAGCACACATATCCCAATTTAATAAAGATGGGCTTATGAATCTCAATATTTCTCAGTAGCAAATGACTAAGGAGCACATCCAATCTCTTTCACTGACATGCTGTTTCTTCCTAGGCATGCCTGGGAAAAATAACGTGGCATCGCTGCGCCAGGCCCCTGGGCAAAATGGCACCAGCTTCCACGGCTGTATCCGGAACCTTTACATTAACAGTGAGCTGCAGGACTTCCGGAAAGTGCCTATGCAAACTGGAATTCTGCCTGGCTGTGAGCCATGCCACAAGAAAGTATGTGCCCATGGCACATGCCAGTCCAGCAGCCAATCAGGCTTCACCTGTGAATGTGAGGAAGGGTGGATGGGGCCCCTCTGTGACCAGAGAACCAACGATCCCTGCCTCGGAAACAAGTGAGTTCCAGTTGCTTGGTACTGAGTACATATGCTAGATTCTCACAGTATCGTCTAAGAGAAGGCAAGAGTCGGGCGGGATGGGAGATGGAGGAGAAATCAGCAGGTTAGCATTCTGCTCTTTGTATTCAGACATGTGTTTGCCTAACCATCATACCTTCTGACATCCTCTATCAACGGCGTTCACATTCCTCTGTTTCTCCTTCCCTGAAGATGTGTACATGGGACCTGCTTGCCCATCAATGCCTTCTCCTACAGCTGTAAGTGCCTGGAGGGCCATGGGGGTGTCCTCTGTGATGAAGAAGAAGATCTGTTTAGCCCCTGCCAGATGATCAAATGCAAGCATGGGAAGTGCAGGCTCTCTGGACTCGGGCAGCCCTACTGTGAATGCAGCAGTGGATTCACAGGGGACAGCTGTGATAGAGGTAAGCTAGGCACCTCCTTTTCTGCACAGAACAGTGGGACCTGATTTTATCCCTGGTGAAAGAGATAGACAAGCAGATTGAGGAATCACTTCCACTTAGTGTAGATTGTCACTACTATTGCTGATTTTCAAGTGTTATGCAAAAACTAGTGTGAAAGACACTAAATTCCCACCATAAGGTTTTCCATGGCTATCAGACATCTTATCACAACTTAATTTGCTGTGGAAAGTCTCCTTTTCTCTTCTTCAGGGAACAGCTACCCTACTCACCTTAAGCCTCTATCTGACCCACATACACTATTAATCTAACTTTGGGCACAGAGAGACTATGGAGGTGGTAAATCTGCTGTTGTTTGAATACAAAATCATCTTTGGTCTTAGAATGGACTGATTTATCACAGTAAATTATGCAGGTGAGAGGGATAGAAACAGCCAGAGTCTTCAGACCACTTCTCCCTGCTTTGTTTCCAAGATCAGAACTTGCCTGGCCTCCAGCTGGCACCGACTTTGGTGCATCAGACAAATAAGATGAACGTGCCTGCGGAAGCTTTTAACAGATGTCTCTTTTTTTTGAACTACATGCTAGCATAATTTATGAAGTTAGTGGAATGTTACTTGTATTAAGTAACATATTGGATAATATTAAATTCTAGGTCTAATAAATTAAATTGCATTCTCTCTGAAACTGCTCCCCGTGGTAAACAAAACCAGCTGTTAGTCCTGTAAAAACCAGAAGATGTGTATTATTTCTCCTTTTTTGTAATAAAGGAAAAGATTTAGGAATCCAATTTTCTTGTCAGAACAAACATGTTGTATTTATTGTCTACATATATAGCATTCACTCTGGTGGAAATAGGGACCTAAAAGATACACTTTTCAAGGTCATGCCATCAGACCATAATATGGACCACAAGCATCACAATAAAAATAGCATTTACAAACTGGAAGGAAAGACAGTGACCACTGGATGAAGATCTTGACTTTCAGGTACTCTACTGAACTTAGTGTCTGTCCTTTAAAATGCTCTTATGTCCTTGTTCTTTTCTAGAAATTTCTTGTCGAGGAGAACGGATAAGGGATTATTACCAGAAGCAGCAGGGTTATGCTGCCTGTCAAACAACTAAGAAAGTATCTCGCTTGGAATGCAGAGGCGGGTGTGCTGGGGGGCAGTGCTGTGGACCTCTGAGAAGCAAGAGGCGGAAATACTCTTTCGAATGCACAGATGGCTCCTCATTTGTGGACGAGGTTGAGAAGGTGGTGAAATGCGGCTGCACACGGTGTGCCTCCTAAGCGCATCTCTAGAAGCTTCTGTCTTCGGCGAAGGTTGTACACTTCTTGACCATGTTGGACTAATTCATGCTTCATAATGGAAATATTTGAAATATATTGTAAAATACAGAACAGACTTATTTTTATTATGATAGTAAAGACTTGTCTGCATTTGGAAAAAAAAATAATAAAAGACACGCTCTACTAAGGCTTCCCCTACACTGGAGAAGTGTGAAGAAAAGCCACACTTGGAGGCATTAGTGCAGCAGTGGGGACCATTGCAACACGGAGCCATCTTTGGAACATGCTAAAACTAGCAGAAGCACATATACAAGAGCCTGCCATGGGACTGTATGCTCACATGCGCTTGCCCAGAGCGTCAAACCCATGACTCCCTTCACATCAGTTCCCAAGGACACATCGAGCACAAGTGTGTGAATGAGACTGTGAGGTAGATGAATGGAAATCCAGAATCTGTAGATAGATCCAAGGGATGAGATATATTTTGTGCAAGATCTAAAGTGTCCTGACATCTGGGTTTCATTCAGAGAGAGATGAGTGTGGAGTGCTGCGATGTATTTTATTGTCTTTGGCAATGACAGCACATAAGCAGAAACAGCACACGAAGGTGTTTAGCTACCAGTTTCCAGTATTAAATTTTTTGTAATATAAATGACAAAGGAGATGATAAAGAACCAATAGATTATTGATAAATAAAAAATTAGTAATATGAATTTTTGTTTCTATGAGTCCTAAATAGCCCTATACAGTATTCATTTTCAATGAGGAATATTTATTGTATTAAAGTACATTTTACTTAACGATTTAGATCATCATTTTGGACTGATTCTTGATGCTTTAATATATATTAATTTATAATTATCCTGATATTTTTGTACATTTTCAAACTTTAAAAAAAAATCAGGATTTTTTTTTTTGGCAATAGTACTAACATAGGATGTTATTTTGTTATCTCTGGATAAATATATGTTGTTCTGTTGGCTGACCTTGATATCTGACCACTGATGTCACTGAACTGTGGCCTCCTTCAGGACACTTGCAGACGGCTTGCAAAATCTCAGAGTAGAAACAGCAAATACATCCATCTGCCACATGTCCTCACAGGAAGAAGGAACTCATCTGTAGCAATGGCCAGTAAGAAGTAGATGTTTTACAAATTAATTAATAAACATTTCCCTGCCATGCTTTGGGGGAGGGTGGGAGAAGAAAGACTGTTATGTCAAAAATTGTAATTTCTCTCCAAACAATAAAACTCCTTTATTACCTTACTACGCCCACGTTAACCTGTTTGCTGCTAAATTACAATGTAGAGTTGATAATGATTTATAGTGAACTGAGCTCTTCTTTCATTAAAATCCCAGGGTCCCCTGTGAAGATGCAGATGTTTCTAAAAAAAAAAAAAAAAAAAAGAAAAAAAAACACTTTTAACAATGAAAATTAGATGTACGTGTATAATTTCACTATGCCTTTTCTTTCTCCAGACTAATATCAATTACACTACTATTTGTAAATTAAAAGATATCTACTTCACTAACAGTTTGGCCATTTTCTTAGAAGTGGCAGGTGCTCCCTATGAACTGGAGACAGTGACATGAAAAGAACAGGAAAGGCAAGGCATACCTTTATGTTGCCAAAAATTGTTTTGAAATTAATATATTGTCACATCTAAAGGCCTCATAAAAGAGATAGATAGAATAACATATTCTTTGCTAGGACAAATGCATATTAAATTAAATTATCCCATCAAAAAGAAGTATAGACGAAATAGAGCTAACACAGAGGGTCTTCTTTGAGTCTCACTGCCTTACCTTGAACCAGCAATCCAAAACTGGCATCTACTCAGATCAAGGAAGAGCCATTGTCAGGGCAGAATATTAATACTTGGTTTCCACTGTATGAGTGATTGTTCTCTTTTAAGACAATTGTGCCCACACACATACACATACACATACACATGCACATGCACATGCACATGCACATGCACATGCACATACACATACACATACACATACACATACACAGATATATACACCATCTTCCAGGTGTGAACATCCGGTCATTTGTTCATTCTTGTTGAAGATGACTTCAGTTGTATTATATAAATATTAAATAACCATAATAAAACATTCATGTGTTCCTATGGGTTGCTTCTTTTAACAGAGGTATTGAATCATTCATTAAACAAAGACTCATCTGCAAATACACCAAGATCTCCACTTGATATCCCTGATAAACACGAAACTTAATGGCTAGTGTTTGTGGATTGCTTACTGCACAGCAAGAGCTATGCTGTACGTCTTATTGGTAAACTTGCCATCTCTATAAATGGATGGAATTCCTGTGTCTAACTAGTGTAATCAGGTACACAAGGCTGGAAATTAAAAGAGCCGGACTTAGTATTCGGCAGTTTATACCACTGTATTTGCTGGTAATATAGAGAGCAGTTTAGTCACAAATTGACTCTACTTGGTGATTACTAAGCCTTGAAACCTGATTTTCAGCACTATTGATCTTGAATATTTAGGTCATCTTACTACAGATTGGACTTTTTGCTTCTGTTTTAAATTTTTAAAAAGGTACCATAATGGTTTTCACATGACATATTTTTATTCTTCCTGATTAGAAAGTCACAAAATAAAATTCTATTTCTCTGACATCAGAGCAGAGTTAATTTTGCAGGGGTCACACTTGATTTGTCTTCTAGTCATGAGCTTTTAATGGAGAAAAATCCCATAGCCAGATAATTATTAGCAAATCACATAAATTAAAGGCAATTGTTCGGGTTAAAAACTGCTTCTCACGTACAAGCCAGTGACATAGCACTCTTTTAAACAAAAAAGAATTCTAGAGCTTTTGTGACAGAATTTGACTCCTACAAATACAACATGTAAAGGATTACATACATTAACGTACATTTGAAACCTGAAAGATGAAGTTCTTAAGCATCCGTAGCCAGTTACTTTTAATCCCCACATAAGTGAAACTGCATCAGGAAACTGGACATGCAATCAATTGAAGAGTGTGATCACTAAATAACCACCTCAATCTATGACTTGCTCTGCCCACAGATTGAAATTGTTTCTCTGCAGTAATGGAGCAACCCTTGCTTTGGAATTACCCAGAGCCTTTTCTTTTATGGATGATATGCTTTGTCAGCAACATTTCCTTCAGGAGAAATGATTAAAAGACTTGAAATCAATTCAGGACATAAAGATCTTGAACTTTATGGTGTCATCTGCCTCCTCTACTGACCATTATTTCTGAAGTGATGTCTTTAAAAGTATATAAGCTATAAAAAGTATATGAAGCTTTATGTAAGGTATTACATAAAGTAGAGAAAGCTATAAAAACATGGAAGCTATTCTCCTTCTTCATCTTCTTTGTGTACTCACAAGTCATTTAACAGATGATTTCTGTTCCGTGTCTTCTATCAATAACAAGCAAAGATGGCAGCTATTTCATGTAGTACAGATAATGCAGACCATTTCTCCCATATTATAGCTTATGCTTCATGGATATGAGACTGAAGCTAGACTGGGTAACTGTGCTGGCAAGTTCTATGTCAACTTGACACAAGCTGAAGTAATTTATACAAATAAAGACTCTCAATTGAGAAAATGCTCCCACAGTATTGCCCTGTGGGCAAGCCTATGGTGTGTTTTCTTGGTTTTTGATTGATATGGGAAGATCCAGATCACTATAGGCAGTACCACCTCTGGACTGATGGTCCTGGGTGCTATAAGAATGCAGAATGAGAAATCCATGGGGAAGCAAGCTAGTAACCAGAGAGCTTTCATAGCTTCTGCTTCAGTCCCTGCCTCCAAATTCCTTCCCTGTCTTCCTCTGAATATGGTCTGTGAAAGAGAAGGAATTATGAGCTAAGTAAACTCTTTCTACTCCAGTTGCTTGTGATCATGGTGATTTATCACATCAATAGCAAGCTAACCAAGACACTAACAGATGCTACACAAATGATCAAACTGACTTATAATATCAGACTGTGCTGCACCTTTAAGGAAACAATGGCACACTAGGAAAAGTACAGCTCGGCTATGAGTGGTGCTTCTTTGATACAGTACTTACTTAGTAAGCATAAAACCCATGAGTTTGATTCCCATGCTCTACCTTGCTTCCAATTATATAAAGAAAACAAAAGGGATATAAAGAAAGGGTTTATTTCACTTTACAGATGCTAGTCCATCACAGAGGGAAGCCAAGGCAGGAATGTAAACAAGAATCCAAAGACAGGAATTGAAGCAGAACCACAGAACACTGCTTACTGCCTTGCTCTTTTATACAAGGTAGGACCACCTGCCCAGGGGAGTACTGCCCAAACTACAATGGGCCTTCAGACATCAGCCACTAATAGTGACCCACAGACTCGCCTGCAGGCCAATCTTCGGGAAGCGTTGTTCAGATAAAGTTCTCTCTTACCAGATGACTCTCACCTGTGTCAAGTTGACAAAAATCAAACGAGGGTTTTCATCATGTGATTTAAAAAAAAAAAAAAAAAACCACTCTTGATGGTACAAACCTGTCATTACAGCTCTCCGTCACTATAAGCAGGATGATTGGAAATTCAAGGTCATCTTTGACTACAGGAACTTTCAGTCACATGAGTGTATACCATGAAGTGGAATGGTTCTCTGAGACAATCACTTTAGACTGCGTCACGGAGGATAAAGCAGAAGGGAAAATGGAGGTGATGAAAGTTTGTGTGTAGATTGGAGCAGGTTATCCAAGGAAAGCAGCCTGGTCATAAATCTATGAGGGAAGGAACTTAGCGTTGTCAAGGAAGTGAAGGAATCTGGTAGGTCTTACATGAGATGTGCATTGGTTCTACATCACATACAATCCAATAGTGGCTACTTACTGGGTTCAGCATGCTTTCTACTATTGAGTGCCTATTAGCAGTGGGGTTTCCAAACGGCAAATGAAAGATATTTCCCATTGAAAATAATGGCTAATTACCCATGCAAATGCAGCTTCCCGCAATTTCCAAAAGAAATTCCTCTGAAAAGAGTATCAGATAACATTAAAATCTAAGTATATCATTCTCCAAATCTCACAAGCTGAAAGGCCAGTGTCACTGAACTGAAATAGCTGCTGATAAATCTGAGCTGAAATGTATTCTTCCTTTCTGATCACACCAAGGCCAGGCACTTAGGAAATAAGTCAAATAGAAACTTAGCAGAAATTTTCCATACATTAAAAAAATGTTAATGAAAATCTAGACTTTAGTTAAATCATAGTGATTGCATTGAGCTGAAAATATCTTAGGAAAGGTCAAAGATGATGACTTAGAAAACCCAGGCTTTTATCTTGCAGCCTACTGTCCAGTCTATTGAATAAAACTATAAATCCCTCAGGAGCATGGGAAAGTATCTTTAATTTTCACTACTTAGAGAATGAGACCCCACTGTTTTATTCAGCTACACCAAATTACTCACAAAGAGATACTATAATCTCTCTATAAAGCTATTCTTATGGTAACAAATGACAAAAAAAAAAGAATATTTAAAAGCAAATCAATTGTGGACTATGGAATGTTGACATAGGAAGAGGCAAAAGCGTTCCCTATTCAGGTTGTAGTTGTAGCCAAGAAAATGGGTGCTCTAATTCAGAAACCCATCAGGAAGCACACTTGAGCAGAATAGCATCTGATTTCAAATAATGCTTATGTTTTCAGAGCGAAACTTTCATCCCAGAAGGAGAGGAAAATGGGGAAATTCTAACACAAGCAGACATGACTGGTTAGTCATGTGTTAAGGACAACAGAAGATGGTCAGAGGAGCGACTAGAAAATATGATGGGATCATAGGTGTGCCATTTGGTGGGTCAGTATGCATTGACTTTGGATCACCTTAGTCACAGCCCAGGAGAGTACATGTGCTCTGAAGAGAATTTTTATGTCAACAATGGAAGGACAGGATAGAATCTGATTAACCAAGAAAGTACCTGGTTTTGAATAAGACAGGAGGTCTTATTCAATCTGGGATGATGAATCAAGATGCCCGAGAAAAAGGGAACCAGGACATACCCAGTGTGGAGAGATACTTATGCATAGTCACTCCTACCTGGAAGGCCTTCTCCATTGGCTTCCTCTTCCTACTAGAAAGGGAGAAAAGAGAGCACTTAAAATTCCAACCATTGTCCAGAAATATGAAATCAAGGATGGAACACTTCCCATTCACATTTCAAATAAGCATTGTCTTTGCAGCAATGTGTGGATGATGGGGAAAGTTGGATACAAATGAAAATAAAAATTGAAAAGCACACAGAAAGATAGGGGACTGGCAAAGAGCCACAGAGACAATTATCTATGAGACTTGCTGTCATTAATCTTACTCTCCCTTGGAGACATATATAGCATTTTCTTTTTTGTCTGCATAGATGGTGGCTAAGAGATTAAGTGACTTGCCCAAGGTCACACACTCCAGGTCTCCTAACTCAGGCCATAATAAAATATTGATTTTGCACAATTGATAGACAGACTAAATTGTCAAATAAAGTGTTGGGAGATGACAAAATATTTCTTAAAGAATATTTTTATAATGCCAATGTATAACACTTTCCCAGTAAAGATACATTAAAACACTCTTATCATTGCCCATTTGGAAAGAAAATAAACAGTTCTTTTGAATGAGAATTTCTTCCAATATAAGAAACTAAAGCTAGAGGGTTTTTTTTTTTTTTTTTTTTTATCTGACTGTCAGTAGCTTTGACTGTTCCTAGGTAGTAGATGTGCTGCCGAGGAGCAGGTGAAATTTGCTACTGCTTAAGATGGCCAAAGGTTCACAAGCAAAGTCATATCCCTGAATTTACTCATGGTCATAAGCTCCTCTTTGTTATGAAAAGCACTATGAAACAAAAGATGTGGACAAAGCTCTGTTTGAATGAGCATGGAGTCTTCTCACTAATCTCCAAGGCCTGTTTTATCATAGGAAAAAGACAGATGCACACTTGAGTGTCCAGCCTTGCAGTTACTCAGTCCTGCTTGGTGTAGGCTCATGGTTCTACCCTGAATCCCCTCCAGTTTCGATTACATGATCACATTGATTTTTTTCTTTCTGTTTATTCTGTGATTAGCTACAATTCTTCCTTTCTGCTTGTCAACTCCTTTTGGAAGTTGTGAAATAAACAAGAAAACATTTCTGGATGGCATGCACAATGCTGTCTGGTTAGGAAATAAATCTCTTGCCATTTGGCAAAGAGAAAGCATGATGATTTAAATACTCAGAAAATGAAGTGCAAATCCTTTCTGTGTTTCTCTTCACTTGGCATTGCTTTCTTTTCTCATCCTTATCTTAAGTGGGTTCATAGTTCAGACTATAAACATATGACTGTATCACAGAAAAGGCAGAGAACACAAGGTTTTAGAACAATGATTCCCATCCCTACTCCCGTCACAACCTAGGACAATAGAAGCCCAGTGTATCAAAAAACCAAGAGATTCACTCGGTAAGTACCAATCAATCAGACCTGGAGGTGCCCTTCTACTTCTGTATGCACACACGTGTGTGCACGCACACGCACAAACCCACATACACACATACACTCACATGAATGCACACATACACACATTCATGCATGCATACATAGAGACAGAGATAGACAGACAGAGACAGACAGAGGGACAGACAGAGAAGTATAAACAAATTACCCACAGGATTTGGTAAAAGTAATAACAACTAGTTACTAATTGTACCTTTGGGTACAACAGTCATGTTAGGTTGGATTTTATTCCTTTGAATAGAATCTCAGTGTCTGCTACTCCCATTTCCATATTTCAGTTGACTATTATGAAATGATGTGAAAGCCAACCACTGGGTCCATGGTAAAAAGTGCATCACATGTGGAAACACATCATGGGTCTGAGAGTATTGGGACTTAACTTTTCCAATATCTCACTTTCCCATTAGAATATAATGAAGATGTGCCCACCCGAGTCCTCAGAATATACCAGCATGTCACAAACTATGAGGTTTATGAAGAATCGTTATCAGTTTCCGTTTCATGCATAGGATCAACTGCATCATTTTAGGGACAACATCAACAAATTTCCAGAAAGTTCTTTCATTTCTGGAAGAAACCTAGAGACATACCTTATAAATATCCCCAAACAGAATAATTTTAATTATTTCTTTTTATTTATGTATGTGCATATTTCTTTTAATATATGCCACATGTGTGCAGGTGCCTATAGAGGCCAGAGAAGGGGATCAAATCCCCTAGAACTAAAACTACAGTTATGAGCCCCCTGATGAGGGTACTGGGAACAGAGGTAGAACCGATAGGAGAAAAGGATGCTCTTCTCTCTAGTCCCTAACTCCTTCGTAGTCATGCTGCACTGTATGAGGGAGGGTCCTCACATACGTGCAAGCATTAAGGAAGATTATGGTCAACTTCTTACTGAGAACTGGAGCTTATTTCAACATAAAAAAGTCCAGGTATCACAGTAGTAATAGTTTCCTGTGACTCACTTTCTTTCATTCTTCTAAGAATAAGAAAAGATTTGCTTAATTTATCCCAGAGTACAAGAACAAAATGCAGAGGTGGAATGCCTCAAGTCATTTTATAGAAACATATTTCTCACTCTTTTTTATGCTGCAAAACCCATGAACAAGGGATAAATTCATTTGAATCCTGATGGGAGGAGTCCTCTTGTCTTACAGAAAGTCACCATATAGTTATTGCTATTAAAAAAAAATGCTTGGGAGAAGCCACTTAACAAAAGAATGGTTTATTTTGGCTCATGGTTTGAGGGTTTGGTCCATAATAGCTGAGATGGGATGGGAATAGTTGAGGGAGCTGGAAAAAAATTGGTCACAATTTTACCTGAGTCAGGAAGAAGAGAACAGTCTTTGATGTTTAGCTTAGTGTTCTTCTCATTTAGGCTAGAACTTTGTTTTATGGAGTGGTGATGGCCATGTGCAGAGTTGTTCTTTCAATTCCTATCAACCCAGTTGACAAAATCGCACAGATACAACTGGATATTTGCCTTCTAGGTAATTTTAGATCCTGTTAAAACTGACTTTTGTTGTTTGGTTGGATGGTTGTTGTTTGTTTGTTTGTTTGCTTGTTTTTCGAGACAGGGTTTTTTTCTGTGTAGACATGGGTGTCTTAGAACTCATTCTGTAGACCAGGATGACCGTGAACTCAGAGATCCTCCTGTTTCTACCTCCTGAGTGCTCGAATTAAAGGCATGAGCCCCTACACCCGTCTTTGACAACTAATATTAACTGTCACAGCCTATCTTCCTAAACATTGTAAGCTAAAGGTTTACAAACCTCCTTTATTCACAAGTTGAAATCACAGGTTCCAATACAACAGTGCTGGGAGGTAGGACCATTGGGAGGTGATTGTTCCCATCCTAAAGAAAAGCCCAGTGGGCTCTCTTGATTCATTGTTTCCAAAACCTTGAGTCAACTACCCAGAAGGAGGCCTTCACTAGAACCCAACCAATATGGTTTTCTGTGACCTTGGATTTTTCCATCCTTAAACTGAGAGTTGAACTTCTAGTTATGATACTTTGTTATCATAAATCAAAGTGACTAACCAACTCAGTATTTGCACATAGAGAGTAATACATTACTTTTTCCTCTTCCTGTGTGACTACTATCCCTTCACAAGGGGACCCATTGTGACAATCAAATATAGTTGTAATAATATCCTAAAAGCTTGATTATACCTACTACCATTCCCTCTGTTTCTTCATAGCAAGGTTGGAGTTTCATCACGTGAATTAGAGGAAGACATAAACATTCATTCCATAACCTAACATCTCCCATCAGAACCAAGACTGGAGTCAAGTTCTCTCTGGTATGACTACAATAGTTTGTGTTGGTCCCAGAGAAGAACAAGAAGTAAAGAAACAGTAGTGGCAGTCTGATTCGTACAGTGATCAACCAGATGGTCACAGGAAAGATGGGTACACTGATGACTCATTATTCTAGAACAGGGTACCCCTGGACACAACCACTTAAAGATCAAGAGTCTTTTTGATATTTCAGTTTTCTTTGGTGGGAATTTTGGGGAAGTCTTATTTCTGTGTTCATCCAAGGGCTGAGTGAGAGCCTGAAGTTCCACTGCTTCTTCATGTGAAGCTCTTTCAAAGCTACTTTGGTGTCCCAAATACATAGAGCTTGGCTTTCTCAAAATCAAGCAATGAAAGACATTTCTATGTGAATTTAACTCTCACAGCCTAGCCTTGAATCCATATGCCACCATACCTGAAATATCCCATAAGTTTCAGAATTACTTCTGATTCAACTTCCAAAGAGACTACACACTGATATCTGCACCAAAGGTGGAGTCAACTGGAAACCTGATCTCAATAAACAATGCTTAAAGCAAGTGTTTGCATAGAAAAATGACAAAGGTAGAACAGGCCTAACCTTGAACCCAAACACTAAGTTAACATGTGCCTGGAATGACAAAGCTCCAAGCTGAGTCATTGTGTTCTTTATTATTCAAATATTTTCTTTCACAACAGACTATGTGCCACAGAATATCCAATGTTTTCATCTTCAAAGTTACAAAATCCTCTATTAGAAAAATGTATAGTAGTTTAGTAAATCTTGATATATTAATGATTTCAATTCAGAACATAAAGTACAGACCAAAAAAATGTGCTGATCTCAGTCCTTGGAATTTAACATAGGACAGGAAATTTGACCAAATAGTCAATTAAAATCAAAAAATAAACTGTGATAAGTTCTTTGAGAGCTACTATACTAGAAAATAGAATAATAACAGAAACTGTTTAGAGAAAGGGGATCCGTGCAGAGCTGAGCTGAGCTAAGGTGGAGGACAGTTAGGTCAATCAAAGACAAAGAACATTCCAGAAAGAAGGATCACTCTGAAGAGCCCTGTGTTGAGAAAAGTCTGTGTGAGCAACATAAAGGTTATAGCGAAGCTGAAACACAGTTGGATAACAGAGGGAAGCAGGGGCCACATCATAAAGATTTAATCAGACAAAGAATGTGTTTTCAAAAATCTAAGAATTTATGGAACACTTTTTTAAAAGACAGCCAGACTATTAACTAAAAGCCTACTCTGTTTTACTGATGTTCTTATTTTAAAGCAGGCTTACTATGCATTCCCCCCCCCCCCCTCCTAGACAGTTCTTACCATTTTCTTATTTTCCCCCTTATTAGTCATCCCACAGGATTTTCCCCTCAATCCATAAGACGCCTATCTCTCACTATTGGCAATAATTATTAGATTCTGTGATCACATTGTACAGTTTGACCCTACTTCGGCAATGATTTCAAAATAAGGGCAGAATGAAGCTGCTCTTTCTTTTTAAAAGGAAAGAGGTATTCTCGGTGAGGCAGTGCTTCTTGGTCCTCTGTAGGGACTCAAGCACATGAACACCACGTGTGCTTCGTATGTTCCAAAAGTGAAAGCCTCTCTTCTTTCTTCTCACCCAGACTTTATCTGATTCTAGAGTCACTTCCCACATAATTCATTCAGAAGGTTAATGTGCTAGATCAGGAGTCTGGAGATTTATGAATGATGAGATAAGAAATATGGTCAGCCTTGTGACCACATGGTTTCCTTTGTAGTCACTCAATGATTTCTCAATAAACAGAGATAACACATTAGTGAGTGAGGGGTTACAGTTCAACAAACTGTTATTTATAGACAATGACATTTATATTTCAAGTAATTTTCTTTTTATTGTATCATGAAATCTTTGTGTTTTTTTCAAATATTTAAAAATGTAAAAAAAAAATAACAAAAGCATTTTTAGTTCATCTATTACAGAAAAGCCAACACTTCTCTATTCTTTATATTTGAGAATTCATGGATGAGGCAATTGATATATACAAAAAAAAAAAAAAAAAAAAAAGCAAAACAACTGTGTTGCTCTGTTCTGAATGAATGAATGTATGTTAGAGACCTAGAAATAAGATCAAATGATGGGAAGTGCCATAATGGCAATACTGCCATGGAGCCATGGAGATCAGAAACGGAATTCTGTCTAAATGAGTGACCCTGCAGTCAGTCACTACCCCACACCATACTGCGACAGCAAGGTCTCTGTATAGGCTGATACCCAACAAGGAATAACTAAATAAGTTAATGTTAACTAAGTTAGTATTAACAAATCAATATCTCAAGGACCCTTACTAAGGACTAAGTAAAAACATATAAATGCCTGGGCCACTCGCCATAATAGGTACTTTTCTGTGACGGTAGAGAGTATCCTTTTAGGCTCCCGCCATTCAGATGTAAGGTTTTCAAATGAGTTTTGATTTTCTGTTTTAACGTTGATGCCTTGCCTTCAGGGAACCTTTCCTACTGTCTCATTGCAACCACTACAGAAAAGCACAACCAATGAGAATACAGAGTTGTAGAAACTAGTCCCGCTGGACACATTTACCAAACGAACCTAAGGCTCAGGAACATTGCAGAAAAGAAGAAAAGATTATAAGACTGTATCTTCTGAGAAACGCAGCACCTATAAAGTCTCACTACCATGACTGCTGAAACTCCCCAGTGTAAGCTGAACGAGACTGACAGCAATGGACATAACAAGCTAGACAGAGGAAAGCCCATGAGTCCTCAACCCTACAGGAAGAATTATAGGCCACCTAGGAAAGCTGAGAACAGGAGATGTGACCGTCCCCACACTGGTTGATTGTCCAGTGGCAAATACATATTTAAGTAACATTATATGGTCTGAGCAGGTTATATTTAGAAATATATCTAGATAGATAGATAGATAGATAGATAGATAGATAGATAGATAGACCACACATATACATGCATGCAAAAACAATAGAACACTGAACCAATATATGCGCGCGCGCGCGCACACACACACACATATGCACACATATACATGGATACAATAACAATTAGTTATTATAACAGACAAACATCTAATATAGGCAGTAATTTGAAGGAGAATAGGGAGGGGTATATGGTAGAGTTTGAAGTGAGGAAAAAGAGAGAAGAAATTATGTAATTATTTCATAATCACTTTTTTAACAGAATAATAGTGCCTCCTTTGTTTGCATCTTCGCTGTCAGGTTCCCTTTACTTTCCTCACTGAACTTTGTAGTTTTCATATTGTTCCGCTTCATGTTCATTCCTCTTACTATAAACTTGGCTAAAGTCATGAGAAGTTTCCTCGTGACAGCCCGAATGAAATGCAGCTTTCAGATTTCCTCCACCAGACTACCAAGCCCATCACTCACCCTTTAATTCGGCCTCACTCCCATTTCCAGGATGTGAGCAAAATGTAGCCAGATGCTTTGCAGAATGTAAACTAGATGGCCTCCAGCCAGTGTCCTGATGGAGTCTCATTCCACATCTGAAACCTTGTGAGTGTAGTCTTCCTTGTCTGCATTTCACCCAGCTTTCTCTTTGAACTCTAACCAGAATGCCTTCTTAAGCTTTAGTTACTGAATTTGGGGCTTCTCTATTTCACAGCTGCAAACTTTTCCACATTTCTCCCACAAACCAGTTCCAAAGCCCAGGAACAACATGGCCAGGTTTATGTACTAACAGCCCCACTTCTGTTACCGACCATCTGTGTTACTCCCTTTTCTTATTCCTGTGGTAAAATCCTGATAAGAAACAACTTCCCACAGAAATGGTTTATTTTGACTAATGGTACAAATCCATCATGTTAGAAGACATGGAAAAGCTCAAGGATGCATGGTGGTCAGAGCATTAAGCTATTTGTTCCTATCTGCACAGTGTTGGAAGCAAAGAGAAGATGACAGCAGGGCCCCAAGAATTATATACACCCAAGGACCTATACCCAGTGGCCTACTTCCTTCAGGTAGGCCCAACCTCCTACAGACTCCACTAACCTTCTAACAATATCACCAGCAGGGGAGCAAGTGTTCAAATACATGAGCCCTTGGGGGGCAGGTTATTATATGCAATCCATAACAAGAGCCAAGCAACCATGAGCTGAAATCCTGAAAGAATGAGCCTGAGGAAATACTTTCCCATGTAAGTTGTTGATATTCTCACACACTTTTGCCAATAATGCAAAACAGAGTCTTAGTAGAGTACAGACAGGTATAATTATGTTATCTATGTCGTAGACTTTTATTACAAGAGTAGAACAGGTTATGTATGGAAAATACTTAACACAGTGTGTGTCAAGTAATTAGTACTCTTTAATGTCTGCTATTATTAGTTACTATTGTATATAATAGTAGAAAGCATATAGAAGTTAAAATGAATATTTTTCTTTAATCATCAGCACATCTAATATCTCCACATGATCTGTCATTATGAAATGTCATTAGTTCCTCTAAAGTTATATTTCTCAATCTGAAAAAAAAATGATACAGTAGTAGTTCTTGCTTCAGAGGCATTAGTAACATCTTTAAGTTAGTTATAGTCAATGCGCATTTTCTAAGCATAAGCTCTGCTAGTTACTGTGATGCATCCTGGAGACACTGAAATGAGATCAATAGAACCCAGAGACCATCCCCTTGGTTGATGAAGAATCAAAGGAAGAAAGGCATGTGTAATAGCTTATACACCATGCCTGTTTTATAGAAGGCCTACGTGTAAGGCTTATGGCTTGCCCCTGTTTCCCTTCCCCTGTACATCAGCACATCAGATAAGTGGCATCAAACTCACTTTTGGTGACAGAAGAAAACATTTTCTGGGTGGTGAAGAACACTCTTCAGAATGCAGCCAGCCAAGTTCAGACTAAATGTTTCATTTACTAACTGTATAGCTTTTTTAGTATCCATGCCTAAATGCTAAACTTGTAAAAATGATTCAGATATATGCAATTTATTTATTGGCTGATTGGATGTTAAGGATGAGGAAAAATAGAGGGAAGATGGAAAAATAGTAAGGATTATATTAGTTTGATTTTTTTTTTTGTTGGCATAAACGCTGGCCAAAAGCAACTTGAGAGAGGAAAGGGTTTATTTAGCTTAACTCTTACAGTCCAGCATCAAAGAAAGTCAAGGCAAGACTCAAGTAGAAACCTACAAGAAGTAACTGAAGCAGACACCATAGAAGGATACTGCTTAATGGTTTGCCTCCTATGGCTTGCTTAACTACTTGGCTTATATAGCCCAGGCTCACCTGCATAGGGATAGCATCACCAACAGTGAACTAGACCCTTCTACATCATCTGCAAACTATGAAAAGATCCCACAGGAACTCACACAGGACATTCAGATAGAGGTAGTGTTGAGAGAGCCTCTTTGCAAGTAATGCTAATTTGAGTCAAGTAGAGGAAAACTAAGCAGAACAAAAATATACTCCTCCTCATTATAGTAAGTCAATGCTCATTTCCCCCTTTGTGTCCATCTGATATGGTGGAACTCTTCTCAGAACTATATTAAAGTGAGTTAAAGAATAGTCATTCAATTCTTGACCTAAAATAATCAGTGCTAACTCTGGAGCCACTAATAGCATAAGCTCTGGTGTCATTAATGCCATTCCTCCTGACTGGAACTACTTCTCAAGAAGAGACACTATGAAACTGATGGAGAAAGTGCTAAAGGTTAAGTCTGTAGGTGGAGCCCTGACATACACCTGGTGGTATAAATTCTTTAAGTCAATTTTCACATCCTACAAACTTTAGTGAGTTAATACCTCTATTACTTATTTTCCCTCTGCTCTTACATCTCCTAAATGCCTAATGATACTATCTTTTTTCTTTTTTATTCCTAAAAGAGAACTCGTGTCCTGTTTCACTGCTATATTTTCAAACTTTCTTGGAATTGGATGTACTACTATCTTCTTACCAATGGGATACACTGGGCGTGCTCTGGGCTTCAAGAACTTGGAATGAAGATGCAGTTCATTTCTTTGTGACTCTTTGTCACAAAGATCATTGTAGATGACTAGGACACAAACATGACACAACTACATATATCAGGAAGAATGAAAAACCTACACGGCACAACCTGGATCTCTCCTCTGTTGTCTCTGTGAGGTAGAGCTGACCTAACCAGCCTGTGTCCTAGCATCAGGGCTGTCACAGGAGGGATGTGCAAGTTTTGGTACTAAGAGGCTATATTTTACATTATTTTTTACCTTCCTTTTACACTCAGTATACGCCATGAGTATACTGTAGATAGTAATAGTGAAGTCCTCACAACAATGTCTAGTATCTGATAAAAAATTTGATAATAATTCACCATTCTTGTTACTGATGCTCGATTAGGCCTGATGTTCTCAGTATGATCTGAGAAGAATCTCAAACACAATTAGATATATCTCTATAAAAATTAGAAGAACATTATCCTAAATAGACAAAAGACTAAGAGGCCATTCAGTGTACCACTCGTGTTGACCTTGGCTTAGGACATACTTTGTGGTAGCCTCAGTACTAGGATTATCCTCTACATTATTTTATTCATTCTTAAAGCATTAATATGGCATTAATATTGAAATCTGTGTTTTACTTTTGAAGCAGATTTATGTAAAGCTGCTGCATTAATCTTAAAGGCAATCATCATTTAGAAGGAATGAAAGCCAAGAAACCCCCTTCATGTTTCTCATTAAACTCCCAGATACTTGGAAATGCAGGCAACTTTTAACAGGACACAGTGAATGACAAAGGTGCAGGGAGTCATCTGAGGAAATGTTAAGTAACATGCAACATTTTAATTCCACTCTGTCTGGCTCCTCCACAGCTCACTCTTAAGGGATTCCGATCATTAATCACTCAAAGAGGTTGTGTGTGTGCTTAGACTGCTTTTTTTCTGGGAAAGTGATATATCTTGAATGTTAAACCTGCTCTAATGGTCCCCATGTGAGACCAAGATACGCATTTTACCATTGTCCACACAGACAACGTTTCTAGGTCTGCTGGACAGTAGTAGTTTTCTCTCTAGGGCAACAGCTTTCTGTAAGTATACGTGCAAACATGATAAGCACTTTATTCAGAGAAAGCTCCTGCAAGATCACTTTACAGACTCTGTTTTTGTTAAATAATCACTCAGGAGAAAGAAAACTAGCTTCCAATGAGGAGTAAGTTCCCTGACATGTTGAAAGAGCTTGCATTTTCCCAGAGAAAAAGAATAATTTTAGGCCCCATGGGTAGGTTACCTTCTCTCTGCTGTTGCCACCATCAACCACTCCATCTCTCAATCTGTCCTCTAATCCTCTTCTCCCTTTTCTTGGACTGAGTCTTAAAGAAAAGGAATGGTGACCAAAGGCAGTGATCTTCACAGGCTGTAGACTTAGCTTCCAAAAGGAAAGAAAAAAGTTATGGTCTCATTTAGAGAATGCAAAGGAGTGTCCTGAGGACACACAGGGCCTAGTCAAGACCAACCTTCCCCCTACCCCCAAAGTGGCCATGACAGGAACTCCTTCCTTAATTGACTGAATTTTAGTTCATCTGCTTTGAACTATCTTTTCAACTATACCAGGTTATACCTATGGTGTGCTCATATTCCTGTAGAATTCTGCTACACACAGAATTTCACCTTCCATAGACTGTCAACCTCTTTTTTTTTTTTTTCCTACCGTTGATCTCTGACCAAAGATTCTCTTCGCTCCACTCTTAATTCCTTAATTAATTCCATCCAACTTCCCAACTGTGCCTGATGGCTATAAATTTCTCTCTCTTTTTTTTTTCTTGTTGTACCTAGAATCAAGTCCAAGTCCATTCCTTACTTGCAAATGTCTTGGCTGTTATTGTAATTTTTGAATGAAATCTTTCTTATTGTTCTTGAAATGTACTCTGCATAAATCCTCTTTCAGCCTTAGCAGTAGGGTTGGAAATATTTGTGTGGTTTTCGCTACTCGAGGGGCCTGTTTTATATAGATGATGCAGTTGTGAGTCTTGGATGAACACTCTCATATCTAGGTTTTTGAGAATCTAAAAGAGATAACTGGAGCTTGTTTATTCTCTTTTGTTGATTTTTTTTTTTTTAGACAGGTTGCTTACTTCAGATCAACTTAGATTTCATTATCTGTTTGACAAGTAAGAATAAACTACCCTGCCAAGGCAGATTGTCCTAAAGTTAACATTGTGAAGGGGAAAAAAAATCTATAAAGATGAATTATGCTTCTACTATAGGAAAAAAAATACTCAGATGATATTGAGACATCTTGTCAATTTCTCACAATGTATGAAATGAAAAATCAGACAATGGGCTAGCATAAATAGTGTCACCATAAGTATCAACAATAATATGCAAATAAAAGATAAGACATAAAATAATAAGCATTAATTCTTTGGCTAATGAGGCTTTGTAACGATCATGCATGCATTTCCTATGTTTTGCTCATTGACCATTAAAGTGTGTACACTTAAACATAATTAAATATGAAAATAAATAAAATATGAACTGATAACTCTAGTTATATTTGCGAGCATTTTGTACAAATACCAGTGTCTAAAGAATCTGGTTACATTATGGAGTTGACTTTAAATAATGTCTCTGTATTTCTTCCCAGGAAATCTTCTATTCTCTCTCTCTCTCTCTCTCTCTCTCTCTCTCTCTCTCTCTCTCCCTCCTTCCCTCTCTTCCTTCTTCCTCCCTCCATTCCTCTCTCTCTCCCTTCTTCCTTCCCTCCCCCCCTTCAACCTGTTTGCTTTTGTTCTACTTCTGTAACTTCCTCTGAAGAAACAGCCATTTTTCCTCCATCTGGTAACTGAGGCTTTCCTCTATATCTGGGCCTGTTCTGTTTCTCATTTTCTAAGTAGTCTTCTTGACTTTCAAAGATAAATTCTTCCAACTAAAAAATTCTACACCTCATACGTGGACATTAATCTATTTAACTCTGTCTTATTGTCATTTATTTGTGACCAATAAAAGCAATATTGCATGTGAATTCTTCAAACAAATTATTAGAGCAGTAAAATGAATAATTTTTCAGTTTTTCACTTATTTGTTTTAAGTACCTGATATTTTATATTAGTTGATTTATAACTGAATGTCGATTTGTTCTTTACCTGACCTATAACTCAAGCTTTGTGAGGGTTAGGTATCTTCTTCTCAATTGGTGTGTTTAATGCCTGCCACAATATAGATGTTCATAGTATTTGTCAATGTAGTCTTTGTTTGGTTGAAGATAGGTCAGATATCTGATAGTCATTCTGGTCCCCTTTGGATACTTTCTTTTTGTGTGTGTGTGAAATTCAATTATTGTATAGATTCCTTCTAAGAACACTGGACCCTCCACATCTGATCAGCATCTATATCCCATCTCTTTGTTTAACTAATTCCAAATCCCACATAATATCTTCACCAAAGAGTTTCTTAGGTTAATTTATTTGACTCCTTCTCTTTATATTTCCCCATAATAAATGTTCATCCATCACCCACATCCTGATTTCCTTACTATGAGTTTTCCACTTTGCCAGAATGAGGTCAAGCTCTCTTCTTCAGCATAAGATCCAGTTGATATGATTGATAGACCTACTACAAAAGGGTTGTAAACTTGTCCCTAAATATTTTTTCATTAAGCATAGGAATTCAGATATTTAATGATAAAATAGAAATTTAATCAGAGCAGCAGTTCTTCAGAGAGACATGAGATGATGGATCAGCCAAGGTTTGAATCCAAGTCTTTTCTTTCTAAGATGATGAAATGGGGAAAGTTTCTACAGCTCACTTTCACATTTGCAGATTGAAAATGAATATGTCAACCAACCCCAAAGCCACTGCAAGATTATTGATTCAGACACTTTAAGTGCTTAGACTGATTCCGGGCAACTGAGAAAATATCCTTAAGGATGCTCTATTTAAAACAATTATATTAAGAGGCCAGCACTTGCATGGTACAAAGAAAGCCAGAGACTCAGAGACCAACACAGACAGGCTTGGCATCTGCCTTCCAATTCTTAGCTTTGAAGACTTTTCCAGAATTCAAATTTGTGTAAGGGAACTATAAGAATAATCTGTAATATCCCACAAAATTCAGCCATTCTGTTCTTCCCAATACTATGTCATAGAGACGAGTTTTATATCTGATTGGCCATGCTGTGAATTTTAAATTTCTTTCATTTTCTATGACTTTGATAAAGGTGTGGTGCTCTTTAAGGATACTGAGTAGAAGTCACACTATCAGATCACAGTAAGCCACCGGAAAGAGTGAACAGTGACTGCTCCAATATGGGATGAAATGTTAAGCTAGGGTACCCAGCGTTGTCTGACAGGTGGAGGATAGCAAGTTACTGCGCGTGGAAAGGCATTCCTCTGACCTTTTGTGCAATTGCTGGAAACAAGCAAGGTGTGTAAAGCTCTCGGAAATATGCCAGATCTGTGTGGTAGCCTCAATCAAATGTTCCTATTTGATACGATTTTATAGCAAGAAAAAGTGAAAGAAAGTTTTAGTCAGAAGCCAAAGTCAGAGTACCTGACAACTCAGTGTCTGAAAGTCTTAAAAAGGGCAGAGAAGGATACTACATTTTAAACAATCGAGTGGTCAGAGCAGCGGGGACAAAGTGATCACAAAGCCAACAACAATGAAGAAGCAAGTGGGTCAGCTGTGCAGAGGAGGCAGAGTTTACAGTCACTGATGCTGGAAAGAAGTTTTGGAGGAGAGAGAATGGCGTAAAAAGGAGATCACACACAAAACCAGCCCTCAAATGGTTAGCACCAGCTCTTGCCAAAACTTCCCACAAAAGCCTACTACCAAAACCAAACAGAAGGGAAAAAGTTCTGCAAGAATCACTAAAACAAAGTAGAAGCAAGCAGCTTTCTGACTTTTAACTTGACCCAGGGACAACATTCAAATATCCACAGGAATGAAGGAAAAATGTATTCCGACTCTCAACTATGTTTAATTTCATCTCGTATATTTATTTTATAACATACGTATTTTTATTCATGGATATCCCAATTAAAAAAAAAAATAAAAGCCAAGCATTTTGTCTGTCTTCGCGGTTCTATTGCTATAATGAAACGTCATGTCCAAACCCAACTTGAGGAGGAAAGGATTTACTTTATCTTACAGCTCTCTGCTCATTGAAAGAAGGCAGGGCAGGAACCAGGAGCTAGGAACTGCAGCAGAAACTATAATAGCAGTTTATGCCTGTAAATTTAGCACTTAGGAGGCTGTAAATTCCAATAAGTGTTGAAGTTTCTTCCCTGTGATCTTTGACTCTTGTGAAATACTTTTACAAAGGCATCCTAAGGGAAAGAAGCTTGTATGCTTGTCCCTGGTTCAAGGACACCACCTACCAAGGTAAGAAAGTTTTTAATAAATCAAGAGCTTAAAAGAGCTAATCCACATCCAGGAAGAAGAAAGACAATGAATGCATATTCCTACTCCACTCCCTTTCTCCTTATAAACAGCTCAGGATCTCTGGAAGAGAAGGGTGCCACCCACAGTAGGAAGTCTTTCCAGCTCAATTAACATAAGAAAATCCTTCATATGCATTCTGTCTCCTAGGTAATTCTAATTCTACTAAGTTCTGACAACTCACACTAAACATTTCAGTCAGCATGAGCTAAACCCCACAGCTAGTGAAGCTTTCTCTAAAAATACAAATAATTATATATATGATTACATATAATTATTATATATTATTATATTATGTGTATTATATTAATATATATAATATATTATATATAATTATATATATATTCATATTGTTCAAGATGCTATAAATTTTTATTTGAAGTACAAGATCTAAACACCTTATAATACTAGCCAAAGTATGTTTAGCTTTTTTCAACTTTGTAGTCAACTGGTTTAGCTTTTTTTGTCAACTTAATACAATCAAAGCTGTGGGGAAGAGAAATCTCTACTGAAAACTGCCTCCATCAGATCGCATGGGCAGGTGGTTTCAGGTGTATAAGAATGTAAACTGAATATATACCATGCATGTCCTTTTGGGTCTGAGTTACCTCACTCGGGATGATATTTTCTAGTTCCATCCATTCGCCTGCAAAAATTATGATGTCCTTGTTCTTAATAACTGAGTAGTATTCCATTGTGTAAATGAACCCACATTTTCTGTATCCATTCTTCTGTTGTGAGACATCTGGGTTGTTTCCACCTTCTGGCTATCACATATAAGGCTGCTATGAACATAGTGGAACACATGCCCATGTGACGTGGTGGACATGCATAGTATGTAGTCACTAATAAGTGGATATTAATCAAAAAATGGATAAAATACCCAGAATACAAGGTTAACAAGCTGAAGGGCCCAAGTGAGGATGCCTCAATCCCACTTGGGAGGGAAAAGAAAGCAATCACTGGGAGCAGAGGGAAGAGGGAGGGGAAAAGGGGAACATGATCAGATATTGGGGGCACAGGACTGAGGCCCTGAGGGCCAGCAAAAAGAATGGAAACAGGAAACCTTGGGAGGTAGGGGGTGGGGGCATTCTCTAGAATGTACTAGAGACCTAGGAGGTGAGAGACTCTCAGGACCCACAGGGAGGGACCTTAGATGAAATGCCCAATGGTGGGGAAAGGGAACTTGTAGAGTCCACCTCCAGTAGAAAGACAGAGCATCAAGTGTAGGTCTGCCATCCCACAATCAAAAATTCTGATCCAGAATTGTTCCTGTCTAAAAGAACTGTGGGACAAAAAAGGAGAAAAGCCTGAGGGAAAGGAGGTCCAGTGACAGGCCCAAATTGGGATCCAGGTCAAGGGGAGGCTTCAAGGCCTGACACTGTCACTGATGCTATGTTGTGCTTACAGAGAGCAGCCTATCATGGCTGCCCTCTGAGAGGCCAAACAAGCAGCTGTAAGAGTCAGATGCAGATACTTACACCCAAACAATGGATAGATGCCAGGGACACCTGTGGTTGAATTAGGGGAAAGCTGGAAGAAGCTGAGGAAGAGAGAGACACTATAGGAAGACCAGCAGTCTCAACTAACCTGGACCCCCGAGATCTCTCAAACTCTGAGCCACAACAAGGCAGCGTACACCAGCTGAAATGAGGTCCATGACACATATACAGCAGAGGACTGCCTGGTCTGGCCTCAGTGAAAGAATATGCACCTAACCCTGGAGAGACTTGAGGCCCCAAGGTAGTGTGGAGATCTGGTGGGGTGGGGTGGGGGTGGGGTGGTAGGAACATCCGCTTGGAGATGGGGGAGGAGGTATGAGATATGTAACAGTCAGAGGGCAGACCGGGTGGCAGATAACGACCAGACTGTTAAAAAAAAAAAAAAGATTAAATAACAATAATAATTTATTTAAAAAAAAATGTAAACAGAGCCAATAAGGAAGACCAAGCCAGTGTGCTTCTGTTCATGCCTCCGGATTCCAGTCCTGATTTCCCCATAACAGACTGTAATATGAAAGGGGAGATAAACCATTTCTTCCACTGGGTGCACTGGGTAACAGGTATAGAAGGCAAACTAAGAAAAATCCAACGGTACCAGGTTGGTTCAGGTATTGCTGTGACCGGCCTGTCTATTTTGTTTTCAGAGAGATTATGAAAGAGGCTTAGAACTTAGGGATGGAAAAGCCTCTGAGTCTTCAGAACTTTAATTAGCTATTGTGGGAACTTGAAATACACTGCTGAGAGCAGCTGAGGCTTGGCATTGTGAGATGGCATTGGTGATGATGCAGCCTCAGTTAAAATGGAAACCCCAGGAGTGTGAAAGGGTTATGAAAAGAGATTGAAGCTTGGCACAATGTGGCAGGGTTGGAGTCCCCAGAGAAAGGCTGGGAGGCTATTGGTAAAAGCGAAATAAGCATTTTGGAGATGCCAGGATTGTGGGACAACCACCAAGGACAGTGGCAGCTGTGGAGTGGAGCCATCTTGAGCTTACAGGCCAAGCTGTGTGAGTTACAGACAGCAGGGCCAGAGAAGTGGAGCTGTGTGGGCCCTTGGGAGCCCAGAGAAGCATGAGTGGGCTCCAGATATCCAGCACTGAATTTTTACACTGTTGAATTTGGGTTTTGCTTTGATTTGATTGTGACTATCCTGTGATTCTTTGTTCTTGAAATAAGAAGGTATTTAACTTTTTTTTCTGACTTTACAGGAACCCACAGACCTCGAATATTTTACAGAAACTTTGAACTTTTAAAGAGGTTTTGGATATTTAAATAGATAGTGGGTATTTTTAAAAGCTCCAATATTTAAAGAGCTTGAAATTTTAACCTTTGAAACTTTTAAAGTTATTAATGTTTTATATTACAATACTAAGCTGAGATAACAAGAATGGAAAGATTATAGTTTATGGTTAATATATTGGTGTGTCAAGTTGACAAAGGGTCACTTTTCCCAGTTAATGTTGTTGTTGTTGTCACTGTTAACAACCTGACAAAAGCTAGAATTGTGTAGGATGGAATCTCAACTAAGAAAATTTCTCCATCAGATTGCCTACAGGCTAGTCTGTAGGGCATTGTAGTGTTTGATGACTGATGTGGTAAGGCCCATCCCATTCAGGCAAGGTCATCCCTGGCCATCGGGTCTTGGAGTATATAAGAAAGCAAACTGAGCAAGATGAGAGAAACAAGCCAGTAAGTGTCATCCACCCATATGTCTCCAGCTTCCTACCTTGTGTTCCTGCCCTCATATAAACTGTAAGATGAGAAAAAAACCCTTTTCTCCTCAAGTTTCTCTTGGTTGTAGTGTTTTGTCACAGCAATAGAGCAAGAGATGTAAAGTAAGATACAACTTTAAAATCCATCGACAAATAAATGAACAAAACTGTTTCTATGAATAATGGAACATGATTCTGCTTCAAAAAGAATGGAATTTTAAGTCATACTTTCAGGGGGTTGAACCTTGAAGAAAAAAAAAAAAATGGAAAGGAAATAGGTCAGAGCCAAGACCAGGACTTGTATGAGGTAACTAGAGTAATCAAACTCATAGAGTAAAACAAGCAAAAAAAAAAAAAAAACAAACAGAGTTGATATTGCCAGGGTCTGGAAGAGGGTGGTATTAAAAAAATTGTTTAATGAGTTTTGTTTCAGTGAAGACATGATTTAGGTTCTGAAAACAGATAAAACTGATGGTTGCTTTACACTGTGAATGCACCTAGCGCTACTGAACTACACATTGAAACGTAGTTACAATGGTAAATTTATATATAGCCTGCTATTATTAAAAACAAATCTAACTTTGAATGAGCCTATACACAAAGAAAACTATCAACACTCAGTTTACCTCTTTTCAGCGTTGAACTTCTGGTAAGACCACAGAGAGGCACACTATTTAGGCAATGTGCTCTGCCCAAAAGCTTGCAACCTTTCCATTCCTATTTCTTGTTGTTCAGTAACAGCCACTCACTGGACAGCACATCTGGTCTTGTCCGACCCTTTGATGTTTCTGTTTACACCAGCACGGTCAGAGCTGTAAGTGTGCACCACCAAACGCAATCCTCAAGGTTTTTTTTTTCCTTTTTCTTTTTCATTTTCTTTCTTTCTTTTTTTCTCTTGTCTTTTGAAAGCAGTAGAATGTACCAGTCACCCATATTTGAGCAAAGCAAACTCATGGTTAATAACATCAATGATAAATAGAACGAAACTTAGTAATCCATAAAAAAAAGGTGATATCACCTGTCTGCTTTCTTCCAGATAGCAGCCGTTTAGCATGCTGACATCATTTTATGGGGTTTCCTCTCTTTTTTATTTTATATTATATTGTATTATTTTATTTTATACTACATTCCAATTGGCAACTTTGGGAAGAAAAGGCTGCTTTCCCCCAAAGAGCTTTGGCTGTCTAAAATTTTATTTAGGTGGTTTCCTTCAAGGGAAGCACTCATCATCCTACTGAAATTGTGCTCAGATCCTTAATGTGTATATTTGAGATAAAGGAGTTCCTCTCAGGGAAAACATAAGCATTATATGATGCAGGGGGAGCCATTATCCTTCATCACATGGAGTGAAATACTCTAACCTACTGGAAGAAATGTGTGTAAAATGGAAACTTTCTGAATGCTCTTCTTCCATGCCACAGGACCCATGGCAATCAGGCAGTGTGGTGAGCTACCTTTCTTCATAAATGTCAAACTGTGAAACTGCATGAAAAAAACATCTATCCCAGTGTGATCCTGGTTAGGTCAATTTACCCATCAGTGTTCCACTTTCTTAGCAGTCACATGGCATTTAGCATTTACAACAAAAGCATACTGAACCACAGGTAAGTATTAGAAAATATTACATGATCATTAACATTCTCGTGTTTATGGTGGAAAAAAAAATGGTTTTTAGAGGATGCTGCCTCTGCTGCGTGGAAATCCCAAAGTCAAGAGGAGCATGTGAGAACAACTGACTGTCCTAGAGGAGGCTCGATTCTTTTACTGGAAACATCTCACTCTGCTAGTTCTCTTACTGAGTCATTAGCCTAAACCACACCCTATATTTCAGACTTCCTGGTCAGCTGGGTTGCTCTGTGACCACAGACACATCTGCTTCTTCTAGTCTCCTCAGTGCCTCTAATTCTAGTCCCAACCGCTTACACCGTAAGAATGGCATGACGCAGAGGTCATCTTCATGTCAAGGTCTCTGAACCACAACTTGAAGCCACAGAGCCACGCTGTCTTCCCTTCTCAATCTCACTCTCCAGTTCCCCACTAGCGCCCGAGGGGTGACTTTAGGTCAGCTCTGTCTGGGTGAACTTTGGACCTATTTCCAGGTTCTCATCTCTTCCTGGAATTGAACTGAGCATATTCAGTTTCTTCTTTAAAAACAAAATTACTTTTGCTTGATTTGACAGCATCTAAAGTTTGTTATTTAAAAAAAAATCTTCTGATGAACTCCTTGTTCCAGAAATTGTTTTAATATGAGGTAAGAATTAATTTCCAGGACTCATCAACTGCTTTGGTGTAGGCATTTTGGATACACTGGGCATTTGTGGACAGGGCAAGGGTTGGACCCAAGTGACTTCTGAAAACTCTTAAACTGTCAGAAACACTAGAAGAACCTTTTCGGGTCACAATTTCTTCATTACCATAGTAGGAGGAGCAGAGACACCAAAGCCTTCCTAGTCTAGACTCTCAAACGCCACTGTTGTAACAAGAAAATTAGTTGCCATAACAAAATGCTGCATGAAAAGGACCTAAAACCCAAACCCCAGCTGCTGCCTGAGTGTTCCTCCACCCTGGAGACGCCCTCACTCTTTTACCCACCCTCAGTTCCAGGCTTATAAACTGGGGATAAAAATCCTGGTGCATTTGATCATACACTCCTTATATGTCGGCCTTTGGAAGGTTAAGACAGGATGATTTAAAGTTCAAACCTAATGTGAGCTACAAAGATCCTGTCTAAAAAAAATTAGCACCTATTCTGCAAGACTGTATGGAAGATTAATAATGATATGAGCAAGGTGACCAGAGCCACATCTGGCATATACAGCTTGGTAAATAATGAACTATGATTCTTTTTCATTTTTCAAGAAGACGGGGTGTGTTTTCCTGCAACGGGTCTGCATTGTCTTTCCTTTTGACTAGAGATTTATAAGCTAGTGTCCTGACATCAGTTAGCTCATGCTGATGACCAAGAGCTATGACCAGCCGTTATATCTGTCTGTGCTTTTAAAAAAAAAAATCAAGAAATAAAGTCTTAAGTGTTCACACTAAAGCAAATCTTTCTCACAATGAAGCTCATAGGTGAAAGATGACACCATGGAGCTGAGACAAATGGATGCCATTAGTGAGTAGAGGTTTAGAAGACACTGTCATACTGAGAATGAACCTTTGAACTGTGCCAAGATCTAGGTTTGCCATCTAGGAAATGGAGATGATAAAGTCTGTGTTCTGCATAGTTATGGGAAAACCATGACATAACGAGTAGGATGTTAGCACTGTTCTGAATCGCTATAGAGGCTGCACAAATGGACATTGTGACTGTCTTCTTTTGGAAAGATAATGGAAAATTTCAGTCTCCCTAACTCTTTACTCATCTCAATAAGGCCAAGCAGCCATGGGAGGAGTCTTATTGAAGAGGATAGTGGAGTCCTATGTGATGCTTAGGTTAGGCTGCAATAGAGTCAAGAGCATCCAGTGCCTGCTTCCATGTCTTGTTAATGCCATGTCTCTTTGAGTTCCCAAACAGAGGGCTGTTCTTACAATTACTCCAGAAAGAAAAGGTATTGTTTTATTTTTTCTTCAAAACACATTATTAACTTTTAAAGCAAACTTTGTTCACAGTGAGCACTCCAACCTTTTCTGCTAATTTCTGCCTTGCCTCTCTAACTAAAGAACTCTTTCAATACTTAGAAGTATGTGCATTGTTTGTGTGTGTTTCTCTCTCTCTCTCTCTCTCTCTCTCTCTCTCTCTCTCTCTCTCTCTCTCTCTCTCTGTGTGTGTGTATGTGTGTCTGTGTCTGTGTCTATATGTATGTCTGCTTGTGTATGTGTGTCTCTCTGGCAGTCTGTCTGTATCTGTATATGTCTGTGTATGTATGTTTGTGTATGTGTCTCTCTATGTGTGTCTCCCTATCTGTCTCTGTGTGTGTGGATATATTCATTGGTGTATGTTTCTGTCTATGTCTGTGTGTGTGTGAGTATATATATATATATTGGTGTGTATGTATCTCTCTGTGTGTCTCTGTCTATATGTCTGTGTGTGTATATTGCCGCTTGTGCGCGCACGTGTATATGTGTGTGTGTGTGTGTGTGTGTATGGATGCATCAGTGTATGTGTGCTTCCATCAATGCATAAGTGCTATCCTTTTTGGCCTTAAAAAGGAAGTGTTTCTAAAAGCTAGTGGGGGCGGGCTGGGGAGTACAGGGGGAAAGCCTCAGACGCATCCTGGCTGTACTTGGCATTTGTTTCAATCTTTGATCTTAGATGCAGTGAATTGTCAGCCAGACCGAAGTCATTTTATGTATAGGTTTGCATAAGCAAAGTGGAGGGACTTCATGGTTAATTGATTAAAACGTTCCAAAGAAGGTGCAAGATCAAAGGGCCTCTCACTGGTTTTATGTTTCTCTGGAGTCTCTCAAGCCACGTGGGTGACACAAGTGACCTTGGGCGTGAGAGCATTCAAAGACTTGTGTTTGTTTGTTTTATTCTCAAACAAGATTTGTGTTTCCCAGGGCTGCCTGGTGACAGGTTGTATTGTGGGCTCCCCATGGCCCCTGTCTGTGTTTAGGAGGAGCATCAAGTGGAACAGCAACCATGAGCAGGCAGGCATGACCATGTCATGCTGCCACCAGCGCTTCTTTCTGCCAAACCCCAAGGAAACAGACTCCATTATGTTACTGGAAGGCAAAGACCACAGATTTCTCTCTGTCTTTTTTTTTTTTTTTTCCAGTAAGTAAGGTTCACAAAGTTCAGGGCCAGTCTTTGGAACTAAGACAAAAGGGAGCCTGGGAAACTCATCCTCTCCAACAAATCTGATAAGGGAGACAAGAATCTTCCAGGCAAACATTTCTATTAAAGGTTCCAGCTTACCAAAAACTTAACAGAGAAGGAAGAAACAATGGAAAGAGAGGATCTGTTCTTCGGGGAAGCCTCATAAACTACCTTAGGTGACAGTGAAGAGAAACAACTGTATAAGAGCTTTTCTTTACTGTGTAGCTGGTATTTGCAAGACACTGGCACGTGCACACCATATTCTATGTATAGTTTCATGAAGCTGACCTCATAATGGTGGAGATGAGACACCATCAGCAAGGAGATCATTTCTACTGTCCCCACTTTCTAGCTCACAAGACTTTGTTTATATTCTCCACTGGGTCTCTTGGACACTCTATTAGTGTGCTGGTGTTTGCTCGTTGTATTCTAAAACAAGATTTGTATGTCATCTTAACAGACAAACTAGTTATCTGAAGGGAGGAACCTCAATTGAGAAAATGCCTCCAGCTCTATGGCATTTTTTTTTTCAATTTAGTTATTGATATTGGAGAGCTTAGCCCATTGTGGGTTGTGCTACTCCTGGGCTGGTAGTCCTGAGTTCTAAGAGAAAGCAGGCCATAGAAAGCAAGCCTGTAAGCAGCACCCCTTTGTGGCTTCTGTATCAGTTCCTGCCTCCAGGTTCCTGCCCTGTTGGAATTACTGTCCTGATTTCCTTCAATGGTGAACAGTGCTATATAAATGCATGCTGACTAAACCCTTTCCTTCCTAACTTGCTTTTGGTCATAGTGTTTTGTCACAACACTAGAAATGCTAACTACGACAAACAGGGTAGACACAAAAGGGTTATAATTAGAAATTCAGATTCCAAATAGCAAACAACTCTGTGGCAGAGACTTGAAAGTATAAATAGTAATAAGCTACCACAAGCATAAGTTTCTAGATATATCTCATGGTTTGGTACCAAGTAACTGATGTGGACAAAAAGTAGAGCATTCCATAACAGAGTTAGGTTTCGTACAGCTGCTAAAGATGTATCTACAATGATAAGCAGGAAAGGGTAGTGGATATAAGAGTAGATATGAGGAGTAATGGGTGACATCTGTGTCATGGGTAAAGAATATGGACAAACTTTCCAATAGAAGAAGATCCTGATGTGGACAGTGGTCCTAGTGTATTCAAGTGACTTTAGCAAAATTTAGAAAAGTTAGAGGCTCAAAAATAACATATAATATATATATATATATTATATATATATATATTTATATATATAATATATATATAAATATAATATATACATATATATATGATTGTTCTAGGTGTTGTAAAGTGAAGATCAAGATTCTAGACCCGTGTAGAATCCTACTTTTCTGATCATAAATTTCAACTTGTTGTGTCCTCTCATGGTAGAACAAATTAGAGTTCTTTCTCACAGCTTCTAGTTTGATGGTTATCATCCCCTCAATAACATAAACAAATCCTAACGCCTGAGCTTCCTAATTTCATCTCCTTTACATATCGATTTTGTAGAAATAACTCATTCTGGTCTCAACAATAGTGAAAGAAGATGGGGAGGTTAGTGTAGAGAGTTGGTGTCTCCTCAAAATGCAAAGCCATGTTCCCATGACTAGGGTCTTATTTGAAGCTTGTGTTTTTACACACTCAGTGGGTTAAGTTCATATGGACCTCAACTAAGTCTCAAAGCAGAAGGATGGGCTCCCAATGAGAGAAGACCAGATGGAAGGAGGAAGGGCATATGAAGATGGCACAGAGATTGGCATGATGGTCCGCAACTCAAAACACCAATTGCTGGGTACCACAGGAAATAGTCAATACTGACTAATATTCTCCCCAAAAAGAATGCTCAGAGCGTTCATGTTTCTCACCCTATCCCCAAGATTTTAACCTCTCGAAATGTGACAAAAGAAACTTCTCTTATTTCAAGACATTTGGTTTGTGGTAACTTCAGTAGGGCTGCCCTAAGAAACAAACAGGCTGGCAAAAAACCAAGACTCTCTTCATGGAGACACAGCTGGGTCATATCACAGGTGTCAGGTCAATGTTCTTCCAAAAACTTTTCCTTCCAGCTGGCTGAGGTGGTACATACCAGCACTCAGGGGGTCGGGGGCAGGGTGATTATCATGAATTGGAAGTTACTCTGGGTATGTAGTGGTTCTAGGCCAGCCTTGGCTACAGAGTAAGAACCTGTCTCAGAAAAACAAACAAAATTTTAATTCTTCACTAAAGATCCATAAGTGATGAGGTCTATTAATATAAACTACTTCTGCGAGAATTAAGTAATATAAAATATACAACGTTTTTTGATTCATATAACATGCAACACAGCTAAGCAGTCAACCCATGTTTCTTATAGTCACTGGCATGACTCATCTTAATGATGTATGCTAATTTCTTTTAAAATTTAAAGTGCTAAATTTGGGGAACCCAGAATATAATATTTCCTACCCAATGATCATTGTTTTTATATGGTGTTTATAACCAAATACTATATACTGGGTAGTCTAAACAGCAGACATTTAATCCTTAGAGTAGAGCTGAGGAAGTCCAATGCCATGGTGCTGGTATGCTCACTTACAAGTAGGATCCCTGTTTTGAGGATGTACATACCCATACTCTCCCTGGGGTCTGCCTAGCATTTCTTTATGGGAACTCAGGAAAGACTGTACATGTGCTGTGTTCTCCTATGCACACTAATCCCACCACCAAACACTTAGCCTCATGACCTCATCTAGACCTGACTACCCATGAAGGTATTTCTATCATGTCCCATTACAGTGAGGGACCAAGTCCTCATCATATATATTTTAGAGGACATGAATATCTAGTCTGCAACAGTTGCTTCAACTACTAAGCAGAATTTTCTGATCCAAATCTGTACAGAAAAATCCATGGAAATCTCAGTAAACTGATACCTGTCTATATTTTACTACAAATATTAGGTTTTCTGAAATAAAACACATAATACAAGTCTTCCCAGTTTCCAGCCTTTTCACTTTTACTGTGCACAAACAAGAGCCAGCAAGGGATGTATTAGAAATCTTTTGCCTTGGAAAAGGCAGGATTGTAAGCATAGTTATACTGACAAAGGGAGGAAGTTAGGAAATAGAAAAAAAAAATCAGGTGAAAAATACAGTTTGGTAAGCCAGCACGCCTCATACCTGTAGTTGTCTTGATCTGTTTTAATCTGTCTCAACCTTTATCATAGCATGCAGATGGAGCCTTGAGAGGAATGTTTTAGCACATGGCTTCAAAACTGGATTTTCAAATCTGTTAAGTCATTACTTCTTCCCAGCTTGGAGAGACTGGGAGGCAGCTCTCCTGTCAAAATCTGGCTGGTGAATTCCTCGGGGTTGCTCTTCCAACCTGCAGAGCTATTCATCATTTTAGCAAGCATCCTCAGAGGGGGCCTTTGGTGATTTACATGCTCCAGATAAATTATGATGCCTCTCGTGATGTTATCATCATTTCTGCTCACGGATTTGAACACTTTATGGGAGAGGACTTTTTTTCACCCTTTCTTAAATGATAAACAACTCCCAGACAGATTATATTGTAGTTGTCAAGGAAAAAGATATAGATAAGTTTTCTTAAAGATAAACAACCTTCCAGCACAGCTAGGTTCACAGCAAGTGAACCTAGCAACAGGAAAGCATGGTCCTTTGAGAGTTAACTGCTTATTCCACATGGAAAAGAACTTTTACTTTCTTTTAAATTTTTTAACTTGGTCTTTTATTCTGACTGTTCACAGTGACTTTCCTGATGTAGTTTGGCCAGACTGTTCTGGCCAAATAGGCATAAGTAAAATAGGCATAAGCAGCATACACTGTTATTAAAACAATGGTCTGTGTCTCTGTTTTAATAAATCTATTAATATTGGTTCATACTTAAGTCTTTTCTGTCTTAAGACACTCATGCTTCAAGTTCATTTCTTGTGTAGAGACCTCTTGATAGGACGCCTATCTTTTTCTCCTTAATCCTAAATTGCAAAGGTTTCATGGGTTTTCAGGGCCATGTGTCCTATTTAGAAATGGTGTGTGACTTTAATACATATTTTAATTGTAAATAATGTTTATACAACATATTATGATCATGGTTTCCCTTACCCACACTCCTTCCAGACTCTTTGAGCTTTCCCACACACTCATCCAACTCTAGCACTTTCTTTATTTCTCTTTGGAAAACAAAGCAACAAGAAAAACAGAAGTCCACATGGAACAAAGAAAAAGCACACACACACACACACACACACACACACACACACACACACACACAC
>JANHMN010000007.1:38564867-38587628 GCA_030674055.1 Rhabdomys pumilio | reverse complement strand
ACACACACACACACACACACACACACACACACACACACACACACACAAAACCATTGAAATATGAAATTGGAAAACATAATATATAAGCAAAAGGCCATAAACTAAAATGCCCAAAGAAAGTCATAGGAGACAAAAAGTCTATAAAATTACCATGTAGTTTGTTTTGTATTGGCTGTCTACTGCTGGGCATGGGGCCTGCCCTTAAATGGGGTTAACATACTCAGTGAGACTCTGCTGGAGAAAACTAATTTTTCCTTTGCAAGAGGATGTAAGTGAAGATGGTTTATTGGTTAGGGATGAGATCCTGTGTCCACTTCCTTCTCTTAGGACTTTCGTCACTCCAGACATGGCCAAAAAGACAAAAACACAACACAACACAACACAACACAACACAACACAAACAATAAACCAACAAATAACCACCCAGAACTCTTTTGCCCCTTCACAGATGTCTATGTTACAATTCCTGCCGTCTGCAGATACATTATACCAGATGTTGCCAGAGGATGATGTAACTGGCCACCTACACCTCTGAATCTGACACAGATGCAGAAGTCAAGGGAAGCAGGCACCCCTCTGAAAGGTGGAGTTGGAAGGTTATGAGACAATTCCCTAGATCTCTGTGAAGAAATGCAGTCCTTCAATGAGTGTGTGTGTGCGTGTGTGTGTGTGTGTGTGTGTGTGTGTGTGTGTGTGTGTGTGAACTATGTGTGCCTTTGGTATAGTGCAGTGTATATGTGTCCAGGTTGCTGCTGAGTTGTCTTTCTATGTTGTCCACCACCTTATTCTCTGAGCCCTGTCTCAAAACTATGATATGCTAACCGTGTTTTGTTTTCAGACCTTACTTTTTGTAGTAGTTTATAAAGTAGTAACAAGAAGCTTATTATTGTTGTCATATTTTAATATCTCACACCTGGAACACCTTCAGAAGACCCAGTACCAAACATAATACATGTTTGAGAGATTGGTGTTTATCCTACATCCCAAAACAAACCTCTTTTTTCTCTTTTTCTGTTACTGATATTACTGAGGACCTTAGTTTTCCTCTCTCTCTCCATTTGCAAAAGACTTGCAGAGCATTAACTGTGCAGCCCACACAGAGAGCTCAGGCTCTGCCCCTGGTGATCTTAAATGGTTTATTAGTACTCCAGTGTAAAGCACCACTGTCTTCCTCTGTCTCTGTCCTCGTTCTTCTCTTCACTTCACGAATGATATTCATGCCTCCCTTCAATGCCTGGGCTTTAAGAAGCTACCATTGGCTCCATTCCATACATACAGTGCTTTTCTTTTGTGGTTTTTTGTGGTAAGAATGCCTTTCCTGTGTTAACTCAGCTGACAAATTTATATGGTAATCCCAAAAGACCTTTAAGATAAAATTGATAAGAAATAAATTCATTCTCTGTGTCTCTCCTGTTACAGTTAATATTTAAAACAGCAAGGCCCAATCTGGCTTCTTGTTATGGGGCTGCCATGTTTCCAACTAGACAAGGCCTGAGGCTACAAGCGGAGGCATTTTCTTGTTGCTGCCATGGCTCAGGTGGGCCAGAACCATCGGCCCTGGCACTCACTAGATGCCAGTGTGGGAGATGGCTCTGACAATCTGCCACGCTGTCTCCACAGTGCTTGGCTGAGCCCAGACCATTCTGCAATCCACGTGGTACCCTATAGAAATGAGACTCTAAAGCTTAACTATTACCCACAGTCTTTATATATTTAGAAATGCTCAATTAGCAATTTGCCCGCACAATTAGAGTTGTTTCCCAATATCTAACCTTAAGATATAAATTGTTACCCAGAACCGTCCTAGACCCATTCATGGTTCTCAATGGCTCCTACATCTCTCCTCTCAGATCCTCCTTTGTCTCCTCCTCTTCCTCTCCTCCCGACTCCTCACTCCGTCTACCTCTCATACAGCCCAATTGCTGAACTTTATACAAATGTAGTGGGAAGATATACCGCTATACCCTCCTTTAACATGTATAAAATTCTACCAATATTATTATTGCTTCCTCTATCTTCCCTTCATTCTTATATCGCTCTCCATTTTAGTGTTTGCAACCAGATACCATCCAGTAATAATTGTCATTACACTGCAGTTTCCATTCTGCCATGAATTAACAAATTAGGTCTAATAAAGAGTTCTTCAAAATTTCTGAAAGATGTTTGCATTAGTGCAAGCAAATATAATTTTTATACCCAGGTATAGAGAAACTTCTATGACAGACAACACAAAAGTCAAAGAATTTAGTTTTATTTTCAATAATATATCTCTCACAAAATAAATCAGGAATATTTGTTAGAATATTTTATAAATTTTAGCTATAAATACCATAAATAGAGTGTTTAGTGACTGATTTTCAGTGCAAAGTAAATGTTTTAATAGGTTATCTTTTTTAATAGCTGGATTCCTATTTTAGTAAAACTCCAGGGGGTGGTGGGTAAAGACAGGAAAGTAAAATATTCCTAAGGCTAGTAAATTGCATTTAGTAAATCAGTTAAAACCCTGCTTTAAGGAAGCAGATTCTGAGGATGAACTTACAGTCACACTGTTAGTTTTTTTCTTCTATCAAAATCTCCTAACAAAAAGCTAGAGAGAGGAGGCAAAGGTCAAGTTTGTGTAGCTGCACCGATGGACTTGATGATTCTTTTGTTGCTCTTGTGATTGATTTCTCTCTGTCACTCAGAATTAATCAAGAGAAAAGTCAGGTAATCAGATCGACTGAGCCCCATTCTGCTTCAGTGAGCATCCATGGCATGTCTAAGAAGTTACTTCTTAACACGCCACTTCCACTGGTTATCAAGGGGAGTGGGTGGCCTTCTTAAAGAAACCTGTGATTAAGGATACCAGAACTGAGATGTAGCCGCAGTAGGAGTAGTGTAAACAAAAGAGTAACTGCATCTGGCAAAGGGTTCACCAGAAGAGATGGCTTCCAGGATGCCATGGGTTTACGGTTTCCAACCAGAACTCAATGTCTGCATTATTTTCACTGAGCCAATATTACAATGAATCTTAATTATTACACAAGCATTGCTTCATACAAAGAGAGAAATCCTTTTGAAAGACCTCATTACTAAAGAAGCTAATAAGGTCACACACCTTGATAAATAGGCTTGTCGGACTGTGGAATTTTGCAAATTCAAATACAGGTTACCTGGTTAAACTTGAATTTTAAAGAAGCAGCAAATTTTCAACATACGAGTATGCTGCACATATCGCAAAAGAAATGCACAAAGGAGCAGAAAGTGTTTATTTATCTCTGATATTTCATTTCGCTTGACATCTCTGTTTTATCTGGCCAATTTCATAAGAACCCTCTGGGACATACTATATTTAATGGCTCTAAACAACTGCAATTTCATCAGCAAGTATGTGAAACCAACTAAATGTCCTTTTAATGACCATCTTTAAGTATTTGATTAGAGGAGTTATAATTTAAACGATGACGAATAAGAACCAATGCTCGAATGCGTTTTTACTAAAAAGTTACTAAGTAGCCTTTGGAATGAGGATGACACTAAGTAATGATTCTGGGAATTGTGCCGGAAAAATTTATAACAGTCACACACACACGGCACTTTGTATTCTAGTTAGATGGGATTACTGCCATACAATGAGAAGAAAAATATACCTTGTGGATATTGTGGTAGCGAAGATGATACAGTGAACTTACTCAAGGAAGTGTGGGAGTAGAAGAGGAAGCTAGGTTGGAGTTCATCAGAATAGCAATTACCCAAGTGGCTCAATTTTTTTTTTAAAGGAAATGGATTTTGATAATTAACGTCCAGGAGGAAACCACCTGGTTCATCCAAAAGGATCTTCAAAATTCAAATAGCCAAGTGATTTATGTCATTTTAAAACTCTGTATCTCCAGTTAATGACTGTTCTCCGGGTTATTTGGGAGGGAGAACAGCTGGGCCTTATAACTATTATTATGGGATTTGGATCAATAAAAAAGAAGACACTGTTCTTTGAAACATTTCCTCTGTAGCTTTGTGTGCAGCCCATCGCCCCCTCCCACCACCCTCGTTGCCCCCTAGGATACCTAAGCATCGCACCACTTTTAATCATAGGCTCCATCAATAATAACTCTCTAAAACATCCAGCCAAAAAGCAAAATTGTTAGCTAGTCGTCCAGATATTGTCTGAAGAATCTTTTTGTTTGTTTTTGTTAAAGAAACATCTGAGTCTTTGGCTGTGATCAAACAAAGGTGTCTCTTTTTCCATTGTGAAGACCTGGTCTTGTATACACAAAGACATAAATAACAGGACCAAGTGGTGCTTTAATATAGTATCTGAGGAATAGTTTGTTCCTAAAAAGGTTAGTATCTAAGCTAGGATTTCTCAAGGGCAACAACATTAAGTTATTAGATCACAGAATTCTTTACTGGACAAGTGGGAAGATCCCACAGGTTGCCGGCTGCTTGGCAGTATCCCTGTCCTCTGTTCTATGAATACAAGAAGTAATTTGACCTTTCAGTCACAATACCCACAAAGGTTATGGAAATGCCAAGTTCCCTTGAGGAGAGGAGAGTTAAAGATCTACTAACCTAAACTACCAAAGCTGAATTCAGTCTATTGAGGGTAAGGAGTTTCAGGGAAGAAGCTGGCTTGGAGTAGCTGAGGACAGAAGAGAAATCCCAGCAATACTCAAAGTTACTTAATGAACTTGCTTATGTTAAACAGCCACCAACCCTTCCACTCATGGGAAGATAATGGAGTGGTTCAAGGGATAATGATTTGAAGAGGAAACAAACATAAACATCTCTCCTATGGAGCTTCAAGTCAAATGATGTACGAGGGCCAATGAAAAAACACAGCCACGGCAGAGGGATGTCACAAAGCACTTTGGTGAAGGAAGAATTCAGACTGAGAAACTTGAGTTTTAAAACAAGCATGTAAAAGCTGCTGCTCTTCCTGAGACCTCCGACTTCAGGGACTATCTTGGTCAGGCTGCTCTGAGAATGGCTGTTTGGCAAGAATTCTTCACCATACATTAAGGTCTTCTGAGGCAGAAGTAGCCTGTTGTTTTCTTTACACCATCAAAAATATTTATCCATAAGTACCGTTATTGCCTTATTTAATCCAAACTCAGGTTTAAACCCTTGAGATGAGAAATGAACAAACCTGGACTGGAAATTAAGGACAGATAGCTGTCATCTGAATAAATGGGAGTGTGAGCAACTGTCTCAATATGTGTGTATCTGATTTCCAGCGTGTATAGGTGTGTGTGTGTGTGTGTTAGTGCCCAACTCACTACAGTTCAACAAATATGTAGATGCTAACTATGTACAAATCTCTGTATCAGATGCTACAGGAGCATCAAATGAATAAAGTTCTCTCCCTAAAGGACTCCGAATATTGATTCTTCTATGTGCCATCTGCCACATATCACTATTTTTTTTTTAAAAAAAGGCTTTGTCTTTGATTTATTGAGGGCTTTGGAATCTTATTCTTTTCTGCTTTTAACAGCATTAGCCATGTACCTTCCCTCTCATCTCCTGGATACAGTCCCCAACTTCATCTTTTCATGAACAGAATAAATCAGATTTCCTTCTAGAAGTGGCTCTGAGAAAAACTGTCTATAGAGCCACTCCATGGGCGCCATTGCTAAATGTCCTGTAAAACTCCTTCCCCATTACTACCTGGAGGAAGAACGGTTCTGAGAGCAGCAGTCAGTCACACTCATACTGCAGACTTCTTTCCCTACAGAGTTATCTCTAGGAGGGGATAGCAGGCCATCACTCAAAAGGGAAAGAAGACAGGGAGGTGTCTACTTAGAAAGAAGAATAGGTCCTGGAGTGGGTAGTTCCGGCAGCCTGTGCTGAGCTCTCTGGGGCTCTGGGTTTAATCCCCTGGATAGGAGAAAGCTGTGAACTGAGAATTCTATTGCTCAAAATGCTCTGAAACACTGGATTCTTCTAAAGCCTGAATGTGAACTCCTGGATTATTAGAGCTCAGGGAGGCTTCAAGTGACCAAATAGAGGCCGACTGGTCCAGGGCCTTTATGCTCAACTTTGACTGTTAATGATTTTTTGTAACTTATCTACAAAAGCATAGAGGAATTTTATTTTATTTTTTGATGCTCTTAAATTTGAATAGCTATTTCCCTTGGGAGAATCACTTGATTGAGCACTAATAAATCCTTCTTTTGTTTGAAAAAGTTTTCAATGCCTTAGCATACCTTGGTCAATTTTTGTGGACTTCAACACTCCTCTGTGTAGGGTTTTAGATGACAAAGCCTACACTGATTCTTTGGACAAGTTCATATTCTTTTCCGCTGACCCAAGATTCCACCTGATGTATTTTGATGTCAGAATTCTGCCTCTAAACTTTTTAAAATAAAACAGTAGCATGCTGCTATTCATAGATCAAGTGACACCCGTGTTGCTCTCGCTTGTAAGTTGATCATCACGGGAAGACTGTGATAAACATAAACTGAGTGTTTAAGAAGAGTCTAATATTTAGTGTAGCCCACAGTGCCAACTAGTGATCAAATTCAAATGCTGGTCCTCCAAGCAAACGTGCTTAGTGGAAGTGGAACACACTCTCTTTAGCTTCAGTTAAAAAAAAAAGAAAGAAAAAGAAAAAGAAAAAAGAAATCTAAAGCAGAAAGCACTTTTCCTGGAATCTAAGCCTTACTGGTATTCTTGAGTCCAGGTATGATATAAGAACAAGCAGTCTATTATATGAGGTTAAAAGTATCCTTAAAAGCATCTCAGCAGACATTTTATCTCCTACTCATTTGCCTGCCCTCGCTCTTTGGTCAAGATAAACATTCTCAGCTAGTGCCCACTGCGTTTAGCCTTACCACACTTTCCTACGTGTTTCTGTACTGATCCTATTTCCTGCTTTTAGCTGTACAAATATATAACAATAAAGACAATCATTTTGCTAGCAATTGCATTACAAAATGTGTTCTGTTCTGCGCTAATGAAGCCTCTATCTTGTTCAAAATCTCCAGCAAATAGCTTTTATATTTTTCTTTTCTGCAGTTTGCCAGCTGACAATGGAAACCAGTTAAGGCAGGAATGCTGCAGGGGAAAAGTGGGAGAACTAGTTATTTAGTGCCATCTAGTGGCCACTGGAAAATTTGACCAAGGGTTTGAATCATCCCTTTTCTTTTCAACCAACGGGAGAAATACAAGTCTCTCTGTGGGTTTTATCTATCCATTACTGAAGCCTTAATTCTTGGAAAACCTCAAACAAAATAATATGTAAGTAAATTAATTATAATTAAATTTTTTTCAAGTGTACTAATCAGATATCTCTCAATAATGTCAAATGAAAGTATCCACATAGAACAAAGTGATAAAAGCAAGAATTGACAAGTGCTGGGCTATAATTTTAGTGAAGACAATAAGGTTATATCTAACTTTATTCATTGTAGGTAGCAAATATACATACACAACACTGATAGAGCAAACTTCGTAATTTGCTTTCATTCTGTGTTCTTTAAATGACTTAACTTATTCCTAGCAGTGAACTCTTTAGATTCTCATAAGAGCCAAAGGTTAAAGTCTGTTCCTGCCTCCAAGTAGGAATAAATGTTGCAGATGGTCTAACATTAAAAGATGGAGTATGGGGTGGGAAGCTGGGAAAATGGTTTAGTGGTTACGAGCACTGGCTGCTCTTCCAGAGGACCCGGCTTCAATTCGCAGCACCCACATGGCAACTCACAACTGTCTGCAACTCCACTTTCAGGAAGTCAGATACTTTCAAATAGAAAGGCGAAGTACCAATGCACATAAAATATTTTGTAATTAATTACTTAAAAACTGTAAAACAGAGGTGGAGTATAGAATCACAGAAGAACTTTCTCATAGGACATTGGTACTGCTTGCCACAGCCCCCATCATGTGTATGTGTATGGTTCACACTTGTCTCATTTACTTAGGAAGCTGAGGCATAAGGATCTCTTGAGCCCAGGTCATTAAGGTTAACCAGACATGTAATTAAGTCTTTTGTCTCAGAAAACAGTAAAAAGACAGGGAGGTAGGCAGGGATAGAGGGAAGGAGAGTTGAAGGAGAGGAAGAAGAGAGGACACAGAGAGAGACAGAGAGACAGAGACAGACAGATAGAAAGACACAGAGAGAGCCCAGGAAGAACTAATAACGCAGTGTGTCTCTGCATTCAGAGTGGGACTCTCAGCTTCAGAAGTCCCTCTCGCTCTATGGAAAGTCATTCTTTCTTCCTTTCATCTCTTCAGCTAATTGTGCAAGTCCCACTCACAATAGGAGACTATGTGTCTTTCCTGTACCTATTTGGGTTTTTTTTTTTAAGGTTGGAAAAAATATTTTATTCTTTAAAAAAAACTATAAAACAATAATTTATGTTTACAAAATAGAAATCTCATCGGGCCTTTATTCTTATGTCAGAAGAAAATGTTTCCTGTAGTGTAGTTGAAATCATGATAGATTTTACTTCTGCAGGCTAAAACTGCCCTGCCATCCATAATACCACTGAAGCACAATCATTCCAAACTTTCAGGTAAGTGGAAGTGTAATAGTTAACACTATTAACTCTTTACCAGCTGTCATGCTGTTTTAAGGACTTGTCTTGACAAGTGTTGATATTATATAGCAGGTACAGAGATGCTGCGTTTTATACTTCAGAGTCATCCCTAACAATCAGGTGCCAGAAATCATACTGCTGGGAGACCCCAAAGGAGGAAGAATCTAGAATATACGCTGCCAATTTAGAAAAATTCTTAGCATGTAATCCTTAGAGATATTTATTATGATAACACCTTATGATTATACCAAACATTTTCAATATGACTTATCAATGGATTTCTAATTATAGATGCTGTTTTTACTCAGGCAATTATTGGTTTCCATATAGTCTTTTAATACTGCATCGATTAATATATAACAGTTAGTGAAATTAAAAATATTTTTCCTATGTCTGGTTCAAGAATTCTTACCTTAACTTCTAAGTTTGCTATTTTTATGAATTCAGTTAACTGATAAAAATCTGAAAGTATGTGCAGGAGATTATCGAGTTGTAGGAAAGTTTTTGATGTAACGAGCATTACATGTATAAACATGTAATAATTTGGAAGTTTTTCTGTACCTATCGATTTATATGTAAACTTCACTGAAACATCCTCATAGAAACATCCAGAATAATGTTTGATTAAATATCTGGGTGCAAGAAGTTCAATGACTTTGAACCAGAGAAATCATCATCACATCAAAAAAAATGGACAGAGGCAAATGGGAAGGATTTGGAAAAGAGAAAGAAGGTTTGGAAACCTGTTCATCATACACTTGTATAAAATCATGGCCCTCTTCAGATTCTAACCAATGAGTCTGTTCATGTACAGCCTTCAGACTTCGTTGGATTGGCTGTGTTGTACAGCTGAAGCAATACAGCCCAATGCAGCAGCACCTGCTTATGCCTTGGGACTCAGTAAAACAAGCAGGTTAGTGGTACTTATCACCTATCCCAACCATTGAAAAGGCATTGCCATAAGTTTTCTATTGCTATAAGAAAACATCATGACCATAGCCATGTGGAGGCAGAAAGGGGTTGTTTTGCTTGCACTTCTACATCACAGTCCATTACTGGAGGAAGTTGGGACACAAATTTAAGGTTGGGCCCTTGAGGCAGGAGCTGATGCAGAGACCATGAAAAAGCGCTTCTAACTTGTTTCCTTGACCTCCTTTCTTACACTCAGGCTCACCAGCCTAGAAACGATGATATCCACAATGGACTGGACTTTCCCACATCAATCGCTTAGTTAAATTATTAAGAAAATCCCTACAAGGTTTGCCTGAAGCCCGATGTTATGGAGGTATTTTCTCAGTTGAGGTTCCCTCCCCTCAGAGGACTACAGTTTGTTTAAAAAAAAAAAAAAAAAACTAGCCAGTGTAAATATGTTGCTATGCAAATAGGAAAAAAATCCCCAAGTGTTATACTTCCAAGCTTTTGGTGATAGGTGAGGCAAACTGCACCAACTTATGGTTCACCTCAGAAGGGGTGTTTTCGCACCCCTGGGAACCACTGTGTTCCTGAATATTTTGCCAAGGCCAAGATTTTAAAGTTTGGCTAGATCTACCAGCTATATCATGACGTGACAATGTCTTAGCATTGGGTCCAGAATCATTACTACTTCTCAATCACTAGGTCCAGTTCGCATGTCATCAGTACAGTAGAGTGGTGGGAAGAAAAGACTGTGTCTCTGCAAAGTGGTACTCTTTGGTAGCAAAGATGGAGGAGGAAGAGTTTTCTAGACCAGACCAATAGTCACATATAAAGTGTGGGACCAGTGGTGGTGTTAATTTTCTCAAGCCATGGAGCCACACCTGGGGCTGAGGCTACCATTGGGCTGACTGCAGCTTCCACTGGGCTGACTGCTTCATCATGTTTATAACATCTGCACCTATTCTCCAAGATCATTTTCTCCATTAAACAGATGAGTCGAGTAGAGAATTCATGGGATTTACTACCCTTCCCAGTTTCATGCCCCTACAATGTAAATAAAATTTACAAATATCATTTAAGTCCTTCTTTTACACTTATCTCTGACATCCTTCCTGGGATGCAGAATTGAATTTGACTTACCATTTTCCTAGGTAAAGCTTGTTTTGGTAGCTTCTGCTAGGTCTTTTCTTCTGTAATTATCTTGATTCTGCAGTTGAGGGAATGAATGCAGAAAAATTTCCCAAAGTCTAAGGATGTTTATTCCAAGTGCTAATCTAAGATGTGGGGCAAGAACCTTGGCATGGATGCAAGGATTCAGTGGAGTCACTGAGGGACAGATCTGAGCTGAAGTTCTATGGGTCATGTGACCTTCATTAGCTGCCCATTTAACCGAGTGCACCACAGTGACATTCAAACTTACTGGAATTAGTGTCAATAAAAATCTTGTGTCCAGTAACCTATGAAAGGTGTCATTATTTCCTTATTTCCAGGGCATAGTCACCTCTTCAAAAGGCTATTTATCTCTTTGAGTTCCAAGATAGATTAACACACACATACCACCCAACTATCATGGCCCTCCCTTTGAGGGATCCAGTCTTTTTCTTTAAGGATCTCTGGTTTTGTGAACTAGTTCAGACTTTGCAACTTGACTGGGCACTCTGGAACTGTCCTGATTTTGAGTGGTTCACGTTGGCTTTTCGTTCACTTGGATTATAAGCTTTTCTGTTAACACATACAGGTAAGAATTTAATTGGCTGGTCATATATTTCTTAGCTAGTGGCATCATGAGCAGCTAGCCAACGTGGTGAATATCAGTGAACCATATTGTTCCTCTTATCACTGCTCAAGGTCTGCCATCCATTGTTAGCCTTGCAACTTGGTGATTAAACCTTATCTCTTGGACCTAGAATGCTGGAATTGATTTACTCTCATTGCATCTATGGATACAAAATCAGTGATAGGAGTCTTCACTGTCATTTCTCACTTACAGAAGAAATTGACTACAAAGGTCTTCAAGGACACTAGGATTCTGGCCTCAAATCTATTTATCCAAGTTGTGGTTGTGAGATGTGTCTTTTCCTATGGTGGGTGATCAGATTTTGCAGGCTAGATAAATCTATTATTCTACAAATATAGTAAAGAAGCTAGGCAAAGACATCTGATATTTCTGTATTTGGCTACTTTATTTTTAGCATACCAAAGCAGATGTGGCATTTCAACTTCATTTAATGTATTTATTGCTCATGGACCAATAAATACATTAAATGTATTTATTTAATGTTTTAACCAGCCTTAAAAAAATCCAACTAAGGACTTTTCTAACTTTTCATACTACAAGTCCGGATATCCACATCAATGAATTTAGCCTGATCCAACAGTATGTTCATCCCATATTTTTCACCCTGTGTGTTCATTCCCACACATACTACATATACTTTTGACTGTGCAAATGGGGACGCTCATGCATGTCTTTGGTGAGTGGCATAACTTATTCTGGGTCATATTTTATATTAATCTTTGGGCACCAGTTGTAATTTCCATCTAGTCTTTGTCTTAGAAACAGAGAAGTGTAAGTTTTAAGGTGAGCAGAGAAGGCAGTATTTTCAGAGACGTTTTCTCAGCTAAATCATGGCCCATCTTTCTGGGTGGGAGAGAACATGCTGTTTCAGTTGGCAAATGTTAGGGTTTTGATATCCAAAGCTTTATCTGGATGAGCTCAGTCTGTTTACCAAGATTCCATTCTTTTCTTGTTTTAAGATGGAATCTCATCTTGTATCCCAGGTTGGCTTTGAACTCTCCATCCTTTTATCTGTATTAGCCTACCTAGTGCTGGGACTCATGTCTTTTGCCATCATAAGCAGCTCCCATTTGTTTTCAGTCAATACTGCCATGGTATTGGCAGATAAACTGTGAGATTGGAATTTTAATTTCCTTTGGAATTCGTCTATTCATGGTTTGGGTTTTTATAATTACCAGCTCTGAAGATACACAAAATAAGGACTTTTTTTTTTTTTAAGATAGACAATTTCAGGTTATTGATGTTGAGCTGGTAAATTCAATATTGAGCTGACTCTTTATTTTCTCACTTTCTCTAGGGCAGTCGGGAGCAACTAGCTGATCTCATTAGATTCATTAGCTTGACTGCAGCATTTTAAGCTATCAGATACAAGTTCACAGAATTTTGCCTTTTATAATAAAGTCAATATTCATTATTCACAGATTCTATGCTTGCTGGTTCATCTATTCACTCGGTTGTCTTTTACCTTCAAAAGCAACAGTCACAGCACATTTGTAACCATTCACTGACTTGCATAGACCAGCAGAAAGTTTGAACTGTCTGACATAGCCATTGCCAACTGGATTGAGCAAGGTGACATTCTGCCACCTGGTTTTAGATGTCACAGGGACATGACCAGTTCTCAGCAATGGGGAGGAAAAAGTACAGCATAGAACAAAATACAATATCTCTGGGGCAATATAGTTGGGTAAAATTTGAATCCCGATTCTAGTCTGTAGTATTGTTTTAACAAAATCTCAGTCACTCAATTTTATCATTGAAAACTTGGGAGCCAAATACTAGGATGAAAGCTTGCTAGCTCAGAAAGGCAGAGAAAGCACTGAGCTGAATTTCCTTCATAGCAATGCCCCCAAAGGCAGTTCTCCTTTTCCACACCACCTCAGAAACCCCTCAAACTGAATGTCCCTCTTTTCTACTTCCTGTGTGTCTCTCTGTCCATCCTTCTTCTTACCTTCTATGGTTTTTTCCTATGTTCACTCCCTGTTAACTGGCTGCTTGCTCCGATTTTTAACCTATGATCGACTTTATTCAGTCCTGTTTACAATAAACAGAAAGTTCTTGGATTAAAGGTGTGTGCTAGGGCTGAACCAAACCACAAATAGAACAGGTTTTCCAGTAAATAACACCATCATTGGGTTCACAGTGTGATCAAATATCCTGCCACAACATTAGTGGGGCAAGCCACTAATGCTCATTTACAAGACTGAAAAAAAAAGTATCTGTTTGGGAAGGAGCAATCTATATGAGATATAGATAGATTGCGTGGAAATAAGTGTATCTGATCTATTAGCACATGTTGCACAATGATCAATTCAGTATTCACATACAACTATGAATAGTGAGAGATAACTATATTAACTGTGATCAACCAGCTATGACATACAAATTTCTATTGCCACATCAAACCACTAGGGTTTTCTTACATAAAATACAAATATCAGTGACTTTAATTAGATTAGACTCAATTTAAACAATCAGTTCAAAACTGTCTTCCTTAGAATTTTATTCTAGAACATCTCTCCCATTCTTGTCATTGAAAAATCTGTGCAAGGGTTCAGAGAGAGAGAGAGAGAGAGAGAGAGAGAGAGAGAGAGAGAGAGAGAGGGACAGAGACATACAGAGACATATGGTATTGAGGAGAGAGAGAAGGCAAGGCATGGACAAGGAAAGGAGAGATTTCATGAAACTTGTTGCAATTATTGTTGTTTGAGAGGGCTGAAATCTGTAGTAGGCTGAGTAGCTGGAAACTGAGGAAAGACTTGATACTGAAGTTTTAAGACAAAACTTCTTCAGAAAACCTTTTATTTTCCAAGGCTTTAAAACTGACTGCCTAAGGTCCAATATGATTTTTGAAGAAAATCTGAAAGTAGACTAATTTAAATAATTGTAAAATGTCTGAAAGGCAGAAGGATTTCTGAGTTCAAGGCTAGCCTGGTCTACAGAGTGAGTTCCAGGACAGCCAAAGAAGAGATATACAGAGAAAGCCTGTCTCAAAAAACCAAAAAAAAAAAAAATCTGAATAGAGCAAATCTTTTCTCTGTGTTTTTAGAGATTCTTTTTTATTCATCAAAACAAACAAACAAACAAACAAACAAACAAACAAACCACCTTCATAGAAACAGCCAAATTAGAATTTGACTGAATAGTTGGGGGCTGTAGCCTAGGCAACTGAACATTACTTCCAACAGGAGGGGCTACACAAAATGCAAACTTGACCACATTGGTTTCCATATTAATTTTATTACCCAATATTTTAATGTATGTAATATACATTCAACATTATCATATTTTAAAAGATTTAGTGAGCACTGAAATTTGAATTTGTATAATTTCACATATATTTTTCTACTCAATATCTTATTAAGTATCTACATAGGTCAGGACCATAATTAATTTGCAGGCTATAGATATGCAAGTGGACAGATTTGACCTGCAGACCAAAGTCTTTCTGTTCCTGAACTGAAATATCCAGTGCTGATACAATTATCCCTGTAAGTATACGTGGCTGCTTAGTTGTCAACATAAAACCACACTCACAGTTCACAGCTTCTGTTTCATAAATAAATATTCACAGTTACATGTTTTGTATCAAATGATAATGCTCTAATAGACCTGCGTTTGTGAGTCTGAACTGGAATATGACTCACTTTGTCTAGTATAATGCTAGAAAGAAAAAAAAAAAACAAGGGGCTTGTTAAGAGATTTAAGACATTGATGGATATGCTTTGTGATTTTTTTTTTCTTGGAAGCCAGTCACCATGTCAGAAGATTTAGTATTCCAAGGACACCATGCTATGAGGAGTCCCGAGCCCTGCATGTTATGTGACACATGGAATAGCATCCAGGCAACCAGCTTTGAACTTAATTCAGCCAAGTGATAACATTCAACTGATGTCCCTTGGGCAAGAGTAGCACCACTAAGCTCAATCCAAATCCTGATCCACACAATTCTGGGACCAACACTCTTTGACATCTTATGCCACTAGTTGATTTTTCTCAGGCTGCTATTCTGATATGATAGAGAGAGAGGTAGAGGTAGAGGTAGATATATAATTAAAACTCTACAGTCTTTTTGCTACTACTTAGATAATACAGTTTGTACTGCACTTTATATGTCCCTGAGTTTCATGATGTTTTATTCATGTTGCTCGCAGTAAAGCACTCTGGATTTGGTATTTGTACCTCTTTCTAATTACAGTTCCCCTCACACACCAATGTGCTGTTTTGATCTTTAACATCAATCCCATTGTTCGTCATGAATTAACTGTTTAGTAATTTCTGGGATACATTTTTCTCTGCTTTAAAATAAGGGGTTTATTATATGGAGAATGTTTTCAAACGCTTTAAAAGGTTAAAATTTCCAAGATAAATATTATTTTAACACAATTGCTTAGTATCTATAAAGCAATTTGAGTTATATGTTTCACTTATTTTCCCCTGAATAGTTCTCTTTGAAAACTCATGATTAAATTGAGATTTTAAGGACTTATTCTATTTCTTCACATGCAATGTACTGTAGTGTACTCACTTATGACACAGACTTCTTCAAGTTAGAAATATCTTTGAATAATTATTTCTTTAGCTACATCATAACACATGTTTGGTAATGATTATATATATATATATATATATGCTAATAAATATATATTAACCTATATATTTCACTAAGTTTACACAGAAATAGATGCATAGGCAGATAGACATTGGCAAAAAAGATAGGTAGACACATAGGTAGATAGTTGATCATATAAGTATGGACATGTCTTTATACCACTACACACACACACACACACACACACACACACACACACACACACACAAACATGCCATAGTAGACCACAGTTTCACTTTCTTTAATTTACCCATAAAGCATATACATTCTTCTTCAACTCTATTTTCTCTCTCAAAATAGGTCTAGCATCATTCACAATTATAATATTCATCTCTCATCTAGTTTTCATTATATCCATATAATATTCAAGAATGATGGATAGATATTGAAGTTATTTATTGTTTGTCTTAGTTAACTGGGTTTGTCATACCTAAATCCTATAAACGAAAATCAATATTTTAGAGCATTTCTTCCAAAAATTCTCTTGAAAATACCGACAAGGACTTTTGAAGATATACATGTCAAGATTTCTTTAGCTCTTGCTGTGATAGACTATCCTGACCAAAGCAACTTAAGGACGAGTTTATTCTGTTTTGTGGTTAAAGGACACAGCCCCTTATTGTTGAATGTCAAAGTGACAGAAACTGGATACAGCTGATCCCCACATATTATATTAACAGTCAACAGGAGCAAGTGATAGATGCATCCATTCCCTGCTTATATGGTCCGGGACCACAGCCAGAGACAAATGAGGCACAATGCTTTCTGGTTTGCTACTAATGAAGATAAACAAAAGCATAGGAAGGCTTCTCAGATTTAAGTTTCACTGTAACATTAGTTTCTGAATATTTTTATCAGTTTCCATGTGAAGAGTTCCTAAGGCTCCTATGTGGGGGCGACTGGCCTGGCTGTTGCTATCAGAGAGGGAGTCAAGGCATGGGGACCAGTGGTCTTAGATTCTCCTCCTCTGCAATGGTAGCCACACTCTCAACTGTGCCTAGTGTCACATAACCTCTAGCATACACTTAGAAGAGAATAATTCTTTAGACTTCTTCCAGAGCATCAGGGAATCCCTCCCCCCAACACACACACACGTCATTCAGAAAAGGAGGTCAAATTTCTGTGTCTCCAACTTTTTCAAAAGTTTTTGCCTTAGTCTCCTTATATGATCTGCTGCTGTTGGCTCTCAGTCTTCTGGAGAGTGGCCACTTTGTGTCTTCGTGGGCATAATATGTATACTTCTTATCACTTCTATTAATTAATTTTGATAAAATACCTGACAAAAGTAACATAACAAAGGAACAGTGTATTTTGGCTCAGGAAGGATATGGTACTATGAGAGTGTGTCATGTAATCATATTTCATCCACAGTCAAGAGGCAGATAGATAGGTGAATGCTGGAGCTCAACTAACTTTGTCCTTTTTAATTCAGATCATGCCCCCAGCTTTGGGAATGGTGCTACCTTCATTCAGGAAACATTTCTGGAAACACCCTTCTAGATACTGCAAATACACGTTTTCATGGAGATTATATACTCTGTCAGGATGAAGAGGAATACTAACCCTCACAGCCTGCCTCACTGTGTTTTGGGATTCTTTCCTGAGTTCTAGGCCAGTCATCAATGTTCTAATACAAATCTGACAAATCTGTTATTGTTGCTGCCTCTTCCCCTGCTTTTCTTTCTTCTGGAGGAGCAACGCATTGATATACTACAAGTTTGGTGGTGTTTTTAGAGGCTCAAGGCTAGGTAGCCATCTTCCATTCTGCAATTGAACTCTTCAGATTCTTTTTATCCTGAGAATACCTACTTACCATTCATGTACAAGTTCAAAAGGCACCATATTGCAGCTCTTGGCATTACCCAGAATATAATTAAGTCCTACCAACTTCCAAGTGAGAAGTGTGATCTCTACCATAGTAATATTGCCAATGAGTAGGGCTTAGTCAATGACAATTATAGAATCCCCTCCTCCCTTCCTCGGCAGCCTGTCTAAACTTGTGATCACCGAGCTTAATTTTATCAGCTTTAATTACTGTAGTTACTCCAATTTTGGCTCTTACTTTAATATTTCCCCTTATTTGATAAGGTTCTGAAATGTAGAGTTGTTCATTCTCTCTGGAGAGCACAGGACTAGCTGCCATGATTAAGGCATAAGCTGCTATGATCTCTTCCTCCTGTGTGCACTGCTGCCATGATATAATTCCTCAAAACATGACACAGCCACAGTTCCCCTTTACAGAGTGCCCAACATGTGGGCAGCATCACAAACCGTGAGAAAATTAAGTATCTTTCCTTTATCAGTTATGTAACCCAAGGTTATAGGGGTTTTGTAGGGGAAAACAACTAGACTAATATTTGAAACTAATGTCAATACACAGTCATTAAAGCAAAGTAAGAGTTAAATAGCTTCTACAATTTGGGCAAGGACATCAGCTTAAAGCTAGTAAGAGGAGAGGGGCTCATGGTGTCAACCATGCCAAACTTAATTTTCACAATCTGAATAAACTGTTTGGAGTTCCCAGAAAGAAAGATAGTCTTATAGTCATCTTAATTGTAGCTTTATCAGATTCAGGTCAGACCTCTTGAACTGCAGGATAAAAGTGCATTCTCTTACCCCTTATGCCCAGGTATTCGTTGCAGTCACAAGGGAGGCCAACACAACATAGTTCTAGGATATTATCATCCAATTTGTTTCAGGAACAGCATAAACTGCCTTCAGCTCAAGCAGCCTTTAGAGCCTGTTCCCTGGTTAAGTTGAGCAATATTTTTATTTTCCTTCTCATAGAAATTAGTTAATCCAAAACTTGTTGTTTGTATATTCAGGTGTTTGCTTTGAATATGTATTTAGTATGTGTTAAAATGGAATAACAAAAAAATATTCTTTGCTTTCTGTAGGGTTTACTTGAATAAGAAGATATATTTATAGAGCATTGAATTCCCAGTGAAGAGCCTGATATCTTTTATATGGATTTCTATTTATCTTAATTCAATTTATTTTTATATTTGTGTGTGTCCATATTTCTGCAATGGTGCCTATGCGAAAGCCAGACAATGGCTTTGTATATTTGTGCAATATGCACAAAATTGTAATTATTGTAATATGCTAATCTGCTTTAAATTTCTGGACAGGCGCATAAGCCTCCTCTACACCCACCCAAATGTTTTAGATTTAAGAATGAAAGACATACACATGGAGCCTAATTTTTAATATGTCCTAAACAGCTTAATGGCTGGACATTACCAAACATCCCCACTGATATTCCTGAATTATCTCTTACTAAAGTTTATATTTAACCTTGGCTACCCCAGACCCAGTTGAGAGAGTGGCCCTGGGGATGCACTTCCCTGATTCGTTCATGGCTGGTTTTCTGTCTTCCACAACTTTCATGCTTTCATCCTATTCCTTTCCTGGTATGGTGATTCTAAAACCTCCTACCCATAGTTTCTTGCCTGGAAATCTAAAGTCCCACCTCTGTCTTCCTGCTCAGCCATTGGTTGCCTACAACTTTATTTACCAATTAGAACCAGCACAGTGCAGGGACTGTCAGTGTCTCACAAGCAGATATTTGAATTCTCCTGTGGTTTCGGAAGCTGAATTAACCTAAATAGTATTAGAGCCAATCTACAATATATTTGTCCTCACCTTCTACTTCGTTTGAGACAGTTTCTCTTGTCTACCATTGCATATATATGACTAACTTTCCTGGGCATTCTCCTTTGGGGATTCTCTAGTATCTGTCTATCATACAGCTACAGGAATCCTGGAGATGCAGAAGGATGCTGCTACATCTAGCTTTACTTTTGTCCTGATGATCTGGACTCTGGGCTCTCATACTTGTGCAGCATGTACTTTTCACACCTAGAGCTAATAAAGTATGATAACTCTGGTTAATAAGATTGTACTGTATGCTTGAAATTTGCTGAGTTTGTTTCCTTTCCTATTGCTGTGATAAAATCCCACAACGAAAGCAATATACAGTAAAGAGACTTATTTGATTCACAATTTCAAGTTATAGTCCTTTATGTTAGGAACTTGAAATAACTGATGATACAGCTCCCTCTTCCCTTCCTGTAGCTCTTAAATTCCTTCTGTTCCCTTTACCATGAAATTCACTGAGCCCTGTGCACTCAACAGTCATGTATTCAGTATATATTGACAACTTAACACAATGAAAAGAAGCTTCTTTGAGTCAAACTAATAACAGCATCATTCTTCAGACATACATATAGCTATTTATGAAGAAATTTAATAGGCACATCTTGCTCATTTAGTCAAGAAATAACAGCAGCCTCTTCTAGGCTCTATGTCCTCCCCAGATATAAAAGTTTGAGAGGATTTATAGTGCCAGGCATTTTCTCCTGTGGATCAGATATGAAATTCAAACAGAAAGTATATGTTTATGCCAATGTTGGATTTTCTACTATTGCACTGAGGAAATCAGAAGACAGAAACTGGTTGAACAGTTTAGGGGTATCCAGAAGTTGAAACATCCTTGCTTCTGGTATGGCCAGAGACCAAAAATTCCATAACCAGCTTGTAGATCCTGCTTTAGTTTCTTATTTTTCTTTTTTGTTTCTTTTCCTATTCTTTTTTTCTCAACCTTAATAAGCTCCATTGCCTGAAAGTTATGCATGAAGACATGACTAAGAATGAGGAACACCTGTCCACCTCATATGGGCCACATCCGAATACCAACTTATCTCCCCATGCCTCATACCAGTGACTACCATAGGTATTATACAAAAGCCTGTAGACTATCGACTTTACAATACTCTGTTTTCCAAGAGTCACACCTGCCCTCTGTGTCTTAAGCTCCCAATAACAACGCTAAAGTAAAGCTTCCTTCTAAAATTCACACTTAGATGGTTTATGGAATCCATTATTCAAATTAGTGAGAGAAAACCTTGTATCTCATTCAGTTAGTGAAAATTCTTTATGAGACCATCATATGCTAGCCTTATAATGCCTGAATTAAAGCCCAGATAAGGATAGGAAACCTACCTCACACTGAAGGACTGCTTTTCTTCATTTAAACATCACTAGGCTCATCTTGTCTGGCTGGTTAGCAGTAGTGTACAATGAACCTACAGTAAATTAGGTTGTTGAGCCCAATGCCCACCCCTTTCCCAAACAAGCAGTATAACACAGTCTCACATCATCAGAGCTGAGCAGCAAGAAGGAAACCTCTAACCCAGTTCTGGATTTCCTTCTTTATGTCCGGTGTCTAAGACATATGATATCTTCAGCAACAAGTCTATACCAACACAAGAGTTTTGACAATCACCTGTGTTGTTTGAGAGCCTCAAAGTCCTTCCTGTCCAACAATAATTAGTAAGATAAAAATTCTGGCACCATGATATTTTTTTAAAAACCTATGACTTCTGGGACTGGCTTGATCTATCATTACTGGATACCTGCTTTCAAGCTACATTTTTATTAGTCAATCAGTGAACAACGTTTTTATGACATTTCAAATACCATTAGTTCTGTTTGCTTGTCCTCCATACTTTGTCATTTTCTCCACATCCATGATCCCCACATAAAACTTTAGTCCATAATAAAATTATATTATTAGAATCAATGAAATAATATTATCTGTTTCGTATAACTTTTTCAGAATGTGGCTGTTTGGAAATGTAAATGTTTCTGTGTGTCTTGGGTCAGTTTTCCTTCTTTTGGACACTGTGGCTATATTTAGTCATCTCTGTTCACTTCACTTACTATCACTTGAGGGGCCTCTATCATAGCTCAATTGTTTATATGTACAAGTTTGTGTTTAGTTAGTTTATGATCATAATATTTATCTGCTTCAGAAAAGAGACAGTGGGTGTTATCTTAGATCAGATCTCCCCAAAATGGGGCATGGTAATAGCTGGAAGAGATGCTTTTTTTTGTTGTTTGTAATTTATAGAAGAGAGGGATTCTTTTTGTTGTTGTTGTTTTTGTTTTCCTATAAGTAAGGCAAAGCCATTGATATCACTGGTGCTTTCTTTTAAAATGCCTGGTAATTAACTTATAATTAATTCAACCAGTCAGTAAATCACAAGTGAATCAAAACAATGAGAAAGCAGCATCCTGGGTATTTGACATGGTATTCTTCCATTATCTAATTCTTAATGTCATATAATGAGTATCAACACACTACAATAGTGTAATTTGGAGAGATTTATTTTTAAAGGTGTAGGAGACCCATATGATGCAATAACCAGAACAAGTAGTCTTTGAGGTTATTTTTAGGGCTGGGATGGACATACAGAAAGTGTCTCAGCCTGTTTAGCCTTATGCTAAAAAAAGTACCATAAACTGGGAAGTTTATAAATGGAACATTTATTTCTCATTTTCCCCCTAATTATCAGGTTAAGAAGCCTCAAATCAGGACAACAACCAACTAATTCTGTCTGGTGAGGACTTCCTTTCTATTTCACAGATGGCGCCATTTCACAGCATCCTTACTCATGGATGGGGTAGGGGGAGAGATCAGTAGTCTCCCTCAGACCTCTCTTTTATGGGCATAAGTCCAACTATGATAGTTCCACAACTCTGAACAAATTGCCTCCCCATGATCCCACTACCTCACACCATTACCTTGACGATAAGCATTTTGCTGAGGGGGACACAGACACACATATTTATATTATGTCAAAATGCAGCTGTCACTTTCACATAGGAATATGGCCAACACTATATGCCTCCTAGGTGTGTGTAGTAGTTTAAATAGGAATGACCTCCATTCATATATTTGAATGCTTAGTCACTAGGGAGTAGAACTTACTCCCTGGTGGAGGATTAGGACTAAGAGGAGTGGTCTTATGAAAGAATTTATCTCACTGGGGTTGGTCTTTGAAGTTTTCAAAAGCCCACATACACATCCTACTCTCTCTCTCTCTCTCTCTCTCTCTCTCTCTCTCTCTCTCTCTCTC
>JANHMN010000007.1:38525608-38564857 GCA_030674055.1 Rhabdomys pumilio | reverse complement strand
CTCTCTCTCTCTCTCTCTCTCTCTCTCTCTCTCTCTCTCTCTCTCTCCATGTAAGGCTGTAGCTTAGCTGCCATAATTTGGCCACATCAAGCAGCAGAGCTTGGTGCTTGGTAGCTTCAGCCATGTGGTTCTGGCTTTAGCATCAAGGATACAAGAAAAATGTTATGAAATTTCCTTCCACAGCCAAGGAAAGCCAATGAGACCAGGAATGTGTCAAGAGTGTCACTCTTGGAGAACCATGGAGAACCAGAGAAGCCAATATATTTAGCCATGAAGGTGAAACCTGGACTGTGTTGGAAACTCCAAGACATTGGAGATGCCACTCATAGGATACTTACCAAAGAGAGCTGCTGATGGGGGGAGGAGGGAGGGGATGGCGGAAACCAGCCAAGAGAAAGAAGTGTGTTGTAGCCAACAAAGCCAAAGTGATCTGAAGAATACTTTGACATCAGACATTGTCAATCTGAGTTTGGCATTTGCCCTGATGGTTTCTGTCTTGCTTTGGTCCAAGTTTTCCAAACTATGCTTCCTTTCCTCCCCTTTGTAATCTAGTGTATATTCTGTTCCACTGTATGTGGAAAGTATGTGATCTGCTTTTGTTTTATTTTATTTTATTTTATTTTATTTTATTTTATTTTATTTTATTTTTATTTCAGTTTTACGAGGGATCACAGTTGAGAGACTGCCTTGAGTCTCAGAAGAGACTTTGAACTTTGACCTTTTAAACAATGTTGAGATTTTTATAGACTATAAGGACTTTTGAAGTTGAACTGAATATATTTTTGCATTATATGGCTACAAGCCTATGGGAGCCAGGGAGTGGAATGCTTATTAATATTTATCATTTATTTATTAATATTATCTACTAACAATATCCAAATATTTATTAATATTCTCCACTAACTAAATCCAAATAAAAGCCAGAAATAAAGAGCCAGTTTATATGGTTCATACTAATGGGTTTCCCAAGGCAGACAGTACTAAATATGACAGAGTGGGTCTGTAACAGCAAAAATTACAAAAATTAATTGAATAAGAACGCCCCCCCCAGGCTCATGTATTTGAATGTTTAGTAACCAGGGAGTGGAACTCTTCAATAGTATTAGAAGAATTAGGAGGTGTGGCCTTGTTAGAGGAAGTGTGTCACTAGGGGTCAAACTTTGAGCCTTTTAAAAACCTATACCTGGCCTAGTGTTTCTTGCTCATTCGCAGCCTTTGTAACAGGATAAACCTCTCAACTCTGCTCCAGTGTTTTGTAACTGGTGTGCTGCCTTCCATGATGATAATGGACTAAACCTCAGAAACTGTAAACACATCCCCAATTAACTGCTTTTTTTTTAAGAGCTGCTTTGGTCATGATGTCTCTTCACAACAGTAGAAAAGTGATCAAGAAAATAGAAAAATCAATATTTTACTCTCCAATAATTCCCAAATATTAATAAATATTTTGTTTATTAGTTTTCATTAATATTTTATTTATTTATAAATATTAATAAAATATTGATAGATATTAATATTTTCTACTAATTAAATCCAAATAAAAGCCAGAAATAAAGAACAAGCTGATACAGTTCATACCAATGACCATCCCAAGGCAGACAGTACTAAATATTTCAGAGTGGGTCTGTGGCAGCACAAAGAAATTATACAGTCTATTCTGTGGTTTCAGATTTTTTTCACATATTGGTAGATACATATGGCATCTCCACCTCATCCCTTTATTTTTTTATATAAAATAAAGTATTCCCTTAGATCTAAAATAAGGTGAGAAGGGGATTCTCATACACTCTAGTGTGCGATAAACATTCGCACCTCACCCCGTGTTCCTGGTTATCATTACCCACATGCTTTTGGTTCTAAAATCCACACATTTGTTCAGACTTCTTTCCAAACATCTGTCTGGTCTATCCAGCTGCCTTCTAATCAGTCTCACGTGGATTTCTTAGAAGCTTCTCAAACTTGGATGGTCCAGAAAGCACTCATTATTTTTGAAATGATGCTGTGACAAGGTTTTTTATAAAACAAAAACATGAAGTGCAAATGTTTTACTTAAAATTAAGGAAGGTTTACACAATTTGTGGTCATTTTTTTTAAAATAAAGAACTGGAAAATTTTGTGCATCATACATTTTCTGAGGTCGGAAATAAAACACGAAACTTCTGCTCTACTCTTGAGGAAAAAGGTAAGACTTTAGGCTTAACAAAGAGAATTCTAGAGAAGACTGAAGTAGAAAGGTCTAAAAAAAGACATTTTGAAAAGAGTTTGGGCTTTTAACAGATATCACCTAAATTATTGCTGATGGGATTGCAAAGGAACACATTTTCTCCTCCGAACCAATTTCATGAAAGTAGTCTGAAGGACAAAATAATATGTTTATAGCTATGAAATTATAGTATTGTAAAATTATAATTATATTATAATCATATATTATAAAATTAAAGCGTTCTGCAGTTGAATGCAAGAGCATATGGAATGGTAGTATATAATAGGAAAGGAATTAGCATGACAGGAAGCTAAAAGAAACCCTTGGTTGTCAGGACTTAAGGCAGGCATGTTGGAGGACATTAAATATTCCTGAGAAGCTATGAGATAAACACATAGACTGGAGAGAGGCAGGACCAGTGAACCTGAGCGAATCAACGACTCTTCTTTGGAAACTAAACTTAAACTTCTTTTAATGTCTTCTGATGGCTCCGTTGTCACCTGAGACAGTCCACAGGTGCGCTTTATAGATAGTGACCCTAAGAACGCCCCCTAGTTGCTAGGCAACCTCCCCGCGCGTCTCTGTAATCTCCCTATAATTGGGTTAGTGCTAGCGGCGCGCGTGTGACGTCACTGCGCGGCGCCGGATGTATATGCTACTTGAAGTTGGTTTCCTGAATCACGGCTGCCACCGCTGGATCAGAGGGCTTTGGTGCGGAGAGCCTGAGGGAAGCCCCACGAGGGCAGCGGCGAGAGCCGGTGCCTGCGGGAGAGGCGGTAGGAGCCGGCGCCAGAGTCTGGAGCCTCGGCGTGGGGGCTTCTCGTGGCTAGAGCCGCCGGAGCTTGTTGCTAAGGTCCCTAGAGCACTGGAGCTCCGGGAATTTGGCTTAAGTATATTGTAAATGGAATCTGCCGCTCATATGTCTCTGGGTTCTTTTTCTTTTTTCTTTCTTTCTTTTTTTTTTTCCCCTATAGAGGTTTTTACACACTAACTCGTTTTTAACTTTAGCAACATCCTGGAGCCAAATTGAACTTGTTGGGAAGTGGGTTGATTTGGTGATGTATGTTTGAAAGATGATTTTACTTGGTGCTAAACAAGAGGATGGGTCTGTCCGTTGCGATTTGAAATGAAGGTCCTTTGCAGTTGGTAAACAGCTTCGTTAGCTGAGCGACTTTTGAAGTTTTTGAAACTTTCTAGGTTTCTAATTAGAGAGCAGACGAAAGTTGGCGAGTAGTGCCCTGATCTTAGACCAGTGGCTACTGAAATTTGGTATTTTTAAAGCAAAGATAGTGTGGGTTTCCTAGCATATACAGGTGCCCCCTTTTAGGCAGAGGCCCGATGAAAGCCAGGGGATTTGTGTTGTTTCCGTCTCTGACACTGACATAATGTAAGCCCTCCACATAAAGTGGTTCTCTGTATTCTTGTCTGTCTATTTAGAATCCTAGGAAAGAAATGAGGGGTGACTTGGTAGTATTTATAGCAACGTATTTTTCCACCTTTTTATTTAGTTACTGCTACGTCATACTACCTACCTCACGTTATTTAAAGTACAAAGTAGTCTAAAGGTGAAATAAGCCGTTTTCTTTCACAAAATATATGAGGCCATGCTTGACAATGATGGAATAATATTCACGCAGGTGGATAGTATTGTCTTAAACCAAACATACGTAGGTTGTCTTTTAAAGTAAAAAGTGATATTTTTAACAGCTAAAGATTATTTTTGCTAGATATGCTATCACATGCCTTTAAGAACTCATAGCATAGCACTCCGGAGACATAGGCAGGTAGATCGTTCTAAGTTCAAGGCCATCCTGGGTTACATAGCAAATTAGACCCTGACTAAAAAACAAGCATCTAGTATTTTGGAAAGATCTTAGAGGCTTAGAGACTAACCTATTAGCACCCCTAGGCTCCAGGTTCAGTGAGATAGTTTGGTTCACAAAATGGTGGAGAGCAGCAACAGAAGACACCCAATGTCAGCCTCTGGCCTCCATGGACACACCTACTTGGAGACATTAATGTGCATGTGTACAAACACATGATGCAAACTACCTTGAATACTCGAAAAAAAAAAAAACACCTTGGAAGCTCTGTTTTCTAGAGTGTTTGAAAGCTTTTCAAGTGAAGAGACTCAGTGGCTTTTGTGGGAAGCCATGGCAAGGCCTTACTCTTGGCAAACACCCTTGGCTCTCCTGTCTACTATTCTTCTTTCTGCTTACCTTCCATGATTCACTTGTCAGTTCTCAGAACTTCAAACAAGGCCTCATAGCAACCCACCTTAGTAACCCTTCCTCCTGATCTCTAGATTTAGCCAACATCCTGCTAGATAGATGTTTTTAGAACTCCTGGTAATGGAAAGGCTTTGTAAGAATAACTTAGTTAGACCCAACAGCTGCAGCTAGCTTCCTCCACCTGCAAAGCCCTCTTTCCTTTCCTACCCCTCCCCATATCCTGTTTTCAGAGTATATAACCGGTGTGAACAATAAAAATGTTGCCAGCTTGATCAGACTTCTTGACGTGCTGTGCCATTTTATTTTCTCTCGCATCTCAGTCCTCTCCACAGGGTCTAAGGGTCCCACTTGATTGTCCAGCTGGCCTGGACAGCTTTGAAACCGGTTTAAAATATAAAGTAGGGCCAAGGAGATGGCTTAGCTGGTAAAGAATCTGATCACGCAGAGTCCTTTTAAGAGCTTAGGCGGTGATCTGTCTGTCATCCCAGCACATGTAAGACACTGACAAGGGAGTTCCTAGCACAAGCTGACTAGCCGAATTAGCCAATAAGGGGAGCTCTGGACTCAGTGAGACCGTGCCCCAATACATAAGAAGGGGAGCTATTAAAAAGATGGTAACCTTTAGGCCTCCACACCTACATGTATATAAAGTGTATTCATTTTGGCAGATCAACAGATTCTGAAATTGTTTCATTTAACTGCAGGTTAAAGAGAAGCTATGCAGAAATCAGAGTGCTCTGGAGGTGTGCAGTTGAGAAACAGAGCAACAGGTACAGAGTTTTACTTTTGCAAAAGGGGGAGGCCAGGTTTGTTAGTGATGCTTTCTGTGTTCCACGTGCATACAGCATCAGTTTCTGTTTCCTTTTTATCTTTTGTACTGATGTTCTGCTAGTTTTTTCCTAGGTAGTAATGATCAACGCACATCCTCAAGCACACAAATGAAACACAGGACTACGGTTCAGCGGAGCAAATCCTCCTCATTAACCAGTTCTCCAGAGGCTGCAAGAAGGGCTCATCCTCGGCCAAGTGATAAACTCAACCCTAAAACCATTAACCCTGTGAGTACAGTTTCCTCAAGCAGTACATTTTTTACTTTTATAATGTACTTTATAGTAACTATGTTTTAAATTAGTACATTAAAGCAGTATATTTTACAGGAATAGGCTTTTAGCTGATTTCAGTTTAACCATTCTGAATTCTCTCTTAGGTTTCCTTTTTGCTTGTTTTTAGCTGGCAATGTTAATTTTGTTATGTTGTAAACTGTATGTCAGCTTTTTTTCTATCCTACTTTCTAGTGTCAGTGAAGTAACGTGCATTCAGCTGCCATGGAATGGCTCATTCATGCCATTCTGTGCTCATATAAAACTCTTAACCATTTTTTTTTTTTTTATGTTCTACAAATTGGTCTACCAGAAACCGTAGTATAATCCACTGTTTAACAGAATCGTAAAGCCAGTTTGGAGAAGTTACACAGATTCTCTCACCTCTACATATCTATACTTGGCTGAAGGGCATGCAGGCCATACAGTAGTGCTAGCTAGAAGCAAATGTTCTCTCTCTGTCCTTAGTACCACTTTGATAATCTAGAAGATGCATTCACATATATGTTGGTAAGACTTCTTCCTGGTCTTTGATTCTACCAAGCTCAATCCCTTGTTTCACAGAAGCATAAAGTCTATTTGGAGAAGTTAAATAGATTCTCTGCTCTTTACACATCTATACTTGGCCAGAGGGCATGTGGACGTACAGGGATTGGTAAAAGCAAATCTCTACTGTGTATTATTAATCTGGGAGTTCTTTATTCGGTGTGAGAGAGAAAGTGGAAAGACTTTTTAGTCTGTGTATGGTTTCAGCCACCTGCAAACCTTTGAATCAAATTACTGGTTGAAGAGAACTCCAAAGGCTGGGTTGTGTGTTTTTTCACAGTTGTGTTGCTGAGCAGGAGGTTTACACTGTGTGGGTAGTGTGTGTGTGTGTGTGTGTGTGTGTGTGTGTGTGTGTTTGTGTATGCACATGCACCTTATCTCAGCAGGATTAAAGTTGAAACTATCAGTAAGTGAAGGTGGTGGTGTTATTTTTGTTCTTTAATTTCAGTTTGGTGAACAGCCACGGGCCCCTTCTGCATTTGCAGCTATTTACTCTCAAGGAGGCATTCCTTGCAGGTAAAATCAATACAATCCATAGCTACTGTGTGGTTCAAAGTAATTGAATGAAATCAGTTATTCAGCCTAAATTGTTGAAAATTTATTTACTAGTGAGATTGAAATCAAAGGTAGCTTGACTATTAAATTGGTATGAATCCCTGAATATTGTTGATAAAAAACATCAACTCCAATGTGTAATTACTAAGATCTGTAGTAAAGCACCAAATAACTTAAGAAATTAAATTGATCTGAGTGTACCACTTTTGGTACAACTAATTTTAGCATTAAGCATTCATAGGCTTCTACAAATTGAGAACAACAACAACAACAACAACAAACAAAATTTCCAGCCAAACCCAAAACCTTACCTATCTTGTAGGTAATGTTAACAGTTTCAAAACTGCATTTCTTAAATACTATGTTCAAATTTGGAGTGAGTAAATAAGCTCAAGAAGCATGCTTAGATTCTAAACTGAAGGATTGGGGATGTAGCTCTCTTCCTAGAATGTTTCTTACCACGCACAGAACCCTGAGTCTAATCTCCTAGCAGTTAATTTGGCATGGTTCTGTGTACCTGTAATCCCAGCACTGAGGTGGGGAAGCGGGGGGGGGGCGCCCTTGGCTACACAAGGTGGGATTGAGGCCAGCGCCGTGTACAAGAGACTGTATCTCTGTCTCTTTGTCTGTCTGTCTGTCTGTCTGTCTGTCTGTCTGTCTCTCTCTCACACACGCACACACACCCAGAGAGAGAGAGAGAGAGAGAGAGAGAGAGAGAGAGAGAGATCTCGAAACTTTCTTAAATAACAATACAAAAAGTTTTGCAATATAACCTTATTCCACAGTTTTGTGGGATACGTGGGGATGTGAAGGCTTGTTTACTTGTACTGCTTTGTCTGTGTCCTTAAGAGTATGACATTCCTGTATGTCACAAGATAATTCTACTACATCTCTATTCTGGGAAGAGTATTGTGTTGTAAGCTCCCTGCTACATTCACTGACTTTTGTATTTTAGATTGGTACATGGCTCAGTAAAACACAGATTACATTGGGAATGCCCGCCTGAAATTCTTCCATTTGATCCGCTTCTAATTACGTTAGCTGAGGTAAAACATTCTAACTCTCATGAGTGCTTATAGAAAAAGATATTTTAAAAAGTATATTGTTATTTTGAATGTTATAAGTACATCTCATTTTGTACTTTTAAAATAAGTATCAAGTGAGAGGCATTAAAATATTGGACTCTAAGCAAGTAATTCTAATTGTTTTATATATATATATATATATGTGTATATATATATATATATATATATATATATATATATACATATACATATATATGCTTGCAGGTATATAAGTCATTAAACACACATACACACACACAAACACGTATATAAAATAAATTGATTAACCAGTCTTATAAAAATGAAAATCTAACAGGAATGAATGAATAAATGAAATGGATGGTAAATCATACTTAGTTCTTTTATAGACATGTCTTTTTTTGCTTTATTCTTCTCTCATACCTTACATCCCTATTGTAGTTTCCCCTTGCTCCACTCTTCACTGTCTGACACCCACCCTACACCCCTAGATCCAGTCATCTTAAATTTTCATTCAGAAAGAGCAGGCCTCCCAGGGATATTAACCAAACACAGCATAAAAAGTTATGATAAGACTCATATCAAGGCTGGACTAGCCAACCCAGTGGAAGAGAAAGGGTCCTAAAAGCAGGCAAAAGAGTCAGACAGCCCCTATTTCCACTGTTAAGTATTTCAAAGACACCAAACTACACAACCCTAATGTACATGCAGAGGACCTAGTACAGTCCCATGTAGGCTCCAGGATTCATAACTTTTATATACAATTGCAAGCCATATTTTAGGCTAATTAAAACTAGTAATAAACTACATAGTCCAAATGGTTAGGGTATACAAAGTACTTTAATTTGGGAAGTCATTCAAGGGCCTCTGCTTTTACAACTCTTTAAAATAAGCCCTTCTAAAACATCTGTTTGCTTGCTTGCTTGCTTGCTTGTTCGTTTGTTGTGAGAGTAGGTGTGGGTGTGCCATAGAGTGCATATAGAAATCAGAGGACAACTTCTCGGAGTTGGTTCTCTCCTTACACCATATGGGATCAGGGATTGAACTCAGGTATCAGGCTTAGTGGGAATTGCCTTTACTTGACAAGGTATCTCAGTGGCCAAGACCAGTAGTGTATATGTGCCTGTAGCCCACCACCAGTACATCATTTATTTCTGTGCTGGGTAGCAGCTTAGACTTTTTTCTTCTACTCAGTGGCGAAGGTACCAAATCAAGTTTCTGTGTTTATGTTTTCTCTGGCAGGGTCTGAGGGAGACCAAGCATCCTTATACCTTTGTGTCAAAGGAAGGCTTTAGGGAGTTACTTCTGGTCAAGGGTGCTCCTGAAAAAGCTATCCCTTTGCTACCTCGACTGATCCCTGTGCTGAAGGCAGCTCTAGTAAGTCATTTCTTTCACTGGACTTCATTATTCCCAATAACATGTTATGGATGAGTACTCTGATTCAAGAGAACATTGTCTGTTCTTCCCCTCCCCAATATACATGCAAATTAGTGCTTTACTCATGGTTTGACAAGTATATGCAGTGTCAGAGTCAGACAGTTCTATACTTGACCACTTTAGAGGATGTACTTTTAGGGTCTTGGGGGTAAAAAGGAACCTTTTAGGTAGTTAGAGGATATAACTCAGGTGACTCTGTTCCCTGTATAATAGATGCATATTAGTAACTGCTCTTATCTGATGGAGATTGTTTTACCTCTAGATACAGTGCTGTTGATAGATTTCTAGGATAAAATGCTTAGTCCTGCGTGTCTTATACCTGCTTGCCCCTTCCCCTATTCTCCCTTGCATTTTTCCCATCTTGCCCTTTTCCTTTTTCTCTACTGATTCTAATGAACAAGTCTCCTTGAGATACAAGTGCACTAATTCTTAAAGAAAATCCATTCTGAAAGGGGAAAGTAGAATTATATAGAAAGGCACATGCAACAGGTCCAAATGAAAGTATCCAGAGACTCTTTTGGAAGGTTGTGTAGGCTTTAATTTGTCTTGTTAACTGGCCCCACAGGTTCATTCTGATGATGAAGTGTTTGAAAGAGGACTGAGTGCACTCGTGCAGCTGAGTGTGGTTGTTGGTCCGTCTCTGAATGGCCATCTGAAACTTCTGCTTACAAGTGTGAGTACTGCACAGAGGAGAGTAGCTGTGCAAGTCTTCATAACCCCAGCCTTCAAATCAAGCACTAACCTAGCTCAAATCCTTAAAACCTCAGCTTCTTGTCATTGTTAATGTACCTGGCAGAAACAAACAAATGGTAGGAAGAATTTGTTTGAACTCAGCGTTCCACAGGTGCCAGTCCTTCATGACAGGAAGGAAGGGCTAATGTGGAACAGGTGACCTCGTAGTGGGCATGAACTGGATGAGTGCATGGGGAGGGCACGTGGGAAGGGTGCAGGGTCTCTTCTTCCCTGCCCCTTCCTTTCAATAAAATTACATGAAGAATCCCAGGATAATTCCACTCCTTAGTTAGAGCCTTTGAACTTTCTCTGGAAAAACCCTTGCATAAAAACCAAGGGCATGCTTTATTTACCTGGGTTTATTCTATTCAGTCATGTTAGCAGTGGTGAGCTAACCAACCCTAATCAACAGTTGGAGATTAGACTAAGTATGTCAGAAAGTATCTAGTAGACAGTGTTTCTCTATTGTTTTCTAGTGGATTAAACTAACACCGACTTTATGTTTATAATAAAAAGTTCTCAGTATCGTTCTATTAAACATATGTTGAATACATTTCCAAAATGCTTAGCAGGGAGCATGGCTTAAGTAGCTGAACTGTTGTCTAGGTTGCTGTCTGCAGAAATGCATGTATGTAATGGGAATGCTGGTGTAGTTGCTCATGACTGCCTACCTAGCACTGCTTCTCTGCTAGTGTCTGGGATGCTGTCTTCTTTCATCTGTGCTCTCCTTTTTAAACAACATCTTTGTTTCTAGCTATGGCGTGTTTAGCATGTATGCAGAGATACGTGGTCTTGTGCTTCCTTGTCTCCTTTGCTTTGTCAATCAATTACTTCTCAGCTTCTCCCGTCTTGGTGCTGGTGCTTTAGAGGCAGAGCTCTCTATCGTAGTTCTCTGCATGGACTTGCATGTGATGAGATGAAACATGCCATGCTTGTAAACATAGTTTTTGTGTGAGTATGTGTGTTTGTATGTGGGTGCAAGAGTGCATGTGCCTGTATGTCCACACGTTTGCATGCATGTGGACTGTAGGGGACAGTCTCACGTGTTGTCTTTAGAAGTACTGTCCACTTCCTGTACGATGGATCTTCTGGTTACCTGGAGCTTATCAGTTAGGCTGCACTGTCCAGCCAGTGGGTCCCCAGTGATAGAATTATAAACAGAAACCACCATGCCCAGCTTTTAACGTGGGTATTGGGTATTAAAGTCAGTCATTTCTCCAGCCCCAGATAACTTCTTGTAGCAGATATTGTGAGATAGGTAGAGCTTGAAATGACATAAATTCAACATTTTTGTGTATATATCTATATATACATATATGTATTTTTTATTGGATATTTTCTTTATTTACATTTCAAATGTTATCCCCTTTCCCAGTCCCCCCCCCCCCGAAGTCCCCTATCCCACCCCCTATCTCTGCTTTTGTGAGGGTGTTCTCCTACCCACCCATCCACTCTTGCCTCCCCGCCCTGGCATTCCCCTACACTGGGGCATCAAGCCTTCATAGGACCAAGGACCTCTCCTCCCATTGATACACAACAAGGCCACATAAATTCAACTTTTAACCAAATACTATATTGTTACATATAAATTTTAGTGAATCATGTACTGAAACAAACTTTGTTAAAGTTTTTTAAAGTAAGTTAGACTTCCTTAAATTAAAGCATGCTCAAAAATTATTTGTGCTTATAGCAGAGATTATTTATTTATAACCCCCCTCTCCTACTTTTCAAAAGCTTTCGAAGAGGCTAATGGACAAAAAATTCAAAGAGCCCATCACCAGTGCTTTGCAAAAGCTGGAGCAGCATGGCGGAAATGTAAGTAGAACACTGTACCTGTAACCTGCATTCTTTCTGTACATTGTACTTTCAGTCCTAGCAGAGGTGGTTAGCATGTGTTAGCTCACTGCAGCTACAAGAATAAATGTGCAATTTTCTGGGGTTTTCTCTTTTAGGCTAAGAATTTCTGTTTTGCTGTGATGGTGTCTTTGACTTAATTATTTTACTTACTCACTTATTACCTCCTGCTCACTGTTCCCCTCTCTTTTCTTTTATTCACTTTACATCTTGATCACTGCTCCTCTCACAGTCCCTTACCCCAAACCCAGGGTGGAGGCCTCCCCTGGGTTTCCCCCTACCCTGGCACATCAGGTCTTTGCAGAGCTAGGCAAATCCTCTCCCACTGAGGCCAGACAAAGCAGCCCATCTAGAAGAACGTATTCCACAGACAGGCACCAGTTTTAGGGATAACCTCCTCTCCAGTTGTTCAGGACCCACATGAAGACTGAGCCACTCATCTCCTCTCTCGTATGTGTGGGAGCCTAGGCCCAGTCCATGTTTTCTCTTTGGTTGGTGCTTCAGTCTCTGAGAGCCCCAAGGGTCCAGGTTGGTTGTCTCTGTTGGAGTTAGTTGATTTCCTATGTAATTCCTATTCTCTTCAAGGCCCTCAATCCTTATCCCTACTCTTCTATAAGGATCCCTGAGCACCATCCACTGTTTGGCTGTGGTTCCTCCATTCATCTGTGTGAGCTGCTAGATGGAGCCACTCAGTGGATAGTCATACTAGACTCCTATCTTCAAGCATAAGAGTATCATTAATAGTGCAGGGAATTGGTGCTTGCCTATGGGATGGGTCTAAGGTTGGGCTGGTTATTAGTTGGCCATTCCCTCAGTCTGTGCTCCGTCTTTCATTGCTGTTTCTTGTAGACAGGATAAATTTTGGGTCAGAAGTTTTGTGAGTGGGCTGGTGTTCCTATCGCTCCACTGGGGTTTCTACCTGGCTATAGAAGATGGCCTCTTCAGGTTCCATATCCACATTGCTGTGAGTCTCAGCTAAGGTCACCCCCATTGATTTTTGGGAGCCTCCCCTATTCCAATTTCTTTATTTCTTCCCTGACCCAGAGATCACTTAGTAGAGAATTGTTCAGTTTCCATGAGTATGCAGGTTTTCTGGTGCTTCTGTTGTTGTTGAAGTCCAGCTTTAATCCATGTGGTCTGATAAGATACAAGGCTTTTTTTTTTTTTTTTTTTTTTTTTTTTTTTTTAATCTGTTGTAGCTTCCTTTGTGACTGAATATAGGGTCAGTTTTGGAGAAGGACCCATGAGATGCTGAGAAGAAGGTATATTCTTTTGTGTTTGAGTGAAATATTCTATAGATGTCTGTTAGGTCCATTCGATTCAAAATGTAGGTTAGTTTCATTATTTCTCTGTTTAGTTTTTGTCTGGATGACCTGTCAATTGGTGAGAATATAATGTTGAAGTCTCCTACTATTAATGTCTGGGGTTTGATGTGCAATTTAAGTTGTAGCAATGTTTCTTTTACAAGTGTGATTGCCCTTGTTTTGGGGGCATAGATGTTCAGAATTAAGATATCTTGGTAGGTTTTTCCTTTGAGCAGAAAGTGTCCTTCACTGTCTCTTTCGATTAATTTTGGTTGAAAGTGTATTTCATTGGATACTAGAATTGCTTCTTTGGTCTATTTGCTTGGGAAACTTTTTCCAGCCCTTTACTCTGAGATAATGTCTATTTTTATTGCTGAGGTGTGTTTCTTATATCCAGCAGAAAGATGATTTCGAATCCATTCTGTTAACCTGTGTCTTTTTATTTGAGAATTGAGTGTATTGATGTTGAGAGATTCTAATGACCAGTGATGGTTATTTCTTGTTATTTTGATGTTGGTGGTGTTTGTGTTTGTGTGTGCTTTTTTTGTTTTTGCAGGTATAGAATTACATATTTCCTGTGTTTTCTTGGATGTATTTATCCTCCTTGTATTTTTCCTTCTATTATTTTCTGTAGGGCTGGATTTATGGATAGATATTGTTTAAATTTAGATTTCTTTTGAAATGTCTTGTTTTCTACATCTATGGTGATTGAGAGTTTTGCTGGGTATTGTATTCTAGATTGGCATGTGTGGTGTTTTAGAGGTTGCAAGATATCTCTCTAAGTTCTTCTAGCTTTTAGAATCTCTGTTGAGAAGTCAGATGTAATTCTAATAGGTCTATCTTTGCATGTTACTTGGCCTTTTCCCCTTTTGGCTTTTAATATTTTTTCTTTGTTCTGAAGAATTTCTGTTTGGATTATTATGTTCCAGGAGGATTTTCTTCTCTGGTCGAGTCTAATTGGTGTTCTGTAAGCTTCTTGTAAGCTTATAAATAGATAGATGATAGGCATCTCTTTCTTTCAGTTGGGAAAGTTTTCTTCTATGATTTTTTGGAGAATATTTTCTGGGCTTCTATTCTTATTATTAAGAATAATGAGGCTAGTTCTTTTTATGGTATTCCAGATTTTCAGGAAGTTTTGTGTCAGGGATTTTTTAGATTTAACATTTTCATTGACTGATGAATCAATTTCTTCTTCTGTATCTTCTACACTTGAGATTCTCTCTTTCATCTCCTGTAATCTCTGGTGATGCTTGCATCTGTTGTTCCTGTTCTCTTCCCTGGGTTTTCCATCTCTAGACTTCTCCCTGTTTGTGTTTTCTTTATTGCTTCTATTTTTGTTTTCAGGTCTTTAACAGTTTTATTTATTTTTTTCACCTGTTTGATTCTGTTTTCCTATATTTCTGTAAAGGATTTATTTGTTTCCTCTTGAAAGGCCTTTAATCATCTTTGTAAGATTGGATTTCAGGTCATTTTCTTGTGTTTTGGTTGTGTTAGGATATCTAGGGCTTGCTGTAGTAGGACAGCTGTGCTCTGATTGTGTCATACTCACCTGGGTTTTGTTGCCATCTGGATGCCTTTAGTCTCTGGATGTTCCTGATGTATTAAGTACTGGGAGGAGTCCTAGCCTCAAGGAGCCTGGTGTGGTAGGCCTCTGGTGGATCCTTGGGCTGTAAGATTCTGGATCATCGACTCGGATGATGGTGTGTGGAAAGGTAGCTGGAGAATGGAGGTCTGTTGAGTATAGCTGGTTGCTCAGGGCAGCTGTGCATTCCCCAGAGGACTCGGAGGGTAGTGAAGATGGGTGCAGAGAGGGAATCTAACCTGTTTGGTTCCAGATTAGCAGGTTTGATGAATGTGGCCAGAGAGGTGGCAGGAGAATGAAGGTCTGGCAGGGATAGCAGCCTGCTCAGGGCAGCTGGGCATGCCTCAGAAGACGTGGTGTGGAATCAGGTATGTTCAAAGGACATCAGACACTTTCAGGCCAAAGCCACTGTCTGATGTTGGCAGAAAGTCCCAGAATCTAAGTCTGAAAACACGCAGGGGTGAAGCAGGCAGGGGAGTTGGATTCAGAAAGAGAACCTGATGGTCTGATGCTGTAGTTTTTTAGATGCTTTTTCAGAACCAAGCTGGGTAAATACAGGCCTGTGGGTTTTTTTGTGATAGTCTGATTAGTACACTCTTAATTTTTCTCTTTAAACTATTTTAGATATTTTGTTTCAACCTGTGAAAAGATCAGAGCAAGGATGACTAACTGAGCCCAACCCCAGTTTCTTTTAAATTTTATATTTATTTATTTCTGTACTTATCTGTACTAGGGAGAAATCCCAGGTCCTTGTATATATCAGAAGGTACGACTTGAGCTTCCTATAGTCACGGATCTCTTTTTCCCTTTATTTGGTCTTGCTTTCTTCCTCTGAGTTTTAGAATCTCCCTGTAGATGGAGATGCCAGTTCTGCATTAGCGCAGCACATATACACTGTGGAAGAGTTAATCTGATTTTTCCCCCAACTTTTCAAGGGGAGGAATATGGGACCTTCATTATTATATGATGTCAGCAAGATTAATTGAAATTTTATAATTTGAAAGAAGTATTCAGCTACTTAGCTTAACAATGTAGAACTTTCATTTTCCATGTTTTCTTAATAACTATATGGAAATGTATATGATTATATACACTATTTTGCAATCCATGATTTAATCAGTGAATTCTACTACTTTTAATAATCTGTAAACTGCATATATTGTTTTTGTGATGAACACCTAAAGTTTATGCAGAGGAACTAAGCCTTACAGGAACTGTTAGAGAATGCATTTCTTTGTTGTGTTTGAGGTCTAGACAAGAGACTTGTAGACCCTGAGGACGTGAGCAGAACCAGCACCTACTAGTCCAGTGACTCCACTTCTGATGAAGTACTTACTTTGTAAATGTACTTGGTCATTCTAGAATCTGAATCCCAGAAGTAATTGTGCTTTGCTCCTTTGTGAAATAAATGCCAGTGAACAGATAGTGGATAATGATGGCAGCTTTTTAAGCTGGACCTCTCCTAGATGGTTGTCTGCCTCCAGGAGACCTTTTTAGGGACTGAATCAGGAAAAGGGGATGGGAGGCGCTTGCACATGTCTTTGTGTTGGGCAGGGGAGGTTACCATGGAGATGCAGTTCAGGAGCTGCACTTTGTAATTTGGAGCTGGCCCTCAGAGGTGTAGTGACCAATCCAAAGTCTGAAAGAGATGGGCTTCCTTTTGTTGTTACTTAATCTTATGAGCTTTGGATATTGCTAATATTGAATTTTAAAAGAAAAGGAGGTTGTTTTTATAAGAGATATTAAATATTCCACAGTATTCTGTACTGGCCCTTGTGTGTCCTACATGATATCTTAGTAAAGTAGTATTAAATTACGCTATCATTAAGGTTTACTATTGGGTAGTCAGGGTTTCTATTCCTGCACAAAACATCATGACCAAAAAGCAAGTTGTGGAGGAAAGGGTTTATTCAGCTTACACTTGCACATTGCTGTTCATCACCAAAGGCAGTCAGGACAGGAACTCACACAGGGTAGAGACTTGGAGGCAGGAGTGAATGCAGAAGCCATGAAGGAATGTTGCTTACTGGCTTGCTTTTCCTGGCTTGCTCAGCTTGCTTTCCTATAGAACCCAGAACTACCAGCCCAGGAATGGTACCACCAACAGTGGATCCTCTCGTCTTGATCACTAATTGAGAAAATGCCTTACAGCTGGATCTCATGGAGGCATTTTCTCAAAGGAGGACCCTTTCTCTGTGGTAACTCTAGCTTGGGTCAAGTTGACACACAAAACCAGCCAGTACAGGTAGAGAGATGGCTCAGCAGTTAAGAATCTTTGTTGCTTTTGCAGAGAACCTGGGTTCAGTTCTCTGTACTCACTGTACTCAACCTCCGGTTCCAGGTAGACATGATGCTCTCCTGATGGCTTCTTTGGGCACCAAGAGTGCACATGATACAGAGATACACGTGGGCAAAATGCTCACAACTATAAAACTTACACATCTAAAGGGTTTTTTTTTTTTTTTTTTTAAAGCTATGTATTAGAGTTAATGCCTGTGCCTTTCTTCTGGTTTGGTTAGTGTTGTGCTAACTATAGGTAAGCAACACTCCTCTTTCTCTTCCAGGAACTTAAAATCATATATTAAGTTTCTTCAGTAATAATGAATGTTTAAAAATTTCTTAGGACTGGAGAGATGATTTATTGGTTAAGAATATTGCCTGCTCTTCAGAGGACGCAGTTCCATGCCCAGCGTCCACATAGTGATGGCTTACAACCACAGAAAATATAAAGTCCACTTCTGGCCTCTTTAGACATTCCATACATGTGGTGCACAGGCATACACATAAAAAAAAAAAAAAAAAAAAAACCTAAAAAAAATTTAAACCAGGAATTGTTAGTGTAGGTGTTTGCTATTTCTTTTGACTTTTATAGATGATAAGAATGTAAAGGCACAACCACTGGACAAGTGGAAACATTTGTTACAAACACACAGACTCTTTCCCTGTCTTAAGCTGAAAATAGTTTTACAAATGGATGATTTCGTTTCTGTGCTCAGCAGCATGCTGGTTTGTCCTGGGAAAGGCAAATGCCCTGTACTTCGTTTCCTTCTAGTGTATGTGAGCACTGTGATAAGTACTCTCCATAGGACATTGTAAGCGCCAAACTCATTTAGGCTCCAGGATGAGCCTCAGAGGGAGACCTGCTGGCCAGTAGCTTCCTTTACATCCGGATGTTGGGTTCAGAGAAGGAATTAACTCAAGTATGCTGGGGAGGTACAGGGAAGAAAAATCTAAATATTGCTCTGACTTCTCATTGCGGCTGTAGATATTTAGGGTTGTTTTATATATATATATTTTTTTTTATTTACCTCAGAAAATGTTCTACTCATCTTGTAATTTTGGTTGTATCTTTTTTATTACTTTTCTTTGAGGATGCTGACATTGGCTGTGCACAATTGATGGCTACTTACTGGGGTGTGGGGAGGAGGGGAACGACTCAGTTCAGTTTAAGAGGTCTAAGAGGTCTATCATTGAGAGTTTGACCATGCTTTAGTGAGTATCTAGATAAAAAAAATTGATCCTTTCTTCCTTCCTTCTTCCTTCTTCCTTCCTTCCTTCCTTCCTTCCTTCCTTCCTTCCTTCCTTCCTTCCTTCCTCCCTCCCTCCCTCCCCCCTCCCTCCCTCCCCATCACCCCTCCCTCCCTCCCTCCTTCCATGGTCTTATTTTTTTTAGATGATGTCAGAAGGTTCAGGGGAGTCTTGTATACTTCTTAACCAACACTTGTAAATGTAGTGCCTACTGAGTAACTGTTTTCTAATGCCCATGTTTTCTTGTGTTTGTCAGGCAAGTCTTATCATCATCAAATCCAAAATCCCAACATACTGCTCTATCTGTTGTTGAATAAGGGAGGCAACAAAAGCCACGCTGCCAGCGGCTGCCTGGACCTTGTGTCAGAGTTCAGTTCATCCTGACTCGGCACCATTCATTCGTTAACTTGGCTTCTCGGACCATGCCAAGTCCGGAAGAATCATCATACAAGATGTTTGTCGACAAAAAGCTAATTAAAGTACTGTGCGTAAAAGTTGAGTGCTGTAGGGGTTTCTCATCCATCATACCTGTGTGTATATTTTCCAATGCATTTTTACTTACAGCCCATCGGAAGGTCACGTTGTAGCTGTGCCTTATTTTATAGGCTGGTTCTGGCCATTTCTTGGTTTTTATATTTATTAAGACTGAAAAAGTTTTAAGATAGCAAGTAAACATTTGTGACTTCACTATTAGCCAGGATGTGTAAATGTGTATTTTATAATGCGGGAATGCTTGGGAATATCAGTTTTGTTCTGAATATTCTAGTTTTAAAAACTTGTTTTAAATGAAAATTCTATTACAAGTTTGTTGTTTATTACAACTTTTTAAACTACCTAAACTTTAGGTGTTAATTGTAATTAAGTAAATGCTATTTTTGCATTTTGTAGCCCCCAAATACTGATGATGTGTATGTATGTATGTGTGTATGCATGTACACACACAGATATTCAGAAATTAAAACCTTAAAACTTCCATGTACTCAATGATATTGTAGTTGTACTTATATGTGTTTCCCAGTTACTTGGTATGTTAAAACATAATTTATGGACACAGCCCAGAGTTTCTGATAAGCTAGTAACTTACTCTAGATCATTCTGTAAGAGAAAGGAGTAGAGGAAGGGAAATAGAAAATGGGAGGAAGGCCTCTGAGTGGCTGTAGGCACTTGGATAGTCACGACAAGTCCAAATCATAGCCCCTCATTGGACAGCATGGAGACAGGCAGTCACTGCACGCACTCGAAACACTGGATAGATGACACCCTTACCCTTGGTCTCTCCGACAGGTATCTGGGTGACCTTTGGCAATTCTTCTTTCAGATAGTTACACAGCTGTCAGTTCAAAGAATACAAGCAATTGCACCATACTACAGACATGCCCATTCTCTCCCAGGGTTTCTTTTGTCAGGTCTATATAGTACCTTGTCACATTCTCAGACCATGCCTGCTACAGCAGCTGCCTGATTTCAGTCTTGCTTTAAGATTTCTTTGTAGGCAATACTACCCAAAGTTAGTGACAGGCAGGTTTTAATCTAGTAATTAACTGTCGAACTTGCTAGACCATAAAGACTAACAGCACACAACGTAGAGTAATAAACACTTTATTTTGCTTTTACTTGTCCTTTTTGAGATACAAAATGTGCACATTGAGTTTCCACAAACACGTGATGGCAGATTTCTGTACATGTACTGTACTACTCTTAATTCCTACACTGGTGATAGCAGGGCAGCTCTCAACATCCTATCTCTACACCAGAATAGATACCTGATTTATTGTTGCAGACGGTTGCAAATCTTCTCCTCCTGTATCCTCTTGGTTCTTGTATTTCTACGAAACAGGGAAGATGTGTCTATCTATAGTACTGTGGTGGCAAGTCTACAGTTTTGGCTTAAGATCACTGGAAGGAATGTGAATCCTTTGAGCTATATGATGTGCTAAATCGTAATGCAATTCGGACGAACTGTCCAATGTTTGCATTCATTTTTCTATACAGTCTTATGTGTAATTTCCAGTATGATAGAATCACTGCTGTTTTCAAAGAATATGTTGCTTGATCTTTATTCCTAGTAGGCTTTGGGCAGTCAAGGATTCTCTGTCCCTGAATGGCTTATGTAGGATAAACATGCTGTGAGAACATTAGGGGGCTTGGGAGTGGCTAGAATCGCCCTGTACTGCTGTTGGGGTTCCTTGTTAATAAGCGTCACTAGGCATTGCAGGACAGACATCCGGACCCTTGGCAAGTCTGTAAACATCCTTGGTTTGTTTGACACGATGAATATCTACTTCATAACACAATACAAAACAGTCTACATGTAAGATTGAACAGGTCCAAAGTTACATGGATTATATAGAGCCTTGGCATTAATATGGAAAATGAACAAATACTAAAATAATTTTATTAGGTATATGCTAACATCTGATAATAAACTAATTTTTGTAAGTGTTCTTTTTAAAAAATGCCAAATACATTAATGTCTTTAACAGCAGGTGGAGAAGCCATAGAAATTGGGACTGTGTTTTTGGTCTTTGTTAATTGTAATAATCTGTTTCTTTTTTCAGTATTATACGAATTGAATGAAATGAAAGTTCACTGGTTTTCTGGAAGTTAAATGCAGATGTAAATAATTTAGAAAACCACTTAAAATCCAGGGCTGAATCATACAAACAAGTAGGAAACCCCACTGGTGTTTTTAAAATCGCTGATCTGTAAAAGCCTCAATAACACGTGGCTGAGAATCAAAGCTATTCCAGATTCTGTGCCTTTTGAGTGTTCTCAGAGTATGAAATAAGTTAGCACATTTCATGACCCCAGTGATGTGGATGCAGATTTGTAACTGGAAAACCTAAATTTGAGGAGGGGTTGTTTCATATTTAAACAAAGCTGTTTGCATAATATGCCTCAGTGTAAAGCTGAGCAGTCTATGCTAGAAGTGGCGGCTTCAACACGTGTGTCGTCGTTCACATTGGCCTCTTCAGTGGAGGAGGTGCTGACGTTCTAGATCACATTTTCGAACAGCTGCATGGAGCGCATTATGTTTTCATCCTGTAGGGAAGAAACAGAAGGATGTTACTACTGTGTCTGCAATGGGAAGTGCTGCTGGACCTGTAAGTATGGCCTCGACCCTTCATGGGCTGCTTTGTGATAGTAACGAGTATCCTCCCTTATCTCCACTACAAATAACCACAAGGGTTCATCCATTTTATTAGTTCTTGAATATGCCTTTAGATATTTCATTTAAATCTTACTTGGTACTCACTTGACCAAGGTAGTTCTCAAATACTGTCAGGATGAACACAGTGAGTGTGACTGCTAATCTTGGTTGTGAACTGCATTGGGATTTAGTAACATAAGCTTCTGGTGAGTCCTGTGACTGATTTTCTTTATTGGATTACTCGAAGCAGGAAGATCCTGAATCTGGGTAGCATCATGACATGGAAGAAGGAAGTTTTGGGTTTTGCCTGCTTGCTTTTACTCTTGTTTGCAAGTTCATCTAGCCTGTTGTAATAGTATTAGAACCAACTTCTTTGGAATTTCAATATTGACTGAAGGTCGGCAGCTCTTCAGGAATCTTTTAGGACTCCAGTGCCAGATTGGGACTGCATAGACGTACAGCCTAGTGGACTGAAGAACTAGATTCTCAGTTTCTCCAGTGGGACACAGTCATTATTAAACTACTAAGATTATATCCTTTAAGCCAATCTAATAAATCCTCCCCCCCCTCTCTCCTCTTTCTTTCTACATATATAAGTATATATTATTTATATAAATATACCCTACACACACATGCACGAGCTTCCAGAGATTATCCAAAGGGAATAGATGAGAACTTTGAAATTTCAGGTTCATTGAAAGCCAAAGTACAGGAAGTATATAAACGTCCATATTCCAGGACAGAAGAATCAATACACTTAACAGCCACTTTGCCTCCTTAACTGTCAGCTATTGCTAAATCTATATGGTGCCTGCAGGAGTCTTTAATACCGAATAGTTTCTGAATCCCAGAGAAATTGCCTGGGAGAAACCATTGCACAGTGGTTGTGTTCAACTTAGCCTATCTCTTAGAAATGAGCTACAGTGACAGACTGGGCTCTTGAGGAACACTTCTGTACTGTGGGTGAACATTGCTAATGAGCTATGTATGCTAGGTAGCAGTGCTGCTAACACTGTCTCTAAGTTACGTCACCACTAAGGGGCTTGATATCACCACTTTAAACCTCTGAGATGACTTTGAAAGGTGAGTTGAGAAGCAAGCAGGCATCAGCAATGTTGAAAACAAACAAAAAACAGAAACCCGAAACAGCAGCAAATGTTTCTCTATGTCTATTAACTTGCACTTATGGCTGTACTCAGGCATTGAGTTGAATCACGCTAGGTGAGCTATGTTCGGATTCCTAGACAGCACATAACTACTAGACTGCTAAGAAGTTTTTCCTCTTTATTTTTATAACTGGAGACAATTGTGCTCATCTAAAATGCTACTTTTTGTCCACATGTATTAAATCAGTGATACTTTGCTGAGGACCTGAATTTGGTCTCTGCAAATCACAATAGGAAGGAAAGAAGCAGTGCTTGAAAGTTGACCTCTGACCTCCACGTGGGTGCCGTAGCATGTTCCTTCCTCACAATATCCCTCCACAGACATTAACTTAAAATTTAAAAAAAATCAAAAATAATTAAAATTTTTTTAATTAAAATAATTTAAAAAAATAAAAAACCAAACCAAACAACAAAAAAACACACAAAGACCAATATAATGTTCCATAGGCTGCTGCAGTAGATTTCTGTGTTCATGGTGACACAAATAAATAAAACATGTTTTAAAAGAACTATGTCTGGAAAAGATTAAAGTATTTTTTATTATGTATGTATGTGTGTATGTGTGTAGATAGGTGAACACAAGCATTTGTGAGCCCACAAAGTCCAGAAGAGGGTGTCAGATTCCTTGGAGTTGGAGATACAGGCCATTGTGGGAATCCTGACTCGTGTGCTGGGAAGAAAACTTAAGGTGAGCAGCAAGCACTCTTAAACACCAAGCTACCTCTCCAGCGCCCGAAACTGTAGTCTACATCTATGTGGTTTTGTCTGTTGGTCTGTAATGCATCCTCTAAAGGTTTTCAGAAACAGGGAGTGCACAACTAGATTTTCACATCAGTATTGCATGCTATCAGACTGGATGTGTACATAAATCTGATTGTTTTCAAGTGAGAAGCCTATCTCATTAGCTTGATTTATATTTTTCTCAATTTGTATTAGCTAATAGGCGGTGCTCACTTGTAGCTGATGCTATCAAAAGGGCTATAGTTCTTTTCCTTACTTACTTTTTGGCAACTTTCAATGAACTCATCTATGGTCACGACACCATCTTTATTTTTGTCCATCTTCTGTTGGGAAAGAAAAGAACAAAGCATTGTACTGAGTCACCTTTTGATAGCCTCTCCAGACCCAGTAGATTCAAGGAGATAAGAATGGAGCCAATCCTTTTGTGTTACATGGGACAGTTACACGCTAGGAGGAACCACTGAGTTCCTACAATGGGGAGGCCCATTCATTTTAGGTTGGATTTTTTTTTTCCCTTGTGTAATGTGAAGCGTGAGTCGCCTAAACTGTTTTTTAAATATGACGGGACTTAAAGAGTTCCCTGAAATGTAGAGCCTTGGATTTTTCATCTATTAAATAGAAGAGTATTGCAAATTAGTTATCTTTAGGTCCTTGTGGGAAGTAAGAGAATCCCTTTGTCAGGGTATTGTCACTCTCCTGGAAGTACAGTTGTCTGCCATAAGACATTTGAAAAGCCAGATTACGAAATTAAGGCAGGTTTTGTCCTATTGTTCTATCCCTATAAATAAACATTCTCTTTGCAGCTTTGTTGTTGTTGTTGTTGTTGTTGTTGTTTTGCATCAATGTTTTTTTTTTCCGGGCATCAGGGAATCTACTCATAACCATCCGTCCTTGCTCTCATCGTTCATTCCTACCTGGAAAAACGTCTCCACATGCTGTCGGGGAGCATCTTCCTTGAGGACAGGGTATGTGCATTTCCCCATCATGTCGTAGATTGCTTTCATTATGTCCAGCATTTCCTGAAATGGAAAGGCACTCATGTGAGGCTGCACACCAAGTGTGAAGAAAGCCATCTAAGATGCATTCGGAGATTTTGTTCATAGTGTCTCATTTGCTTGTTTCTTAAATTCTTTATGGGGTGCCTTTTGCTTGGCTGATAACCAACAGCCTCGTGCCTCAGAGCAGCACAGTCCAAATATAACAATCATGAGAGCCCAGTTTTGCAGTGAAGTAGATTCTCATGTATCTTGATTGGGAAAGCAATAGTCTAACTTAATACTTTGATTTTCAAAAACTACAGAGAATTTGTTTTTATTGAACAATTACACATTTTATTGATTGCCGATTTCTACTCATTAGAAATATTTTAGATTTGGAACTCTAACTGCTAATTTCAATTAATTAATACAAGTTCTTGCAGTTTTTCTCACTTTCCCCTGTTTTGGCTTTAACTAAAGAAGTCATACAAGAATACAGATTCAAAAATATTTTGACTAGGAAAAACTTTAACATTTTATTAGTTTTTAAAGTAAAATCTAGTTTTTGCTATGTCATTAATTCATATTTAATACTTGACATGAAAAACATCCTAATTGGATGATACAGTTCTATTCATATTTACGTTTGAGAGTATGGATTAGATGATAAAGCAGTTTGTAAAAATAAGTGAATATATAAAAGATGTTCTAAAGTGAGACACATAGTAAGATACATAAGCAAGCACTGGGTGTTGTAGCTTTGGTGGCTGTTGATTTTCTGGTACCCTCACCTCCTGAAACTATTGTCATGAGAAGGTCTCTGTTACTCCCAAGGATACCAGTGTTTCCCATATTAATCGCAGAAAAAAAAAAAGACTATAACATTGATGTTTTGTGTTACAAATGAGTACAATCCATTCCAGTTATATTTTGATGCCCTAAAATATGATTTTAAAATAACCATTAAAATTGTTTAATATTTTGAAGTTGAGCAAAACCTGACTCAGAGGATAAATGAATTGATGTGCTATCTCTTACTTCTTTAGTGATGTAGCCATCTTTGTTTATGTCATACAAATTGAATGCCCAGTTGAGTTTTTCTTGTACTGTCCCTCGAAGCAAAATGGAAAGACCTTTGATGAAATCCTACAAAGCAATAAAAATGGAATTTAGAACTTGGTAAAATTCCCTGCTAAGTGATGGTAGTAAAATTAACAACCCTCTGTGTTTTAAATATATTTCCAAAATTACTAATGTGTTTTCAGTCTTCAATTCCTCAGGGTTCTTTGTGAATGTGAACTATGCCCCAGCCTTTGACATTTTCATCTAATTAGAACCTGAGTTAAATTTACCGTGGTACTGGAAATTGTACCTTCATGCACGAGTACACACACGGAGACCATACACACACACACACATACACACACATACACATACACACACACACACACACACACACACCGAGGTTTGTTTGTTTGTTTGTTTGTTTGTTTTTAAGAAAAACTAATATTCACTAGAAAGAAATGTGGACTATCCCTACAGAAAACAGAAAAACTGTACTCATTAATTAGATGAGAAGTTATAATAGACACCTGGGCAGCTGTGAAAAAAACTCGATCCAGAATGTCAGACTAATCTAGCATCTTTTTGTCTCTAATTTCATATCTGTAAAAGTGAGGGCAGTATCTACCTCATAAAGATTTCATGATGATTGAAAGAATTAAGCTACTTTTAACAGTCCCTGGAGAGGGTGTTGGCCATGAAAGTCTGTTTTAACTCTGTGGAATGCTCAGCTAATGTTTAAAAGGATTTGATTACAGTGAAAGGGAAGCAGGCTAACCAGAGAAAATTCACAAGTATTTGTTTTTATACAGAGTAAGGTCAATATTACAATGTGACTGAATTCCGGAGTGACAGTCTCTTGTTAGGGATTTAAAAACAAGAGAAGTCCAAAAGTTGCCCTTTGGGTGAACTTGTATCCTATCTCCTTTTCTGCATTCCATCATTTAATAGCTGTTTTCCTGTCCCAGTTTTTAAGTAGAATTTTTCTTTCTTCAGTGGTGGTGGTGTTGGGGCAGTTAGCATACATGTAGTTCACAAATTAAAATTTATGTATGATGTCTGGTGAAAAGTCCTCTTCCTAAAATGGCATTAACTATTTCTATTCCAAGAAAAGTTTTTAACTATATATGGTATGTTTATTTATATACATCCTCCTTTATATAAATGATAACTTTTAATATGCTGGTCAGTATTTAATTTTTCCTTAGTTGGTCAAAAATGAAAAGTTGAAAGTGAGCCCCCATCATACCACAAGAACTCATTTTGTTTGCCTTCTTGGTAAAGGGGATACTTCATGTGGAAATGTTTCTGTTTTGTGGTCTATGCAGCAGTAGTGAAGTCCAACACCATCCCTGGCTATAGTGATGGAACGTGGTCTGGACAAAGACAGGAAGTTTGTGTCACCTCTTTGACCAGGACCATCAGATCTGTGGCTTGATACATTATTGGACCTAGTCCAAGTCTAAGAGTGATTCTGAAGTTCTTGGACTCTTGAAAGGAATGCTAACAAGATTAGAGATGTTCTTCCTAGCATGACAGGAACATTCAATTATGAAGTTCAGGGTCTGCTTATAGCACTTTGCCAACATACTGGGCCACAGTGTGCAGTTAGCACAATTTCTGGCCTTTGAGCTCAGAAATATCACATATCAGTTATTCTACTGCTTCTAATGTTATTGGGGAAAGTACTCAGATTTTTATGCATATCTTCCTCTTAAGGACTAAACATCTTGAACAGACTTGCACTGAGCAGTGACTATGGTCCACTGTCTTTTGGCTGGGAATAGGTTCCTGTCCTAATCCTGTGACAGCCCAGGAATAAAACTATCTTAATATTAAAAATACCTAGAGCAAAACCATTTCCAACAGGACTACTGTTCTTTATTCTGTGTTATCCAAATATCTAAGGGGGAAGGAGCAGAAACTGCAGCTTACTACCTCGACTTCCCCATCAGTTTCTGGGAGACATCTGTAAGCTCTCAATGTGATGATACTACTTTCCTGATGTGATTGTTCTTGGTCTTGGAAACCTTGCCCAAAGGGACACTTCTGAACAGGATTCTCTTTACCAGGAAGTTCAGTTGCCTGCATTAAAGAGCTTCCTCAATTGACTTCTGCTGAAAAATTTTAGAACACAATTTGATGATATTTTTTGATTTTCTACCTCTCCCTGTGTCTCTGTTTCTCTCTCTCTGTCTTTAGCATCTATCTGTCTGTCTGTCTCTCTGTCTGTCTATCTGTCTGTCTGTCTACCATCTCTTATATTTGGTTTACTATATACTTGATAAACACACTCATTACTAACCAAGAGTATGGCAATTGTAGATCCTTCTCTACACCACAAAGAGCAAAGCCTGACTTAGTAATTACTTAGTCTTGCACTGTAATGACTGTTCTTTGATTTGACAGCCCTTTACTCTGTGTCTCAAGGCTGCTTACTATTCCTGGAGCATTCATCTTTCTGACTTCTGCCAGTCAAAGACTAGTCTAGCTTTGAGCAACCTATTGGGAAGTGGCTGCAACCAAGTCCAGATAGAAAGCATGAAAGGCTCAGTAAAGGTTGTGAAGGTGACAGACTCAGCATAGAAAGTCATTAATATATTTGTGTGTGCGTTGAGGTTTTTTGACTGAAAAAGTAATGTCTTTTAAAATAACACAGTGTCTTGAGAAGTGATTGTAGCTACACAAAACTAAATTAAAAGTTCTCTGATTTTAATCTCTTTGGCGACCTTTAAGGATTTGATAAATGTTAAACAATATTCATAAATTTGTGTACAATAAATACAATTATAAATATAATACATAATTTTATAAAACTATTTAAAATTGTACTGAAAAATACTGTAAGTACATATAAATCTAATACCTACTAGTACCAAATGTTTCTATTCTCTCTATTCTCACATATATATGAGCACTTATTTATAATAAAAACCATATATATGATCTTAAATAAATTATAGATATCATATATATTTTATAGCATATGTATATTTAAACACTTATATATCTATAAAATGGTGAAGAATATCTCATTGTTTCATTTATATCAGCATTTTAAAATTTATCAATCATATCATGTATTATTTGATATGTTTAATATTACAAGTATTTTGCCACACTATTGAAAATTCTTCTGGACATTATAGAAGTAACTGAATAATTGAGTCATAAAAAATATATTTGCCAAAAGTGAGTAACTTTATGTTTTGATATAATGTAGCCACATGAATTTTGAACATTTTGAACCACAATAAGAATCACATTTCAAACATTTTTTTCATAATGATTTCTGTTTTCATCTATGTATTTGGTGTTTTGCCAGTATGCATGTATGTCTGGGTGACACTTGTATGTAGGCCAGAAGAGGGAATTGCATCCCCTAGAACTGGACTTATAGATACTTGTGAACCTTAGATTGGGTATTGGAAATTGAACTTCTCGACCACTGGAAGAGCAAGCAGTGCTCTTACCTGCCGAGACATCTCTGCAGCCCCCAAGAAGCATGTTTTAAATGGCAATCCACCACACAGGGAGATACAAACACACATGAATGGAAATGTAATTTTATGCAACCATGGACCAGAACGTGAAGTTATCACAGTGATATTCTCTGTCCATTTTTCTCTCACTATTTTTCTAAAATGTTACGGTCACCGAACTCTAATTTCAGTACCTTCGTGATTTCAAAGTCTGCAGCATTGTGCAGTTTTATGGCTATAAAACAACCCAATTCATGAATTCCTATTGTTGAATGTGTAAGCTAATTAAATTATTTCCTTGTTAGGAATGATCCTGCAGCAAACATTTTCCTGTGTTTCTCACAATTCTGTCTTATTTTCAGAGGTAGAAGAACCAGTGGATAAGTGGTCCTAAGACACAGAAGTTAAATATCATAATAACTAGAGAGTGTGGATTTGAGGGGACATCTGGTTCAGCAGTTCCCTGTTAGATGACTCCAGTTGTCTCATGTAGCCTAAGGAATGAGTACTACTGCCTTTACTTTATAGATAGGTGCTCAGGGATGTGACTAAGTCACAGCAGAGAGCTTGCACCAGCAGTACTGGAAACTGAACCAGACATCTGATTCAAATTGCAGGCTTCCTTTCTAGCTTGGACTGGGGCCAAGGCCTGTGGTCATGCAGAATATCAAGGTTGAAACATGTGCCTCACATCCGTTCCTGACTGTAAGAGAAAGTTGTGCGGCAATGTACAGGAGAGGCTCTAGTCCACGTTAGTTTATTAGTGGCACTCTAGAACATTTGGAAGTGGCAGCGAATTGTAATTCTTAACATGAGTGGATAAACAAACAAACAAAAGAAAATGGTCTAAAAAGTCAGGGAAATCAGGTTGCATATACTTGTGGATATAAATGCTATTAGAAGACAGGAATAGGTAAAAAGGGCTTTCTTGCAGTTATATGTCTCGGGTTATGACTTCAGACTGAGAGTCACAGATACTGATTTCAACTATTGGCAACTGAACAGGTTGTAAGGAGGACCTTTGGACCTTACTAACGCAGAAAACTTTTGTGTGGCAGGTAATTTTTAGTACTCTTTTGATGCACATTTTAGTCTCATTAATTGCTTTAATGGAAGGAGGTCAAAGGGACAAGAATTTTAAAAATTTACAAAAGCAAAATTTCATATTGACCACAACAGAACAGTATGAGCAACAGTGTAAATAGGATCATACTTGCTTTTTAATGCGAGATATAACGTAAATTCCCATGTGTCTATATTGCTATAAACATGCGTTGTATTTATTCATTAATGCCTGGAGGAGGAAGGACAGAGTCTCCATGTGGAATAGCAAATGAATACATTACATGCTTTGGTGTCCTTATGTTTTATTAATGTACAATGACTTCTTTCTAAAGAGTATCATTTTGCAAATGGGTAGACACTACACTATGAAACTTGACAAATGCCATTTTAGGCAGGCAGACAAGGTCAGTATTGACAGTCATAAATCATTTTGACAGTATACTCACTCTGTGTGATAAAATGGCCCCTCTTTTCTCTCTGCACTCTTCATTTTTCCAAACCCATAACCCCAATTTAATCATGAGAGACCCATCATAAAAGTCTGAACTGAAGGGCATTCTACCAAATATCTGCATAATACTTCCTTAAACTGTCAAGACGGTTACAAGTAAAAGAAGCCTAAGACACTGACTGTCACTACTAACAAGGGTCTTAAGGAGACATTATGTTTAAATGAACTGTGGACAGGGCTAAATGAAATTCTATTCTAAATGGGGTTCTGGGTCAGAAAAAGGACATCCAGTAAAACCCAAAGAAATCTGAATATAGCATGAAAATTAGTTAATAATAAAATATCCGTGTTAGCTCATTAACTGGGGCAAGCATGCCCTATTTACCTATGGTGTGATTTACGGGGGAAACTGCACCCCACATGGAATATCTCTGTTCTCAGCATTTGTAAATATAAACCATGGCTAATCCTAAACAATTATTATGAAGTGATTTAAAAAGAAGAGACTGGTCTTCAGACCATGGGAACAATTATAGATATTTGTTGTCTGCATATTTTTCTCGTCCTGCAGTGCTCTTTTGTTTCTGAGATTTCAGTGCATATGAAGGCCTTTGCTGAAAGGAAGTCACAGGACTTGTACTTGGAGATGACTGGAAGTGGAAGAGGAGTGCATCTGTGCCAGGGGTGCTGGACCCCTGATGATAATAAAGGTGCAAGCTCCCATGTGACAAGCCAGACAACATGCTGCAAGAGTCCAGTCCTTGGAAATCAGAGAATTTGAGGCTCAGGTGAGGAACCCTGTTGATGAAAACAGGTGAGGTCTACAGAAATTAGTCGTGAACTTGGGGGATGCAATTTGTACCAAAGCAAGCATTTCTTCCTATTTTGTTCCCTTCTGCCTTTGGCATGCTGAAGAGTATTTGGCACATAGTAGGCTTGGTGGATATTTGTTAAATGAATAAATGAATGAATGAAGTTGAATACTCTCTGGGGATGCCTTCAATGAGAGCAGAGACTCTGTGTTGATCAGAAAACAACAATAATAGAATTCTATACAAAAAAGTGGTGTGTGTATGTGTGTCCCAAAGATGAACAAATCTGATAAAAATGGAATTCTATAGCAATTAGAAACATTGCTTAAAATAATATCTCCTGACATTTCAAAGGACATAGCTATGCCATTTAACATAGTGACATATACTAGAACGTTTTTCTATAAACTTAACTGATATTTGTATAAAAATATTATGTCAGCACTGTGAATAACAGAGCTATTAGTTTGGGGTAATGCCTCCACTGCAGATCTCCAGGGGTGCATCATATTCCCTGTGAATTGAGTTGTCTGCAAATAGCATTTCCTTTCAGCTCTGACCTATCAATTACCTGTAGTAGCAATTGTATCTATTTCAGTATTCTGACAGAAAGAACATTTTAACTCAGCCTCAATACCATGAGCAATCTGGGAAATTCTCAGCCATGTGAATACCAGAAGGTGATAATATTTGGGAGAATGGACTGCAATGGGCCACCTGACTTTCAAAATCATAGATATTTGGTTCTTTGTGTGAAAGATTCCTGGCTGCTGCCTGAGACCATGGGTTTTAGAGATACTGTCAGAGATGAGAAGGACTCACTCCCATTTCCCACTCACTTTTCTAAATGGCTTTGTACAGGTCAGCCTTCTAGTGTGCAGGCCCTTGTCTTTATACAAACCTTTCACTTTCTGTTTGATTCATTTCAAAAGGATGAACTTAGAAACATATTAGGAAGTAGAGATGCTGAATGTTAGTACTAAATTTTATAATGGTGAATCCTATTGCCAAAGCCTGAATTAATAATATAAATATCTATCTTTATTTACCTGTATAATCTATCTATCTATCTAAACTATCTGTCCTTTTTTATCTATTTATATTCTATATGTCACAATTTATCAATTTATTTATTATCTGAGATCTGTTTACAAGTCATTATTTATCAACTTAGCTATATCATCTAATCTGTCATTATTTATCAGTTTATTATATGTTATCTGTCAATCATTATTCATCAATTTATCTGTATGTATCATCTAGCTATCAAATACATCTAATTTACCATTATTTATCAATTCATCATTTATCCTATCTATCTATCTATCTATCTATCTATCTATCTATCTATCTCTATCTCTCTTGTCTTCTATCATCATCTATCTCTATCCATCTGCTGTCCTCTACCATCTAACTACTTATCTAAATATCATCATAATCTATTACAGTAATCAAAGTATCCTAAAAGCATTACCAGTGACTGTAGAATAAAAGCTAATTTATCGTTTATAACACAGTGAAATAAAGTGAAGGGGATTCTGGTTCATCAAAAATCCAGGTTCCCAGACACATTGAAACTAATAGAAGAGAAGGTGGGGAAGACCCTCGAATACCTAGGCACAGGGGAAAAGTTTCTGAACAGAACACCAATGGCTAATGCTCTAAGATCAAGAATTGACAAATGGGACCTCATAAAATTGCAAAGCTTCTGTAAGTCAAAGGACATTGTCAATAAGACAAAACGGCAGCCAACAGATTGGGAAAAGATCTTAACCAATCCCACATCTGATAGAGGGCTAATATCCAAGATATACAAAGAACTCAAGAAATTATACTCCAGAAAATGATATAACCCTATTAAAAAATAGGGTACAGAGCTAAACAAAGAATTCTCAACAGAGGAAACTCTAATGGCTGAGAAGCACCTTAAGAAATGCTCAACATCCTTAGTCATCAGGGAAATGCAAATCAAAACAACCCTGAGATACCATCTCACACCAGTCATAATGGCTAAAATCAAAAACTCAGGTGATAGTAGATGCTGGCGAGGATGCGGAGAAAGAGGAACACTCCTCCATTGTTGGTGGGATTGCAAGCTGGTACAACCACTCTGGAAATCAGTCTGGCAGTTCCTCAGAAAACTGGATATAGCATTACCTGAGGATCCAGCTATACCACTCCTGAGCATATACCCAGAAGATCCTCCAACATATAACAAGGACATATGCTCCACTATGTTCATAGCAACCTTATTTATAATAGCCAGAAGCTGGAAAGAACCAAGATGTCCCTCAACAGAGGAATGGATATGAAAAATGTGGTACATCTACACAGTGGAGTATTACTCAGATATTAAAAATAATGAATTTGAGAAATTTTTAGGTAAATGGATGGCTCTAGAAATTATCATCCTGAGTGAGTTAATACAATCACAAAAGAACACACATGGTATTTATTCACTGTTAAGTGAATGTTAGCCCAAAAACTTAGACTAGCGAAGAATCAACCCACAGACCACATGAAGCTCATGAAAAAGAAAGACCAAGAGGGAACGCCTCAGTTCTACTTAGAACCAGTAACAAAAATACTAAAGGGAGCAATTATGGAAACAAAACATGGGACAGAAACTGAAGGAGGAGCCATCAGGAGACCATTCCACCTGGGCATTCATCCCATGTACAGTCACCTAAGCTAGACACTGATGTGGGTGACTGGAAGTGCATGCTGTCAAGAACATGATATAACTGTCTCCTTAGAGGTCTGCCAAAGACTAATACATTCAGAGGATGATGCTCACAGCTAACCACTGATATGATCAAGGGTTTCCCAATGGAGAACTTAGAAGACTGAAGGAGCAGGAAGGGTTTGTGACCCCATGAGGAAAGCAATAATGCCAAACAACCAGAGCCCCCCAGGGTCTAAACCACCAGCCTGGGAGCACATAGGGAGGGACCTATGACTCCAGCGGTATACGTAGGGGAAGACGGCCTTGTTGGGCATAGGTGGGAGAGGAGATTCTTGGTCCCATGAAAAACGAACACAGAATGGGGGAAGAATGTGAAGGTGGGGAGGGGGTAGTGGGGCTAGGGAGTAGGTGCCGGCACAGCCTCATAGAAGCACAAGGAGGGGGGATGGGATAAGGGGTTCCTGGGTGATGGGGGAAATGAGATAAGAGGATAAAACTTGAAATGTAAATTTTATAACCAACTACATAAAAGTGAAAAAAAAGTTGTTAGAACCAACATCTTAAAAAAAAATGTCAGCCCTCTAGGGAAAAAAAATTTTTTTTTCTTGATACTAAAACTTGTCCTGAGAATTGTATATTGCAGAATACACAGCATTGGTGTATCTACTCATCAAGCAAAATGAGCAGACCTATTCAAACCTCCGGGGTCTGGGAATTCCATCTGGATATAGTGAAGAGACAGCATCAGAGGCTTATCAATTTACTCTTTCCCCCACCCCTCTTCTAATATCTCAATGCCCATAATCAGCTTGAAGAAGTTAAAGAAGAGTCAGCACCCCTATTCCCTGGGTTTGCGGACTAAAGTGGTTAATATTGGGCTGTCTTTCTGGGGAAAAGTAGTGGTTTTGTTGGAACAGGGAGGATTAGCTAGGATTTATGGCATAGCCATAACCTATTGGTAGAAATCTGTATAATTAGTATCAAGATGAAGTTATAATTTCTTAAATGGTACAAAATTCACTTGGATTTCAAATTTAAGGTTTTCATTGGTATGAGCTCCTTATTGATATGAAAGTGAAATGAATATTGATACTCTCATGGGCACTGTGCCTGTATAACACATTTAGGAATACAAGGCTTAGACCCAGTCCTTCTTTAACTTTTTAAAACTGATTTGGGATGATTAGCTAGTGAGTTAAGGGACTATAGCAAATTCATGACTTTGAGTTTATTGTTAGGGTGTTTTCTATATTTTATTTAGAAATAGCTGAGAGGAGTTAACAGACAACAGTCCAGGTTACCTTACATGGATAGTTGGATTTCAAAACGTCACAAATCCGTAGAATTGATGTCACAAATATTTCTATATTAATTTTCATTTTGATTAGAGACCTGTCTGCTCCTGACAGCTTCCTGTCTTGGATTCTAAGAAGAAACTGAGCATCTTTGGAGTTACTCCAGTTGTGGTGAGACAGCCACCAGGCAAGAATTGCCTCTCTCCATCTACAGACAAATTACTGTCCAGAAAAGGACACATTTGCAGAATAGTCAACTGATTACATCTGCCTAGACAGAGTAATCAGCCCTTAATAATTCTGCAGCACTAAGGTCTGTCAGATGAGTTTGGGCCAGAAGGATAAAGATTTGATGCTCCAATGTTCGGTATTATAGGGCTTGTCCAGGTGTTCAGTGGTCTCTATAAATTGGCTAAGCTTTAGAAGCTTTGCTTAGTGCTTCCCATAACTTTAGTTAACTCAGTCATTCTATATTTCTGACGGCGTTGAAGACCTATAGACTCATAGCTAATTCTGGCTATTTACTTTGAGAGAAAAGATCTGAGTGGATGGTTTTAAGCTGACATTCATTCTAAAGCCAAGAAAAAAGCCAGGTTAAAAACTAAGTGTTTTAGTCAAGAGAGACAACAGAGGTTCTGGTTAGTCAACAAAAGGATGGACTGGGTATTAAGACTATCTTGTACCTCACTGGTACAAATAGGAATAATTATGCTCTAATTGTATTTTGAGAGAAAAGTTTTATTTTAACAGAAAGGGTGATATGTAGGAGGAGCTAAGGGGAAAGGAGCACCAAGAGGAAAACATGAAGTAAGGAGAGGAGAAGATGAAGTAGAGGAGAAGCTAGATGATGAGAGAGAGAAAGAGAGAGAAAAAGAAAGGGGGCATGGAGGCAGAAGTTCACGTGTCTGCATCAGTCAAAGATAGTTGATATATCTAGGTTGAGTATTGGGTTACACTTCTGATTGAGCATTACCATACTTATAAAGCCTTTGATTAACATTTTTAAAAATTGTATAAAAGCCAAATGGAAAAGGGGGCACGGGATAGGGGTTTTCTAGGGAGGGAAAATGGGGAAAGGGGATGGCATCTGAAATGTAAATAAAATATCCAATAAAAAAAAATCCAGGTTCCTTCTACTGTGCTTCAAGGGCTTCTGAAATACCTGATCTTGCAATTTCCACCAATGAACATGGATAAAAAATGATTCTTGACACTTTCTGCCCTCAAATTCTTAGTTAAACACCACCTTACTGCAGGAGATGCTGGGAAAAGCTTTAGCATGTGCTCACTGAGTACATGGACTCCAATAGTCAATAGTTGGTATGACTTTCTTTATTTTATTTTGTTAAACAGTTATAGTACATTTGATTGTAGTTTCCTATGGACTTTGTTGAAGACATTAATACTCTGCATGTGTTCTGTCTGTACCTATCAACTGTCTATTCATTTCTGTTGTTCTAGAGTAGGAAGTCTCTTAAAGACAAAAATCAGGATTTCAGGTGGGAAGTGTATCGAGACTGGAGAATTATATGTGTGCTGACCACTGTTTAAGGCCAGACAGCCTGAATTCGAATTTTAAGTGCTTTGTACTCTTAACTGTATAGCTGTGGCAGGAGATTTAACTTTGTGATTCCTCTTTCTCATTTGCTAAAAGGAGATAGCAATAGTACCTAGAAGGATTTTAGAAATTAATATATGTAATTAACTCACCATAATGCTAAAATGTCAAAAGCTCAATAAACATGGGCTTGTATTATCACTGAGTAGCTATTGTAACTAATATTTTGAGCATTTAATACAATAAATGACTATGATAATGAGATAATAATTTGTTATCATAGTCATCCGAGACTTTGCCTGGGCATGTTTAACAATTCTAGATTTCTGTGTAACCTAGTGTACTGTGATGCCAAATGCCTGAATTAATTACCTTTATCAAAAAATTCCTGAAGTAATAAATACTACCGCTAAAATCTAATAAATATTGAACATTTATTTGGTGCTAGGCTCTGAGCCAAACTCAATACTCCCTTTAGGACTTTTCTACTTGTATGTTGTGGACCCGTGAATTTGCCTCACTGCTGGCGTTGTAGTGATATGAATATTAAGGCCTAGAAGGTTTAAATACTAAATCCTGGGCCCTACAGCCACTTGGTAGCAAGAAGGAGATTAGATTTAGTTATAATCAAAATGAGATCCCCTCTAACTTGTTCATTCTGTCCTTCATCTTTAAGCCAGTACTGGTAATCTGCCGTTTTTCTTTATCTCAAAATAGGGATGATCTCTGGATTTTCCCAGGATGAGGTTTCTTCCCAAGGCATGTCATTTACATATCTTCCAGGTAGTGAATTAGTTAAGAAATATAACCACAGTTGCCTAGCTTAAAATTTGATTTTGATTCACTATTTATTGGCATTTATGAACTTAGTAGTTTCATATTAAAAGTAAAAAGAATACCACATGTAACTGTCACAAGTAAGCTCCCAAATTAAAATCAGCCCTGATCATAATTACTGGTGTTTTGCATAGACATCATAAAAGAATTATTATATATTATCCCACATTGTTGACAATAGACATGCAAAATCAAAGTTCTGTGAGACATAGATAGCAGGATATCTGGTTTCTGATATACAATTTTTTATCAAGTAGTGAAATCTCTAGTAGTTTTTGCCTCTGCCATTCTCTGTAATTAACTATATATTTTTTTTAATTAGGTGAACTAGAACCTTTGTCTCTTCCACCATAGGCATATGGAGGCTATGCTGATACTAGCATTATAGATGAAATACTGAGAGGATAGTCTCCTAGGAAGTCTAAGCTGCCACTAGAAGTGGTATTTTAGGAAGTCTTGCACTTTCCTCTTTGGCTTAGTAACTGCTGCTTCTGGATCCAGGATGTTCACTGTCCTGACTTCTTGGTCCACATCTCAATCACTAACATCTTCTGTCCTTCCCTTCTTAGGATATATCTTGGTTAAGTTTTGTGAGGTGATGTTTGAAATTTCTAGTCCAGAATCTTCAAACTGATGGCCTGAATTCTTCATGAGGACAGAGTATATGTGACAAGGTATTTAGTTGCCTCTAGAAATTCTGCTCTAGGACCACTGATTGATATTTTACAAAGATTCACTCTTCTTTCAGCCTGCCTTCACATAGCACATATGTGTTCGGACTGCTTTCCATACCGAAATTGTTTTCTCTCCTAAACATATCAGATGGTTACAGTTCTATCAAGCTCATGGTTAATAACTTTTTATTCATCTCAAAACTTTTACTGTAGTTCTGTTTGTCATCAGCTCCTGCTTGGACTCTCTGAATGAGTAGCTTCTAAGCCACTCCCCATTTCAGGAGCATAGCTCACACACATGAATAGTCCTGTTGAATCATCCTCAGGGGTCCTTATCTCTTATAGCACAGTCTTTGACTTACTTAGTTGGCAGCCTGCCTGAGATGTGGCCTCTGTTTCCTTTCCCAACCCTCTCTCCTGGCTCATAGTCTTACATCCTGTCTTCCAGAAGATCTACAGATGTTTTCTCTTTATTCCCAAGTGATAGACTCCATTCAGACTGTGCCTCAGGATTCCCATCTCAACCTGTGTTCACTTTATTAGCTTGTGCTATTTTCTCAAGACATATTACATGAAAACCACCAAATAGGCTTTGGTGCTCCAGTCCCTTCTACCTCTGCTTCACTTTCTTATCAAGTCCCCTTGCTAGCCTCACTCCATCATCTCATTAACTCCATCTTTTCACTTGGTGTATCAGGATCCTTATTGGAATTCCTGTTCATGTGTGTTGGCTGCCTCCTCTTCCACACCCTCAAAGTAGAAAATATATATATCCTAAATGTTATCATTCACACTCTTTAGTATCTCTTTGCCTATCCATCTGTCTATTTACCTGTCATCTACCTTGTAATTACAAAATAAGTTAATAGGTAATTTACTTGTCTGAAAACCAAATACACTCAGAATGTAAGCAAATCTGTGAACAAAAATGCTCACAATTTTCTTAACAAAAATAAAAGTCACAGACAGCTCTTCCAAATTCAGATTCCATTTATTCTTTTAGGATCCATGATTTCATGTTACCTGTGACCTGCTAGGCACCAGATGAATCCTACAAAAACATCACTCTCTCTACCCATAGCAAACACCTATCCTTTTATCTGTCTTCTATCTGTCTGTCTATCTATCTGTCTATCTATCTATCTATCTATCTATCTATCTATCTATCTATCTATCT
>JANHMN010000007.1:38515262-38525598 GCA_030674055.1 Rhabdomys pumilio | reverse complement strand
ATCTATCTATCTATCTATCTATCTATCTATCTATCTATCTATCTATCATCTATTTATTTCCTCCTTCTGTGATTGTATGTGTGTATGAGAGAGAGAAGAGAGAGAAACACATTTTATTTCGATTCTCACATATTTTATGAATAGCCCTGTTTGCTTTTACTATATAGGTCACTTGAAAGTTTTAACTTCATTGCAAACTTCAGGGCGGATGGAAGCAGTATTGTTTTTGTGTATTAAACGTCTCGTCTTATCTATGTTTACCAGGCTCCCCAAGCTGAGCTTATGTATATTACATCTATCCTTCCCAGGCCTGCCATTGGAACTAGCCCATTGTAAGTGCCAGTAAATGCCAGATCAGTCATTTGCCTTTTTGGATTGCCCTCGTGCTGTTGAGGACAGCCATGCATGAGCAGATAGCAAATATTTGTAAATGCCCTAAAGAAGGTTTGTAATTTGTCCAACTTTGCAAAAGATAAGAACAGCTACATGCTAACATAATAGAGGAAAGAAGGTGTTCTTGGAGTTTTTTTAAAATGAGCAAATACCAAGCCCTTAGCTTTCTTGCTTAAAGGATTTAAATTTCTTTCAGCGTGCCTTAAGTCAAATGGTAGAAAGGGAGTCTAAGGCTTACCTCAAAGCTCACAGCTCCATTGTGGTCCGTGTCAAATGCATTGAAGAGAAAATGTGCATATGTTGTGGAGTCTGAAACATTGAAAAGGGATATCAGTTAGTTGGTGTTTTTATAGGCTACCCTTTCATTTTAATGCACGTTTTTATCTCTGCTACTCACCCTTTTTATGTAGTGAACTGCAACTTGCAATTCTTAGAAATGCGCTACATTCTGAAGCCATTGGTGACAGACATTTTCTGTGAGTCTCTGGCTAGGATTAATCTCAACACATGAAATTGTGGCTGTTGATCTCAGCCCTGGGATGAGAACTGGTCCCATAGGTGGATAGATATCAAGATTATGGAGATTTGTTTCAACATTGTTTGGTGCTTGGCAAAATTTTATCTCCATAAGTAAAGTAGTAAGAACCCAAATAATGCAACACAACACGTGAGTGAGTTGGTATCATTAATATTCCTGTCATTATTCATGTTGTTGATGTTTTTACAGCTCAGAGTAGTTTGCATGCAAAGAGGTTGGGAAACTTGCCCAAAGTTACTGAGAGGGAGATCTGAGACAAAATTTGGGAGGCAGTGCCATGGCCTCTTAATTTGGCTGGGGATTTAGGAAGCTTCTGGTGGTTAACATGTAGAGGAATTTGTAGACCTGGAGATTTCTACCTATATGCCACTGCGTACGGTAGGGTGCCACTACTCTGCTGTGTCCTGGGTGGGATCCAAAGCTCGGAGTAATGAGGACAAAGGTGGATGACTCAGTTTGCCCACTTCTGCTGGCTGTAGTAAGAGGTTGCTGACATCTCTGAAATCTGACTATCCCTCTGTTTCTTTCTCATGTCTACTCCATTCCTCCCTCTTGCTCTTCCTTTGTCTCACTAACCTCTGAGCTTTCTTCCGTTCTCATTTTAAAAGTATTTCTCTTTGTTTTCTTTTCTTAATGCCCAGCTTTACTCTCTAAGTGCTTTTGTGCTCAATTCTTGATCAAATTTACATGATTATGTTAAATGTTCCCTCTCCTGGGTTTTAGCCTTTAGTCTTTACCCTACAAAAATGTAACCTTTCAGCTTTTTGCTTTTAGCCTTTTATCTGCTGCCTTAAAGGCTTATTAATTTCTGTTTTGTGACTTTTGGATTTTATTTTTACTAGGATTTCTTGTAACTTCTATTCCATTTTGACATTATGAGTTGGTTTTAAAAGACAGCCAAGGAACTGAGTCCGAATAGCAGAGATGGGGAATTACTTTCTCCAGTGAAAACAAGGATCGTTGCTCCTCTTCTTTCAAAGTTTCTCCAGTCGGTTAGAGGAAAGCCAAACTTCTCACTGCCCTCTTGGGATTCTGAGCTATTTAGGAATGTTTTCCCTTGATGTTTCATCCAAGTTATTGCTTGTTAACATGAAGGTCATGCATCTCAAAGCTGACTGCACACGTTGCTTCTCAAAAATGATGACAGTACCTCCCCTCATTCCTCATTGCTAAGTGCAATATAACATAGCGCTTACTTTAACCATGTGACTTGTGATCTCTCTATCTCTCTTTCTCTCTCTTTCTCTCTCTCTGTGTGTCTTTCTCTCTCTCTCTTTTTCTTCAGAATAGAGATCTATTTCAATCTGTGTGTGTTTGAGTGTGTGTGTGTGCATACATGTGCATGTATGTGTGTGGGGGTGTTTCATGCCTAATCATGCAGGTTATTTGCACATTTGTGTACAAGATTTCAGTGTTGGGTATCTTCATCTATTCCTGTCTGCTTTGGTTTTAAGAGAAGATTTCTCACAAAACATGGAGCTCACAGTTTCAGATAGGCTAGCCAGCCCTGAGCCTCTGGGTAACATCTGTGTACCCCCTGCCAGCACTGAGGTAGCTGATGCACTACATCACACCTGGCATTTATATGAGTTTTGGGAATCTGAGTCAGTTCTCCATACTTGGGCAATTAACTAAGCCATCTTCTCAGCCCCATTAAGTTTATTTTCAATAAGTTAACTAGGCACCCAAATTGGATCTATACAGTATGTGAGACTGGCAATATCTAGAGTGATGTCTGTGTGGTATTGATACGTACTAGAAAGAAGTTATTCTGGATGTGGGACCAGGGATTTAGTTGCAATTGACTTAGTGCAATTGTTGGGAAATTTTATTATAGATTAATGAAGAATTGGCAGTCTACTCAGGTTTGGAAAGTTGTTTTGCACTCATTAATACTTTTCATATACTTTTTAAACTCGTTATACAACTCCAAGGAGGTATGAGTTTATGGGTGCCATGTTAAATTTATTCCCATGGAAGGAAAAAAAATAAGTTTTGCATAGTTTATAATGAGCTTAATTGAGTGAGTCTCTTGTCATCGTGTTTAGACAATCATTCAAGGTAAATATTACTGTAGCTAGAAAAACTCACCATGAATTTTTAATTTAAGAAAAAAAAGCTGATAAAGGCAAGTGATTATTATTCTTCTCAAATATTGTCTCATTAATTTCAGTGCTTGATGTGTGGCAATGACAGTCTCAAAGTTTGCACTGATGTATTTCAGGGGGCTTTTTGCTTCTTCAGTGCACTTTGACAATTTTCTTGGACATTTAGCCAACTTTCCAGCCTGCATTTGTCATGTAGATAGACTTAGCTAACAGAATAGTAAAACCAGAGTGCTTACATTTGACTATCACTATTTCACAGACTAACGGTGTTGCTTTGTGCCAATCAGTATTTCTGTGACTCAGTTTTTTCATCCATAAATAACAGTGATATTAGTGTGTACTTCCTAGAACCTGCATGAAGTTTACATGAGAGATTCCACATGCAAAGAGTTTACAACCATCACAGAAACCTATTCAATATTCAATGAATATTAGCTGTCATTGTTCTAATGCTTAGATTTTTAACTAGTAGCTTGATCAGATTTCTTAATCCATGATAGTATCCCAGGTTTGAGAAGTGAAATCAGTTTCATGGAGTTCTCCCATTCTCCCTAAATTCTATCCTATCTGAATACAAGCACAAGGTGTAGAAGTAGTGTATTGCATTTGAATATGCAATCCATGGTGTTGCCCATCTGCAGATCTGTATGAGTGAATAGCAGTCTCTCTCAGTCCTTTAGGACTATGGCTAGAACTCAGTGGTAGAGAACATATTTGCCCTGTGAAAGGCTTTGGGTTCAAAAATCCCATCCCCTCAAAAATAACAGCAACAACAGCAGGCCAGTTCTCAATTCTCCCTTTTAACTGCACTGAAAATTGGTATCTAGTACTCTGGAATGAGAAATACATGCATTATGTAGCAATTTGTATATTCTTTATTATTTAATTCAATCTTTATATCCAGAGCAGCCATGTATTACCTCAGTTGCTTTGTGTATGATGGCTGCCAAATGGATATTTATGGGCATGTTTTTCTGAGTTGAGGCTTGCTGTTTCACCTCTTTAATATCTACTAATTGAGGATCTAGCAGAGTCAAAGTAAGTGCGAAGCTCCTACAATACATGCAAAGATAGTCTAGAAACCTCCAATTCTTCCATGATGACGTAACGGTTGATGTGCTAAGAGTTACACACTTAATGCTTCTACTACATACAGATGAACACCAGAACACACAGGCAGCATCACTGTCTAGCTTTCCCCCATCTCATTGCTTTATGTCAGGCATGCTTTAGCTGCCTTCAGATGCTCTCTTCAATATGGCTGTGTTGACATCTATTCAGAACTCCAAACAAGCTGTGTTTGGTAAATTGTCTCACTCGGCCTTAGGAAGAGCCCAGAAGCTTACAAAATACACATTGTGCAGGTGCTCCTGTGTACAAGACAAGGTATTTGTGCAGCACATGGTGAGATGTGGTGACTTATAAGTATTTCATTGTTACTGTTCATACTGCCAGAAACCTGTTGCTCTCAGACTATCAACCTGAATAAATGATGACTCTATGGAAGAAGAAGACAGCTACAATATGAAGCTGCCTGCCGTCGGAGATTGCCTTCTTCCTGGGACCATTTTTCCTTTGTAGGCATCACTGGGAGATGTAATTTGCATGCATAATATTAATTTTTAAATGGCAAGTCATCATTCTTAGTACTATCACATTCTCTTCGACGATGTACCTTTAGATTTATGCATTCAATTAACATGAATAATCAACGAAATTTTAAGAGCCAGAGAGCGATTCTTTCTGCCTCAGATCTCTTCAGATTTGTGAGAAGAATCCTTTACAATGTAAATTTCTCTGTTTAAGTAGATATTTTCTAATGAAAATATATTCTTTTTTAAGTTTGCATTTTAATGTGGAGGGCAGCCTAACTTATAGTATGCAATAATTTTGATTGAAAAATAAATAATAACAAAGATTTCAATTTGTTTTGTTCTTTGATATTTGTACCTTGTTATATGTTGGCAGGCAAAAAGTACACATGGTCTTTCTTTAAAATTGTTGAAGTAATTTAGCTTTATATTACATAAATATAATTGTATGGTCAGATGGTACCAAATATTTTCTCTCTCTTTTCCTCTTTCTTTCATTTTAGTGTTAGAAATCAAATTCAACGCCTTACAAATGCCAGACAGGCTCTCTCTCTTTGATCTACATCCCAAACTTCCAATTTAATCTGTCAGTAATAGGCTGAATACCATGTTATCATAGTTAGCTTCAGCTATCAACTTGCTAACACCCACAGCCACCTGGGAAGAGGGACTCCTATATGATGAATTGTTCAGGTATTTTCTTAGTTTCTATTTGATACAGGGTGAACCTGTCTACTGTGAGCAGTGACAACCATGGGAAGATATGGACTCGACTGTATGCGCGCGCGCGCGCGCGCGTGTGTGTGTGTGTGTGTGTGTGTGTGTGTGTGTGTGTTATGTGATATATACATATATATATATATATATATATATATATATATATATATATATATATACATATATATCATATATCATATATGAGTATATGAGCAAGCCAGTGAACAGTGGAGCAGCGTTCCTTTCTGGTTTCTGCTATAAGCTTTTGCTATGAATTTCTGTCCTGAGTTTTCTCAATGATGAACTATGACCTGGAAGTGTGAGATGAAGTAAACTCTTACCCCTATGTTGTTTTTATTAGAGTGTTTTATCACAGTAAGAGAAGGCAAACTGGAGCAGGAGATTATAGCCAACAGCTCCCGGGGCCCTATAGAGCATGTTTCTTCCCTGCACTCAAGTCCTGATGCGCATAGTAGTAATTGCAGCATATCTACATATACTTAAAGTCTTCCTTTGTTTTGTTGGAATTTTAATTCTATAGAGAAAAATACCTTTATTCATACTTTCTGTTTTGATAATAAGTTCACACAGTTGTCTAAAAATCACTGAAATACTCCAAACTACATGCAAACCAAACCAAAGAAAATCTAATTTTATATGAAACAACTAATACTTAGGACTTGGGTACACTTCAGAGTGGATTTTCCAATCATTAGTCAGGATATTAACAATTGTGTAAGATGGTATCTTTAGCCTTTGACTTCCTCAGCCCTACTCATTCATCATTGCCTGTATCCAACAAGTATTGTTACTCTCTGTGCAATGTGAATGAACATCGTTCAAATTGTTACTCGTGGTTCTTCAAAGTTATTGATTGTTCACTGTGAACACAGCAGTGAACAAAATAGGGAAAAAAGTTTCTCTTCCTTTGAAGATGACTTTTCTAATGGTGTGAAAAGATAGTAAACAAGAAAGTAAGCAAAATACCATATAGTCGGTGATTTTGAATAATGAAAAGAAATGGAAGCTGGAGAAGAGCCATGGGGGATAGTTTAGGGTTACATTTTAAAGATGACATGGCCAGGCAAAGCCTTCATTTTTGTCTGTCTGTTTGCCTGTGTTTGTTTTCTAACAATAAAGAGAAAGAAGGATGTGGAATTAGATGGGTGGCGAGGTGGAGAGGGCCTCAGAGGAGCTGGGGAGTGTAAAAGAATGATTGGAATATATTGTATGAAACATTTACCTTTTCAATTAAAACCAAGCAAAAGACAGTGACAATTAGAGCTGTGCACTGGAGAGAATTGAATTTTAGGACCTGGAATTGGTGCATTCAATTAGGTACCAGAAACAGAGGTGTCACTGGTGTTCTGGTTAAATGTCAACAAGGACATATGGCTTAAAAGGTGTTAGTACTAGAGACGGTGGAATTCTAAGGAGGAGGGAGAGGGGAAGAGAGGGAGGGAAGGATGTAAGAAGGGAGAGAAGGGGAGAGAGAGAGAGAGATGGGATCAGTAAGCATAGCGACAGTGCATGTTGTGATAAATTTTGGAGGCTCTCAGGAGAAAGTGTGGCACCATCTGGCCTGTATTTTAACAGGATTACTGACTTATTTTGAAAATTGCCCATGGTCAGAGAAAGAAGTAGCAGAGCCAGCGAGGCCAGTTCAGACACTCCTTGTGCTTGCTCTGGCAATGTATTGTTTTGATTTGTTTTAGGTGATGAGTGCCTTAGAAGGATGACGGCCATGTAAATACAAACGTCTACTATGGCCACAAGCACGGGAAGCCAGTGTTGCCTCCTGAGTTATATAGCTTTCTAAGCTCAAGTGAAGAACTTCTTCACTTCTTGCCTAGTCCTGTGGAATTTTTCTAGATCCTGTTTTACGTCATAGGCTAGGCTCAATTCTATGAGTATTTCCTGGAGATTTGAACCCTACGTGTTATAAGCCCTCTGTATTAAGTAAGCTACTAATGTTCTCTTTCTACAAGAGTCTACTTTATATATAAAGCTTCAGGCTTTGTTACATTAAAAAATAAGCTCATCTGCCATTATCTGCTTGGTACGATCTTTCTTGTTTCTTCATGCCTCTTCCCTCTCCCTGCCAAGTTATTCTCAAGTGCAGTCTCTGTTGACTGCCATTGTCTTCATGGTTCCCATTTACCCTTCTGGGCTCTACAGTTGGGGTTGCTGTCTGTGCCTGACACCACCTGAGAAAGTTGCTCAGATCAAGCTCAACAGTGATCTCCATGTTCTCTGTACTGTTGTGTCCCAAGAATGTGTCCAGATCCTTTTCTTTCTGCACTTCCTGGAAGACACTGGATTTAATGTCCTCACTCTCTTTCCTGGAAGTTTTTCTGTACTTACTTAGTGTCTCTGATTGTTCATTCTGTCTCCTAATGGACTATTTCTTTCTTTCCAGTTCTCTGACTCTCATGCTTGTCTCATGTTGCTTTCCACTTCGTTTGGACGCACTGTTCCAAGGACTCTCAATGGTGGTCAGTTCACCACTTTGTTGTTAATAAGCTCCAAATCTGTCATTTTCTCTGACTTCTCTTCTGAGCTTCAGATTTTTACTAACTTCTTGTTGATGCTAAATACCCACAAGATACTCAAATGTAATTTATACAAAGTTGAGATCATTATACCCCAATTCTTTGTTTGTTTGTTTGTTTGTTTGTTTTTCAAGACAGGATTTCTCTGTGTAGCCCTGGCTGTCCTGGAACTCACTGTGAAGACCAGGCTGGCTTCTAATTCAGAAATCCACCTGCCTCTGCCTCCTGAGTGCTAGGATTAAAGGTGTGTGCCACCACTGTCCGGCAATACCCCAATTCTTCTTGTAGCAAATTACCTGGTGTCCATGACAAGAGTTCTGGACATTATCACCAACCCTCTCTCTTTTTCTCTACCATACAAATGAGTTAATTACTACAATCCCCGTGAATTTTCCGCAAATGATCACCTTTGTTGCTATCCTCTCTCTTTACCTACACTTCATCTGCCTAGATTGAGTCATCCCTGCTGCCTTCAAAAGGTGAAAGACACCATCCTGAACAGGACACTCCTGAGATGAGGCAGCCACGAATGACACCCTGTTCTGTTGTCCCTCTGCTAACTAGAGTGTAAGATAATATACTTGGGGAGTGTCACATCCTTTTGCTCTTGTTTCTTTTCACACGTAGCTGGGCACACACTGGTTTGGGTGACAGGTTAAAGATACAACAGCACATGCCTCTTTTCACTCACCTCTGACGTGGAGGAGGCACTATCATACTACCCTGAGTCTTATCACAACTAAAATCATCTCAATTTTTATTCATGTTTGCAGCTGGGAGGTTATAGCAAGAAGGTACTAGAAGGAAAAAGAGAAAGCAGAAAGTACACTAGCTAGATCCACATACACACACACACAGAGAAAGAGAGAGAGAGAGAGAGAGAGAGAGAGAGAGAGAGAGAGAGAGAGAGAGATATCTAGGGGAGAGAGAGAGAGAGAATTCTAGGTTATAACCTAGATCTGCCACTGAGTTGATATGTGACCCTGATCGAATCATTTAACGTTACTAAGCCCCAGATTTCACATTGGTAAATTAAGGTAATTGCATTTGCCCTAATTTGGAGAGCCGAGAAAATCAAATGAGCACCGTGGTGAACATCACAGGGCCTCAAGCCATTTTGAGGACCCCTAATAAAGGTCAGAAAGCAGTGTGTGAGAGAGAGAGTCATCAGGCTGAGCGCATGGGATTACTCACATTAAACTGAGAAATAGCCTTTTAGAGATTCAGTGATGTGAGTGTAGCTTATTTTTATAATACACTCAAAATCTTATGAGCTCTATGCTATGCATTAATTCTTTTACATGAAGATTAAAAATGTAGAGCCACACCATGAAAGATTAAACCAAACTCAAGATTGCACGCATAACTCTAATTCTGAGAATCCGCTAACAAGTCTACATTTGTACTTACCTCCCTGTGGAAAGAACTGTGAGTAAATCTCCTTGAAGGTTTCTTCATTAACAACACCACTGGGGCATTCCTAGAGAAAGCACAGAGACGTGCTGCGAGCAAAGCTTCTATAAAAGTGATTTTGTACATTTTGAATAGAACTGAATGCTCTGTAAAGAAGTCCCAAGTAGCTTAACCTCCATTTACACACACACACACACACACACACACACACACACACACACACACACGCATGTGTGCACACATTCACGCACGCATACACAAGGGCACACTGGGATGGGGCTTGGAGAAAGAGGAGGAAGTGTTCTTTTTTCTCATATTCAAGGAATAAAAATCTTAGAACTGAAAGTTTCAGTATCTCTTTACATTGACCACTGCCCTCATTTGCTTTGTATTGTTGTGATAATGATCATTACCCAAAGCAACTTGGGGAGGAACGGGTTAATTTTATCTTCTACTTCAACTCTGTCACCTGAAGACTCTCAGGGGAGGATCCTGGAGGCAGGAACTGAAGTAACAGCAGTGGCTGAGTTCTGTTCACTAGCTTGGTCTGCATGGCTTGCTCACCCTCTTATGTAGAGCCCCCAGGATGCACAGCTCAGTGGCAGCAATGCCCACAAGGAGCTGGGCTCTCTCACATCAATCAAGAAAATGCACCCACATGTGCCCAATTGAGGTTCCAAGTTCACAGACAAAACGAAACAAAACACCTGGCCAGCAAAGCACCAAAGCTTGTCTGACAGTAAAAGGATTAACTATTGTGCAGAGGCATGTGTTTTCATTAACAGTGAGGTAATGGGGCCCTGCATTGCTTTTCTTGACATACCACTGACTTATTGCAATAGGCTCCAACAGTTGTTATTGGATCTTGGTTTTATGACTCACAAAGGTTCTTTTCTCCATATATTTGTGACTTTCATTAGAAAAGAATATTTTTTTTTATTTTATCTAAGATAACTCAAGAAGTTTCAAACAGGAATGTGATTCTTAGTAATAGGTTTCTATTCTGGAGCACAGAAGGACTTG
>JANHMN010000007.1:38455654-38515252 GCA_030674055.1 Rhabdomys pumilio | reverse complement strand
AATGGATTCAGAGAGGTGATATGAGACTTAATTAAAAGTACATACAATGAGATCTGTCTCTACCTTACACATTGTGAGTTGTTCATTAAATATTAAGCAGACTTTGGTAAGCAAAGCTCCATCATAGAAAGAATGACTGTAACATCAATGCAGTGTACTGAGGTTAAATTGTATCTGTTCAAATATTTGAGCCAAGAATAGTACAGATCTAATAAAATACAATGATTTTATTAAGTAGATAGGAGCTAGGCCTCTACTCTTGTATTGTAAATTTAGATTGTTCTATCTAATATCATCAGCATTGACTCCCAAATACAGGAGGATTCTGTAATTGTAAATGATAGCTGAGGAAAATAAAGGTCAAGATCCTAGAAATAAATGTTAACAGAAATTCAGGAGCCGTTCATTCACTAACTTAAATGAAAACTATTCTCCCCAATGATGCTACATATGCAGAAATATGTTTAAAATGCCACCATGAGAAAAAGAGTAGAAATGGTACTTCAGAGGCTGACACATGTATTCACAGGAAATTACTAAGAAAATTAGTTTGTGAGATGTGTCATGAGTTCTTATAATTTTGCCTCATAAAGAACCCCTTCAGCATTTCATATAAATTTGTCATATCTCTGAGAAAATGCGCTAGAAATATTACAATAGAATACAAATCAGACGTACAATAATAAAGCATAAATATAACATCTAAGTCAATGTTAAGTGTTCACTCTTCTAGCTGAATTATCGTCTCTTGAATAGTTGCCTTCTATAAAATGTGGTTTTTTCAACTTTAAGTTTTTAATTAAGTATTTATAGATAGCACCAGTGAGACAACTCAGTGGGTAAAGATATTTGCCACCAAGCCCAACCATCTGTGTTTGTAGGACACATAGGGTACAAAGAGACCTGACTCCAGCAAGTTGTCCTTTATATGCAATGGTCACACATGCACACCCCCACACCCCGCGTATACCTCACACAGACAAGAACATACAGACAATAATTAAATGTAATAATTATTTTAAGTTATAACAAAAATCTGAAAAAAAAACCATTTGGAAACAATCGTTTAGTAATCAAAACCAAAATATTATGGTAAAATCGGGGGGAAGGGTGTCCTCTATAGGAAGAAATAACTGGACTGAATAGGTTGCAGTAAATGAATATATGGAATTTGGTAGAGGTGTGAAGGATCTTAGAGGCTTAAGAAGGGAAGTGGGTGTGAATAAGATTCAAACACATTGCATTTATGGGTGAAATTATCAGACCAGATATATTGTACTAAAAAATAAAAGTTCTTGTGAAATATCTTGTGCTATCTTTGTAATAGTTGTTACATTGAAAACTGAGAGTATTTATGCCTTTTATTAATTCCCGTATTCACCCTTAGTACAATTGAAGACTGATGCATATGATAGTTGATAGTTGTTGTGTGATGTTTAACTGAAAATACTGGTTTTCCATTACCAGAATTGTATGTTGCTGACTTAAAAAACAATGACAACAACAACAAAAAGCAAAACCAAAAAAAAAAACCAAGAACCAAAAAACAAAAAAAAAACTTATCCTTTATTAGTCTAGGTGATAAACAGAATAGACTGTGTAGGAGCAAAGTAAGATTGTAGCCAGAACTATGCAAAGAAAACAAGTCAAGGGGACTTAGGTTTTCAAATTAGAGCCATAAAAGAGCAAACATTACATAACCACTGGAAGAAAGAAGTCTCTTTCAGATAGGAAGAGTGGGTGGCAAGTGTACTGATGCCTCTTGGAGGAAGTCACCTTTTTAAGTAGTACAATTGTTAGACAGCCCATCACAATGAGATGCGGACAGATCCAGGAGCAGAGAACAGTGAACACACTGCACACAGAGAAAGTCATTTAACCATGACTCAGGAGATGCACCAGGAAGAAAGAACTGAATCAAATAACCTATCATGGTCTGGGGCTTTTTATCAGGACCTCTCCAGTTTTCATGGCAACATATGTTCATAGACTATCATAGGATGGAGACAATGTTAACAAATAGTTTACTTCTTACAGGGCAGCCAGCAAGTGTGCTATTTGTGGCTCTGCTTTACAGAGGCTTGAAGAGCATGAGGACTCAGTGTTCTCAGGACTAGGATATGATAGCAAAATTTACTCTGGTTTCAAAGGCTATGATTAGGACTTTGTATGTTGAGGTGTGTCCTGTATTTATTTATTTATTGTCACCACTGAGCTCATTATGCAGATCTTATTAATTGATAAAACCACTTTCAGATAGGCATGGCATGAGCCTAGTAATGCTGAAACAAAATCAACTGAGTAAAAATTCACAGGAACCCCAGTGGAGCGATAGGGACACCAACATACCCGCAAAACTTTTGACTTGCAAAAATTCATCCTGTCTATAAGAAATTCGGAGAGTGGGGATGGAGCAGAGACTGAGGGACTGGCCAACCAATAACCAGCCCAACTTGAGACCCATCCCATGGGCAACACCAATCCCTGTCACTGTTAATGATACTCTGCTATGCTTGTAAATAGGAGTCTAGCATGGCTGTCTGAGAGGCTCCACCCAGTCTGACTCAGACAGATGTGAACATCCACAGCCAAACAGTGGGGTACTCTTGTGGAAGAATAGGAGACGGAATTGTGGGCACCGAAGGAGGTAGAAACTACACAGGAAGACCAACAGAGTCAACCAACCTGGACCCTTGTGGCTCTCAGAAACTGACCCACCAAGCGAAGACCACACATGGGCAGGACCTAGGTGTCCCAGTATAAAAGTAGCAGATGTGCAGCTTGTTCTTCATGTAGGTCCATAACAACTGGATTGGGAGCTATCCTAGAAGCTGTTGCCTTTTTGTGGGGTATGTTCTTTTAGCTGGGCTGCCTTTGTCTGGCCTCAGTGGGAGAAGATATGCCTAGCCTCCCAGAGCCTTGGTGTGCCAGGGTGGGGGATACCCTGGGGAGCACTCCCTCAGAGGAGTAGGGGAAAGGGGGATGGGGGAAAGGATTGTAGGAACTGGTGACTTGGAAGGGAGCAATGAGTGGAATGTAAAAGAGTAAGTTAAAAAATAAATTAAAAAAAAAAAAAACAAAACAAAAATTTCAAGAGGAAAAATTGGAATGTTTCCATCAGAATACGTAAAATATTTTGAAGCTGATGTTCACATAACTATAGAAAGGTGTATTTGAGTGATTTTGCAAAAATCTGTTGCCTTGCAGTTGAACTTTTGCCTTCTAGCACACTAGCTACTTGCAAATCCTTGGTAATTTCATTAGACCTGTCATTGATGAACTTCTAATGTGACTTTACACACATTCCTCATGGGCTATGGCAATGCTATTGAATGATTTTTCCATTTCTTGTTGTAAAAAAAAAAAAAAAAGTCATCTTAACCTAAGCTATTATCTTCTTGCAATTTTATTGCATTTCTTGACAGAATATGAAGACAAAAATGAGGTCATGTTTTGAAATGAGTTTGGTGACAGGTTTTCCATCTGTGATTATTGATATAGATGGATATATACAGTTGATTAGCTTTGGGTAGATTCAGAGTTTTAAAACACCTTAGGTATAACCAAAAGAAGACTTGAGGGAGGATAGGGGCTGTGCCAGATGAATAAAACTAACTTTTAATGATCGCCCATGGTTTGCTGGGCGCTGTGCCAGGCAGTGGAGAAGATAACATGTTCTCATTAAATTCTCATAGCAAGTAGAGGAGGCAGATATTTTCCTACACGGTTTGTAACAAATGAGCTCAAGATAGGTTAAGGAACTTTGCCATTGTCAGAGGTTTAATCAGAGGCATGAGATTTGAACGGGAGTTAGAGTACAGAAATTTACATTTAACTGACTTTCTTTCATAAACATTAATTGTAACTGTGAAAGCCAAAAACATAACCATTGGGTAATTTTATCACACTGTCTTTGAAACCCATGAATTCACTAAAAGGAAAATCAGTAGTTACTTATTAAACAAGTATTCTCATTCCAAACACCTGAACCTGGGCCGCAGGGACAAATCAGCAGGCATGCTCATACCTGCCAAGAAGCTTCCTTCCACTATCTGCTCAAGCCCATTTCGAAAATGCATACACATTGGACAAATATGCACAATGATCTAAGAAACTAATATACTGAGACTTACTGGGCAGACCACTATGGAAAAGCTAACTTTTTATGCCTATGTAAGCATGTGTTCATTTGTGAGACCAAATACATGTCGTGTGTGCGTGTGTGCGTGCGTGCGTGTGTGTGTGTGTGTGTGTGTGTGTGTGTGTGTGTGTGTTTGTGTGTGTGTGCGTGTGTGTGTACGCAGGCACGTGTGGGCACCTTTGTTGATGTGTTTCTTTCATCTCTTCTCTCTCATTACCAGCTGCAAGCTGTAGTTTCCTGGAGCAGCCCTGGGACTCCTGAAGGTTGGCTGTATGTGAAATTTGTGTTTATCCTGATAAATACATTCTGTCTATTGTAATGACTTGAGAAACTTCTGTTTTCGTTTTGCCTTCTCCTGTGGTTCTTCAAGATTCTTCTCAGAAGAGAACAGATAGCATGACGGTCAGAAGATTGCATTACAAAGAAAGTCATTCTGCTGGAATGTTACTGTGCCCTGGCTCCAGGTGACAGTGCTACCAGCACCTCATTCACCTCTCTGTCTGACATCTGTGCTTTGGTGGCTCAGTAGATGATGCCAGGCCTTCTTAATTCCAGCCATCAACCACAGAACTCTTCACAGGGCTCCCTGGAGCTCAGGTGACAGTTGCTCTGGAACTTTCTTTATGGTTTAATGTCATATTGAGGCACAAGGGGGCAGTAGTGTCCTCTATGTTAACTGGAATCACAATTGCTGGTCCTTGTTTTTCAGGGTTTTTTCTTTCCCTAAGCCAGATGTATATCCAGCTACATTTCTTGCAAGAAAGCTATTTCTTCCTTAAGAAAGGTGTCAGTGAGCCTTGCTCCGAAATTGAATACCTAGAGGACTTAACAGTTTCAGCAATAGGATGTCAGAAACGTTATTCCATCCATTCTTGATTATTACAGGGGAGCAGCTCAGCCTAAATTTATGATCATCTTCTAATGATAAAACCACTATTGGTTTTAATGATGTAATAGTAACAGGAGGAGGAGGAAGAAGAGTAGGTCTTAGAAACAAGAAGTAAATTGACACAATAACAGCAAAAACAAATTACAAAATTTGAGTATGAAAATATGGTGGGTGTGGCATCCCACAGTGCAAGCCCACTTTATTGTTTTACAAGGGAGTAATTTCAACCTTTGAAATCATATCTTGTGTCTATTTATTAATGAGATTTCAATAAATATAAATCATATACAAACTGCAGCCACTTGGTATTGGGAAACACTGCATCCATAGTCAGAAGCAGAGTGCAAATGAATGTACACTTTTGCTGTTTGCCCCTGTCATCTACATTGAAATGGATCTTGCTAGCCCAACTAATGTAGTCCAGGTAATCCCTCGTAGGTATGCTCAGATGCCCACCCACCAAGTGAGTCTTGACTTTTGATTCTGACAAGGTGACAGATAACACTAGCTATCAAAAATATGTCTATATAGTGGGAATGGAACCCAGGACCTCACTCACTGAGCCATATCCCCAGCTCTCTTTAGTGTGGATTTTAGAAATATAGTCTGTATGAGAGTTCATGAAAATAAGTCAAAATTAAAACAGTCTTATGGAGGAGGGCCTTCATGTGAAGCTTAGTGTCCATTTTATATGGTCAACACAAGCTGAACAGATAATTGTTTGGTGACTGTGATAGTAAGTGTGGTAAGAAAGTGTGGGAGGGCTAAGCTGGAAAAACTCTAGAGATGTCCAAAAGCAAATGACTTTTATACTGAGACCTGTGGGATACAGGGAAGTCAAGAAGAGATAGAAGGCAATACAAGGTGAACACAGAAAATCTGTGATGTGATCATTGACTAAAGAGGTGGTCAGTGTGTCCAATTGTGATGATCTCAGGTAACTTAAGATCAGCCATTCTGAAGATGAAGTATACAGTTTGCTATCAATATTTGTTGGATCTATGTCTATAAATTCAACCACATATAGGTATGGAATATTATTAAAATAATCCAGAAAGTTTCATAAAGCAAAACATGACTTTATATTGCTTGCTCTTTTGCATCCCCATAAATGAAGATATATGCAGGAATCCAGCTGCAGTTCCACCTTCCCTCCCTTAGCGTTGAAGTGCCTGCTTTGTAACTTCTGTCTGTATTATAAGCCAAGGCTGTCTGTTGTTCATACCAATCACAGACATTTGAATTTTGTCACTATCTCCCCAAACAATAGAGCATAACACTTACTTGTATTGTACTTACACTGTCTTACAGTCTTAGAATCAACTTATAGGTGATTTAACATATGTGGGAAAATAGAAATAGATTATATATGTAAATAGTAGGCCATTTTAAATGAGAGTACTAGAATTTTGGTCTGCCTGGAATGTACTAGATTCCTCATCATTTGTCAGGGACAATTATACCTGTTATGCAGGCCTTTGGAGAGAACTGAGCGATCATTTGCATATTGTACTCAGTAAAAGTCCCAATCCCATTAGAAACACAAACTCATTCATTCATTCATTAGAACGAAATGTCTAACTCTTTCATAGTATTTACTCCATGGATAATTATTTAGCCTTGAATCTGCGTGAGGCTGTCTATAAAGAGAACCAACAGAGTGGAGGGCAGGCCCATCCTTGCCCCTGTGGATTCTTGCTTCTCATCAACTATCATGTTCTGACAGAAGGTGAATTTATCACAGCTGGATAAAAGTATCAGAAGATCTGAGAATCAAGGTGTCTTCCTCTCATCTCCAAAGTCTGAAAATAACAAGAAGCAAAAACACAGAGAAAAACCATTGTTTTTCTTAATAATATAGATAACTCAGAATTGTTAATCTCTGTGTAGGAATCATTGTTCAATCTTGTTTTTTGCTTCTATTAATGAGGATGGTCGTAGTTATTTTTGTAATATGTGGATGATTGAGTTGATTTTGATAGGTCTGTTTCCTACTGAAAGTCCTACTGGGGCATCCTTGATGGATATTTTCAGAGTTAAATATATCATTAGGAATTAAATTGTGGTGAGCAATAATATATAACTTTCAATTGCTCCAGTTATTTGCTTCATTCTTTGATTGCTTGATCTTCTGGGCTGTTGAAAAGCCATATCTAAGGTTACTACTTCAAAAGTTTCTTGAACTATATACATATATAGAAGGAGTATGAATGGAGTTACAAGGGCTGGCAGGACTGGAGGCTGTGAGAGGCAGGTAACTCACTGCCTTTTATGTATTTACCCCAGGACCTGAAGTAGTATAATTCTCTTTCTTTTCATTAACCACAATAGTTTACATAGAATATATTCATTGGTTTATTGAATACATAAAAGTTGACTTCCCCAAAATACCCAGCGAGTCTAGGCATATAGAAGACCATGTAATAACATGTAATAACACAAACACTACCACTTTCCCTTCACAGCTGCACATTTCCATTTTAAGAGCTGATGTTTGTTCAAGACATTTATTTGCAAATATGGTAAAAAATATTATTTCAATCAGCAAGAGAGCCTATTTGAAACTCACTTTAGATGAGTCTGTGATATCAGCTCTTTCTCTAGGGATGCATACAGCTGAAGACTTAGTGTTTTTTATACACAAGGAGGAAAAAACCAATAGTTTTCTTGTAGTCACTCCCAGATACTTTTATTTTCTGTTTTGTCAGTTGTTAACCTCACTGTTTCCCAGAAAGAGATGAGATTTGAATTTAAATCATCATAGCATTACACACAGATTCTTGTTATCTTTGTTGGAAGATGAAAACTTCAGAGGCAGTGTGGTCCTTACATAACCTCTCAACATGGTGCGAACATCTTCTGCTTTTCTATTCCCTAAGATTCCTAGTAAGATGAAAAATAATTTCTCTGATTGTTCAAATGTTCAACTGAAAATGGACACTTTTTGTCAAAGAAAAGAGTTGTAGCAATGGTAGTTTATGTATTGTTTCTCACCAGACGTCAGTTTACACTCTCTAAGGGACATTTCCCCAGTCCTACACTTAGAAAATGATTTGAGGTGGGGCACGGCTACTATTATTTTGCTAAATGAATATAACAGTAAAATGACTTCTAATAAATATATTGCTATACTCATAGATTAGGGCATAAGAGAAGTTTCACCTTTCAGTAGATGATTGTGCCCTTCCCCCAGGCCTGAGTAGGCCTGAAAGCTCTTTACCACAAGAGACCAAACAATAGGACATGGGATGCACTGCATTGCCTTGTCAGCCTTGGCGCCCTGCAGTCTGCTACCAAGCTAAGAAGAATAAACTGCCTGCTGAGCTAGCCTTGACACCTTTCTGACTACTATCTCCTTACCCAGCCCCTGGGCTGTACCGAGAAGAGACTCTGGGGGTGGGGCTTACCCTTTATATGTGAAAGCAAAATATTAAACTTCAGGTCTTGATCAGAATACTTTGTCTTGGCCCCACATTTCTCTCGCCCTCCATTCCCCTTTCATTCCCAGCCTTCCTCTCAGGTGAACCTGGTTCCTGTAGCTGCTGGCGGCTACAGAATGGTGCCCACCCGTGGAACCTGAGAAGAGAAGACCAGCTGAGGAACACTATCTTGGTGGAGCTCCAAGGAAAATGGAAGAAAAAGTAGAGTATGTGGAGCACTTGGTAAACAAGGAACAGAATTGATGCTAGCTAAGTTATGACTGTGTTTACAGGAAGTGCGCTTAAGTGGGATACGGGTCTAGATTTGAGTGAGCATTGACCTGATGCAAGCTCATCTAGGGAGGTGACAGTGAGTTTGGGATTGGAGAATATTTGGTGAGCCCAAGAGTGGCCTCAGGCAAGAGGAACAGGGTTTAAAAAAATTTGAAAACTAAAAAAGGGCAGAGCACTGAGTAGTATTCATGATTCTGCCTTCTTTGTCCTTGGCACACCAATGTCCACATGTGTCCACTGTAGAGTGAAAAAGTATAAAGACCATTCTATAAAATATATACAGGTAAAAGAAAATCTAATGGGACCCATGAGAAACTAATCAGAAATAGGGCTCTGTAGATTCCTTCTCCCTAACCTGAGTAGCTGAAGCCGCAGCCTACAGTTAATCAGTTAACAAAGAATTCGGAGTTACAGGACAAAGAGCTGCTGAGTCATCTGAGGAATAGGCCGGATACGAGAGACAAACATCCGCCTGCAGGAACTACACCCTCCCCCCCCTCCCCCCCTCCCCCATGGACCGGTTCAACCTACTGATGTTCAAGAATCGGAAAACAACCAATCATGTGTAACCGCGCGAAAATTCCTTCCTTTCCCTACCCCCTACTATAAAAGGTTCCTTAGCCCACCACGCGGGGTCAAACTGTACTCTTGCACGAGTGTGCAGTTTGAACGCTGGCTGCCAGCTCTCTTCCCTAATAAACCTCTGCTAATTGCATCCAGGTACGGTGTCTTGGAGTTTGTGGGTGTTCTCGACTTCCCGAGACTTGAGTAAGGGTCTCCCGAATTTGGGAGTCTTCATCCACGTGTCTCAATTGTGTGTTTCTTGTTTTGTTGTCTGAATGATTGGTGGTCTATGTTTTATGTTGTTCTATGTTTGATGTTCAAAAGATCGTTAAAAGTGCTTGATCCAACCCTTGGTCTAATTTAACTTGGTTTTCAAAGGCAGTTTTAATGTGCAGAGCAGAGGCTGATAAGTTTTCTTAACACCTGTAGCTAAGAGTCAGAGCTGAGCTGGAAAGGCCTTTCCGACAGTTGATTGTCCTTATAAGCTGCTTTTAAAGGAACCAGCAGGTCTCTTGGATTCAATAAGGAAGCTAAGAGTTGTTTATCATAGAAAAATCTCTGTGACAAGGTTCTTTTATCTTGAAACTACAGCTAGAAAAAGCAAGAAATTTTGTTTGGTCTAAATATATAAGATGTGTTGTCACTTCATTTTTGTTTCTGATTGGTTTTAAGGTATAAATGTGTTCTACATGTCTTGGTTATAGATTATTAGCCTAAAGCTATTGGGTATGATTAAAAAATTTACAACCTTGGTAACAAAAGGTTGACTTAAGATTGGTAATTCAGGGTTAGAGTTATTCAGAAACCAGATGTATAAAGATAAGATTTAAAAACAATGTCTCTTTAGTGAGATATTAAAAGCTGCATTATCATGTATTCATATATAAGGATTGGCAGCAAAACTTTGTAACATAAAGGTAATCTACTTGGTGTTGATTTTAGAGAAAATAGATTGCTTACATTATTAAAAATTGGTTTTGTTTCTCAAAATTATGGTTATACTCCAATGTTGCAAAAGAAGCTTAAAAACATAGTTAAACTGCCAATATTCAATTGGCTACAGTTGGCAGTTCAATCGTGAGTTTGAGATTTTTTGATTTGCCCATGTTTATAGAAAAAAAGATACCGCACATAGAGTTAAAGTTTAAAAAAATAAAAAATAAAAATAAAAAACCATGCAGCACAGTACAGGCCTAGTCAGGCCTCAGAAAACAGGAAAGATTAAGAACATTTGCACTTGAATTAAGACAATGCAGACTGAGCTCAGCAGAAGCTCAGGTGCCAAACATTCCTTTTGTCCTGTGTCTTCACAAGCTCCTAGAAAGGTGTTTCTTGCTAGGGAGGAGGGGTAATTCTAAGACCCAAAGACTTTTACAACAGTCTGTGGGCCAAGAGTTATAATGATTAAATTATGGCTACTTCCCTCCATAACATTATAACTGTACATGCAAAAAAAAAAAAAAAAAATTCAACTTGTTTTTGTTCCTTTGCTTCTGCTTCCTTCCAAAGTTGTTAAAAATGAGATGCTTTTGGTTCCTCTAATGTATATAACAATATTTAGAGGACAAGGTTGCCTTCAGCTTGGCCTTTATCTGATACTCTTACTCAGCTAAAAAAAAATGGTTAATAAATTAATCCAAAAGAAAGTTCAGACTTAACATTTATACAGCCTGACTTGCCTACTCCAGCTGCCATTCCAGTAAATGCTTATAGAATTATTATAGATCTAAAAGATTGTTTTATATCATTCCTTAACATTTCTGGTAAAGATGGGAGGTTTGCATTCAATAAATTTGCTCGTAATTTTTGAGAGCCCATAAAGTAATATTGTTAGAAATGTTTGCCTCAAAGAATGGTTAATTGCTTTAGTATATATACATATATATATATATATATATATATATATATATATATACATATATATATTTGTATATATATATATTGTTGTTGTTGCTTTAATACAAGGAATTAAGAGTTTAAATCTTTTAGTGGATATTATTCATTGTGTGATACTTTATTAGCTAATCTCTCTAAAGAAAATTTTTCTACGAGCTTTTGTTCCAATATAATGAGCTTTAAAAGTTTTGGAGTACTTGTCACTCCAAAAAAAGATTTAAAGACAGTATCTTTTCAATATTTGAGACCTCAGTTCTATCCTAAACAGATTGAGGCACAGAAAATTCTAATAAAAAATAGATAGTTGTTGCTAGAGAGATGGCTCAGCCGTTAAAGGCTATTTTCATAACTAAAAATATAAGAATTGAATTCCCAGCAACCACATGGTGGCTCACAACTGTTTGTGGTGGGATCTAGTGCCCTCTTCTGGCTTACAAGTGTACATGCAAAAAGAAAATGTTTTGATTTTAATTTGATTCGTGTTTAATGATTTTTAAAAGTTGTTAAGAGATATTAATTGGGTAAAAACTCATCTTAAGCTTACCATAGGAGGATTTAAACCTCTGTTTGATATTTTCAAGGGGATACAAGTCCTAATTCCCCTGACAATTAACTAATAAAGGAGAGATAGCTTTGCTAAAAGTAGAGTAAGCTGTTAGTTATCAACAGATAAATTATGTGGACTATAAAAAATTGTTGGCTGTTTGTGTTATTACTACTCATATGCCCACAGTAGTCCTTTGGAAAAAGAAACCATTAATGTAGATTTATCTTCCTTCATCTACAAGTAAAGTTTAAACATCCTATTATAAAAATATTATTGTGTTAATACAAGATTATATGATAGAATCCTAAAAGCATTTTGAATAAAAGGTTTATTCCTTATTCCAAATAGCAATTAAATTGGTTATTGAAAAATAATGATATTTGGCCAATTATATGGCAAACTTTTTAGACAAATTTGATGATCATTTGTTACAGTTTTTCTCTATGCATGCTTTTATATTTCCTAAAATTTACTACACATGCAGCCCATAGAAAAGATGTTTGTTGTATTTACTATATTTACAGATGCCTCATCTATTGAGAAGACAGTATATGTAATTAAATCACATGTTTATTTTCTTGAGTTTCCCCTGCTTCAACGCAAATAATTAAATTATGTGTTGTAGCCACTGTTTGAAATGCTGAGAAATCAAGCTTTCAATTTACATACTCATAGCCAGTATATGGCTCATGATTTATAACTGCTTATTTTGTTCCTTTTTTAGATATAGCTAATTCTCAAATTTTATTTGTAAAAATAAAGCTTAATTTAAGAAATATGTACTGTTTCTTAACTTTATAAGACATTTAAAAGCTCTTTGGATTGTCTGAACCCCAGGACAATGCCAGAGCAGATTTATATACTAGACATGTTATAGGCCTTTCAAAAATAATTGGCCATACAGTCTTATGCTTTATAGCATCAAAATAATAATAGGTTGAGACAATAATTTGTCATTTCTAAAAAGTGTGCAAGTTAAATTGCAAAAACTTGTTCTCAATATCTTCAATTTTTTCATAATGGTGTTAAGCCTTGAGGACTTTTATGTAATCAATTTTGGCAAATAGATGTTACTCATTTTTGATTTAAAAAATTAAAATATGTACATGTGACTTGACACCTTTTAGACTTTCTAGTTGCAACTACTTTAACAAAAGAAGCAACTAAAAATATAATTAGTTATTGCCTATATTATTTTCCTGTTCTTGGTGTTCTATATCAGACTAAGATAGGTAATGGAACTGGCTATTACAGTTATTTGGCTACAGTCACACTTTTGAGATGTTTTGTTGACAATTTAATATTACTGATATTTCCTTATTATCCTCAAGGACAAGAAATTGTGAAACAGAGGTCATGAAACTTTAAAATAATATCTTTATAACTCTCTAAATATGGGAAAGCAGCTAATGGTGCTTCTTCCCTGGTTTTACAAGTAATTCTAAAAAATTGCCTTTTTTAAACTAAAAAGGGGGAATTATAACCCCCAAGGTCACCAAAAGCACACCTTGCTTTTGTTTTATTTGTTTTAAATTTTCTGCAAACTGATGCTAAAGGTCAGTCTGCAGCGGATCGCCACTGGCATCTAGTTACTTCCAATTCATTTGCCAGGGTCTTGTGGAAAGACCCCTTAACTAATACTTGGTGTGGTCCCGAGTATTAATTTGGGGTCATGGGTCAGTCTACATTTTTTCAGAAAAAGAGAATGGAGCCTGATGGCTGCCTGAAAGACTGGTCCATCAAGTGGACACAGATCTTGAGCCTAATAATTATGATTCTAATGATAAAGATGGCTCAAAATCTTTATCAACTAGCTGATTTAACTTGGCATATAATCTCCACTTTTACTGGAGAGTGTTTTTATCATTACTTAAAGCCACCCACTATATACCTTGTGGCCATACTTGTGTCTGATCTCTGCTAATTAGCAGTTGGATTAGAAACTGGAACATTTCCGCTCTCAACATTATTTTCTACATTGCTTGGATAATCATATTGCTTTTAACCTTTGAACCTTGTATTTTAAGCAGATTGATTGCCCTCACACAGAATCGCTCCCAGCAAGCTCAGCTATTTTTCCTGGCAGTTACACATCGCTGTGAAGAATTGCATCTAGTGTATGCCCACAGGTCCTTTGGTCTGAATGTGGTCTGGGTCTAAAGAGTTTGCCAATGATTGCCGGTTAGTCAGTGATGAGTAAGAGTGTTTTGAGCTCCTATAAACCTAAGACAGAGGCATATATCAATATGCTATGTATGTTTTCCTCAATGACAGTTAATATAGAGTTAATATAAACACCAACCTAAGCCAGGCACGGTCGCCCGGCCACTCTAGACGCTAGATGGGATGAAATATTGTGCCCTGTCCAGATATTGGCACTGCCATCTTAAAAAAATTAAGGGAGGAACTGTGCCCTTCCCCCAGGCCTGAGCAGGCCTGAAAGCTCTCTACCACACGAGACCAAACAATAGGACATGGGATGCACTGTATTGCCTTGCCAGCCTTGGTGCCCTGCAGTCTGCTACCAAGCTAAGAAGAATAAACTGCCTGCTGAGTTAGCCTTGACACCTTTCAGACTACTATCTCCTTACCCAGCCCCTGGACTGAACCTGAGAAGAGACTCTGGGGGTGGGGCTTACCCTTTATATGTGAAAGCAAAAATATTAAACTTCGGGCTTTGATCAGAATACTTTGTCTTGGCCCCACATTTCTCTCACCCTCCATTCCCTTTTCATTCCTAGCCTTCCTCTCAGGTGAACCTGGTTCCCGTAGCTGCTGGGCACTGCAGATGATAATTCCTACAGTGACCCACAACTGGACAATGTGGAGAAAGAGTTTTGCGCACTCAGCCATGAGCAGAGTGTCTTTATCTCACTCCTTACTTCAAGGCTTAGGGATCTGTGTATAAAAAGAAGAGTATAATGAAAGAACCAGAAGTTGGAGATAGAGGGAGAGAAGGAGAATAAGAGAAAGAAAGATGGAGAGATGGATCAGAAAGAAGCTGACCAGAAAAGTCAGAAAAGTCTTCATTCCTCAGGCTGCTCTAACTGGTTCAAGGCTGTCATGTCACTATATCCTGATCCTTTTTTTGGAGCTATCAGATCTGAAAAAGAGAGCAGTGAGAAAAATTCCTGTATTTGTTCTTAGAGTCCTGGTCCAGGTGTGTCTGCAGCTGCCTGGTTTCTATTTTCTTTTGACAAGAGAGACAATTACTGTTCTTTTTAAATTACTGTAAAATACTATGACTTTAATATTTTTTTAAGGTGGTTCAAAATATCCTAGGTTTTATCAGGATAGTGTTAAATTTGCTCTTTGCTCTTTACAAGATTTAGTAGAATGAATGGCCTTTTTCTTGTTGATGACTTTTGGTGCATAGGGAGAAAGAAAGAAAATAAATAAGTCCCCATTTTTTTAAGTTATTATTTTGTATTTGGATTTCAGGTTTATTATGGGTAAAATACTGTGTCATGAACTTTGGCGCTAATTCAAAGATCAGAATGTCATTGAAACTATGCAAATAAATAATAAAAGTACAAAAAAAAAGTATCCAAAACCTAACCTCATATATAGAACATTTAAAATCTCAAGGAAACTTAATTTCAGCATTATTCTTACTTATTGAAATCAAGTCTGATCACTGATTTTCTATGAGGCCTGTGCAGTAATAAAACTAAAAGAGAAAAGTGAACAATATGAGCTGTCTTCCTTTTTCAATATATGACTTTTAATATATGAAAAGAGATCTTTGAGACATAAAATTTTGTGGAGCTGTGAGCTTTCATTCTATTATTAGTTATGTTTCTTTCTTGCATATTTTCTTGATTAGTGCTACCAGTCTTGGGAACAGATTTATGATTTAAATAACTCTCAGACACAGCCGTACTTGACTCGTCCCCTTCCCCTTTCTCTGCTGCCCTCTCTGTTCTCCTTCCCTGGCCTCTCATCTTTCCCTTCCTCATTCTCCTTCTCATTTCCTTCTCACTCTCTGTTCCTTGTGTAGCCCCATTTCTGTAAGCTTACTCCATCACTATTCCCAGTCCTAACTATGGTTTCATGACCCAAATTGCTTCTCAAATGTCTATGCACATGGGAAGCTGGAGTTTGCATTCCCAGCTAGAGAAAGCACAATTCAAAACCAAATACTTAGGACTTTGTTTGCTGATACATCTGCCAATTATTCAGATCACTGCACTGGATAACATACAGTTCTCAGGGTGCTCTGTAAATTGGCTTAAGACAACTTTAAAGCACAAGTGGGACAGTATATTTTGTATCTACTGACTCTGTCTCTCATAATAATGTAATAAAAATGCCAGTACTTTTTCATAGAAAACAACAATGATGCAATGTATTTAGCCACATCTGCTTTTCTTCATTATAGTCGTCTCCATTTTACCATATTTGTATCATGCATATGCATTTTAGTTTCATTGTTAGATCAAATAAACTGCTTATTATGTAAGGAAAATTATTATCATCATCAAAATACCTTGTGACACACTCCATTATGTTCCTATGTCAGATGTTAAAAAAGTGTAGCAAGTATAAAGTACACTATGGGTTTCTAGTATCTGGTCATAAGTAATTTCTTCTTAATTTTGACTCTTGGGTATATTGCATGATGGACAAAAGGGCTACTACTTGTTGGTGAGGGAATGATTAGAGTAGAAATTAGAGAAGCTACATTTCCTCTTTATTCTTCCCTTATCTTTTTTCATGTCGTGGGTAATCGCCATACTATCATAGAATTTTTTGTTTTTATAGGCTTAATGAAACATCCTTCATCTACCACATTGGATGATTACAAGGGAGCATAATAGTGTAAGCTAAAAGATGCTTTTTGTCTACACTGTCTACATGGCTAGTTGTTTAAGGACAATTATGTGTAGTTATGAATACTGTTTCTAGGGTCCTTGTCCAGAGACCCATTTCTTTTTTTTATTGTATATTTTATTTACATTTCATATGTTATCCCCTTTCCCAGTTTCCCTTCCACAAAAACCCCTATCCCATTCCACTCCCCCTGCTTCTAAGAGAGTGTTCCCTCACTCCCCCACCCATGCACTCTCACCTCACTAGCCTGGCATTCCCCTATGCTAGGGCATTGAGCCTTCACAGGACCAAGGGCCTCTTCTATTGATGCCAGATAAGGCCATCCTCTGCTACATATGCGGCTGGAGCCATGCAAACCCCTTTAGCTCCTTCAGTCCTTTCTGTAACTCCTCCATGCGGTCCCCATGCTCAGTCCAATGGTTGGCTGTCAGCATCTGCAGTAATTGTTAGGTTTGGCAGAGCTTCTCTGGAGACAGATATATCAGGCTCCTGTCAGCAAGCACTTCTTGGAATCCGCAGTACTGTCTGGGTTTGGTGACTGTATAAGGGATCGATCCCCAGGTGGGGCAGTTTCTGGATGGCCTTTCCTTCAGTCTCTGCTCCACTCTTTGTCCTCACATTTCCTTTAGACAGGATCAGTTCTGGGTTAAAAATTTAGAGATGAGTGGGTGGCCCCATCCCCTAACGGGGGGGGGGGGGCCTTGCCTAACCTCTGGATATGGTCAGAGACCCATTTCTTATGAAATTGTTCTGAAGGGCCTTATGAAATATTGACACATAGATGGCAGCTGATCTAGCTAAATTGGAAATGACAAAACTGTAATACTCCATTGTCTCTGTCTCCACATTACATCCTGACAGGCAGTTCTCACATTTCATAGTAGTAACCTGATTTATATCTGGAAATTTCTTTTCAAGCTCTCATATCTACTAACCAATTTGCTACTAACAGTTTATCTTTTAGACAGTGTTATTTGGATGAAAATGGTCTATTTGGACATTTTGGTGTTACTGACTGAGAATGCTGCATAAGGATATTAAATGTTGTGTTCTGGTGCCCCTTTAAAGATTTTCCTTTCTGCCTGCGATTTAATTTTCCCTTTAGAGTTTCCCTTCTGCTTTTTTCCTATTGAGTTTATTATGTAGCATGATTAAAGAAGCTCTCAATGAAAAGCCACTTTAGAATTAGGTAAAATAAGCACTTAACTCCACATAAAAGGATACTTCTGTGTACATTAACTTTAAGTGCAAAGCCATTATCTAATGATTAATTCACAGTCTTCTCTCTAATTCTTGCTGAATCACAGGTAGTCATTTACAACTTTAGAAAAGTTTATTGGTTATTGACCACACAAGTCATACCATTAATAATTACAAAAATATAAACCACGATTTCCTTTATATTTATAGTAGTAAAATTATATTACTTACCTATGTTACTGATATAATTTTTAATTGGACTTTTCATGTGGGATATTTTTCATTGAAAAGCAAACATATTTTATAAAGGAATTGTCTAAGTACTCATATATATTTATTGGTTGCAAGGTTTAACTATCTGGTGATGTTTAAAAGCTGTTTATTCTAAAACACAAGTTTCTTCTCCAATGGTTAAAGGGATGTTGAAGAGGTGCTACTGTATATTTTTTCTGAAGTATTTTATTTTTCCATCAAATTCTTTTCAGTTTATACTGAAGTGTTTTTTTTTTTATTTGTTTGCATATATGTGGCTTATTGGATTTTAAACTCTGTGTCAGAAGGAATATTTTCATGCATCCTGTTCGTTGCTATATTCCTGTGTCTAGCATAGAACCTAAGAAGTAGTAGTCTTATAAGTATGTATAATTAATTAATAAAGAAACTATAAATGGTATGAGACTGAGGAGTTAATATCCATATTATGGGAGAAAGGTGTGATTCACATAATTATGAACACATACTGACTAAGTCCCTGAATGCTTCTGAAAATTGTCAAAGATGTTTTCCTGGATACGTCATGACTGTTAGTTCTCTACTTAATGGGGAATACATTGAAGAGTAACCCACAACTCTTCCTCATAGCAAATGAGCATATTGCTATGTAACTTTATCATTGCAGTGACCTATAGAAGAATAGAGAAAACACGGGCCCAAGTACTGTAAGATATAGTACATGTGAAAATACATCACTAGGCCTGGCATGCAGGAACCCAGTGTCTCAAGGGAGAGCAGACTTCAAACAATGGAGTTAAGAACAATCACAAAAAAGGCTGAATGATCACACATGCAAAGGTTATAAATCACCTGCAAATATTAATAGTAGTTCTGACTTTTTTAAAAAAACCAGAAATAGCTCAGTGTTATCGAGGAGAGGAGAATGATATTTCAAAGATAATCCCATAGGTAGTTAAATTCAGGCAGAGAAAAAGAAGTAAACATGTACTTTCTATGACAATAAAATGAGAATTCTGGAGATATAAACTGAGATTTCTTTACTGAAGAAGCAATCATGAAAATTACTAACCATATAGAAAAACTAATCATATGGAAAAATAAAAAAAAGTTAAAGACAAATAAGGCATTAATTAAGCCCTGTCTGCATAGCATGTCTCTGTATAATGTATCTTTAGACTTTCCCCAAATAATCTAAGCATACTAAGTTCACAACGTAAACAATTTATTAAAGCCCTATTGTGTGTATTACAGTAGCTTTCTGCCTAAGTATCTGGCAGCTCTCTCTTTACCACAGCTGTAAGGATGCTGCTTATATTGAAAATCCAAGAGGAAAGGAATTTCCTTTCTCTAAAGTGCTTATCTCCCTGTTAAACATAGCAAGTGTTTTTCATGTTAAAACTCTTTGGTTACATGTTACTCCTCTAACTTAAGAATCATCACATTTGTCAGTAATATTTTGTTAGACTACTGAGATTTTCTATAATCTGAAAATAGATCTCCTGAGAGATCTAGAAATTTTACAGTTGAATTTGTCCCAAAGGACAAATAGTAAGAGACACAGCTAAAATAAACATCTATATGGACTCAAACATAGAAGAGATTTTAAGATAAAAGTGAACAAAACACTTCAAAGCAATGTAAGAAAACATATTCATGACTTTAAATGGGGTTATTTATAAGAAATACACTACAGACATTATACACAATTTTGTCTTTTTCCTAAATTCATCTCCTTGGTCAGTTTTCCTCCATAACTTCAGTAGGCTTGGCCATTGATGTGCTTTGAGCAACCATGAAACAGCTGCAACTAGGTAGCACACACTCCAATGGTAGGGAAGCAGAGTGCAGAGGAAACAGAAATTCTAGATTAGCATGGACCACGTGTTAGATTCAGGAAGCCTGTAATGACAATAGGTTGAAAACTACTGGTACTTTGTAATAATCTTCTGCTGGTCTTCTTCTGCTGTGTGAAGACAGACAGACTGGCTGGTCCGTTGCCAACCACAGGACATTTTGAGATTCTAGGCAAGATTGTTGAGACTACAACTTACACAGACACTCAGGCACAGCAAATGAGACATAAGAAGGAGAGTTATTGAGATAGGTCACAAAGTATGGAGCTAAACAAAAAAATATTTGTATCTATCCCCTAAATATTGGGAGGGTTTGCTACAGAGAAAAAGCTAACTTTTGTTGAAATCCATACCTGGAAGTTTTAGAAGTTTAGTGCTGCCATGAAAAATCTTCCTAAAAGATGCGACTTTTGCTTTTGAACTAGGAAGTCGGTGGAAGCTATAAAAGCAGTGGAGTCTAGAAAAATTGCCAGTTGACTGTTAATGGAAGTTGAAAAATAAAACAGAAGTGTTATATATGACCGGAACAATGAGGAAACTGTCTCGTTACGTAGCTTGGAGAATATGCAGTGTGCCTAGTAATCCTGGGCATCTGCCGGGCGGTGGTGGAGCACGCCTTTAATCCCAGCACTTGGGAGGCAGAGGCAGGCGGATTTCTGAGTTCGAGACCAGCCTGGTCTACAGAGTGAGTTCCAGGACAGCCAGGACTACACAGAGAAACCCTGTCTCAAAAAAACAAAACAAAACAAAAAAATCCTGGGCATCATGACAAAATTGTATATTGATGCATCATTGTAAATGCTATTAAGATGGCAGCCATCGTGCAAGACGAGAGACACAGAGAGGCAGACACAGAGAGACAAAATCCTGAAGGGTTGTCTCCATTAGTTTCAGGGTGACCTCATTTCCATTTGAAGTTTTGTTTGCTCATTTCTTAACTTCACTCTCAGAAATTCCATCAGTCTTTAAATCCCAGCTTTAATACTCTTCACCCAGTGATTCAAGCTAATGTGTCTATTTTTTTTTCTATTTTTTATGGATATTTTATTTACATTTTAGATGTGATCCCCTTTCCCCATTTCCCACCCACCCACCCAGGAACCCTCAATCCCACCCCCCTCCTCCTGCTTCTATGAGGATATGCCCCCACCCACCCTCACACTCTCACCTCCGCACCCACACTGGGCCATCCAGTCTTCACAGGCATAAAGACTTCCTCTCCCACCTATGCCCAACAAGGCTGTCCTCCCCTACATATACAGCTGGAGCCATGAGTCCCTCCCTATGCGCTCCCAGGCTGGTGATTTAGACCCTGAAAGCTCTGGTTGGTTGGTATTGTTGCTCTCTCCATGGGACCACAAACCCTTTCAGCTCCTTCAGCCTTCTCTCTAACTCCTCCATTGGGAACCCCTTGGTCAGCTCAATGGTTAGTTGTGACCTTCCACCTCCTCTGAATATGTCAGACTCTCTAAGACTTCTAAAGAGACAGCTGTATCAGGGTCCTGTCAGCATGCACTTTCTGGCATCCACAACAGTGTCTACCTTTGGTGACTGCACATGGGATGGATACTCAGGTGGAACAGTCTCCAGACGACCTCTCTTTTACTACAAATTTTTGTCCAGAGTCTCTTTCTGTTTTTGTTTGTTCATTTGTTTTTAAAGAAGCATACCAAGAGCAGAAATGCTCTGAGAGTGTGGTGTAAAAGGAGCACTCATTCTTTGCTGGTGGGAGTGCAAACTCATACAGCCACTATGAGAATCAGTGTGGCAGTTCCTCATGAAGATGAGAACCGATCTACCTCAAGATCCATTTATAACACTCTTGGGCATATAACCAAGACATTTTTTTTTCTACCACAGAGAAACTTACTCAACCATGTTCATTTCTACTATTTATAATAGCCTGAAACTTGAAGAAAAAAAAAACCCTAAATGTCCCTTGACAGAAGTGGATAAAATATATGTGGTACATTTATACAATGGAATATTACTCAGCCATTAAACAGAAATGATATCATGAACATTTCAGGCAAATGGATGGAACTAGAAACAAAATCATCCTAAGTGAGGTATCTCAGACTCAGAAAGACAAATATGGTATGTATTTGATTATATGTGGAAATTAACTGTGAAGTCAGTGATAACAAAGCTACAAGGGTAAGTATAGAATAAGACACTAAAGAGAACAGATAAATCACCTTAGAAGAGGGAAATAGAATAGAAAGTTCTAGATGGAACGGGTGCAGCCATAGGATCAAGTGAGAGAGAAGAAGGAGGTTGTAAGAGAGAATGCAGAGAAAGATAGCTAAAATTATTATTTGACAGATAATACAGAAACTTAGTACACTTAATACACTAGTTTTATATATATATATATATATATATATATATATATATATGAAGGTGATCTAAATGATATCATCAAATAATGAGGGTGACGGAGTTCCAAATGTCTACTTGTTGTCACCAAATGCAACTCCCACTACTGGGAATGGGTTACATCAGCTGTTGGGCAAAGTGGCCCCATTCGAATCCCCACACCATCAGGCTGTTGCTGAGACTATAGGTTGCTCTCTATAAAATGACATCAAGGGTCCATTTCTGAAGACAACACTTAAATAACTCATTTTAAATGGAGATATTGAGCCTGGTGCCTACATAGAGCCTTCAGCCCTACATACCAGCATCTTTGGTATACGGACAGACTGTGCACACTCAAAAGAGAAAGTAAACCAGCTGCAATCCCTTTATATATAATATGTATTACCTGCAAGGTATGCTATGGCAGTGGTGGCACAAGGCTAGTGGGAATAACCACCCCAGTAACTGATTTAACCTACAGCCCACTCCAGGGGTATGGTTCTATTTTATTATTTATTTATTGGTTTCTGGGGAGTTATCATGGCATTGTTTTTGTTTTTGAGAAGGAACTTAAAGTTTGCTGGATAGGAAGAAGGGAGAGACTCTGGAAAAACTTGGCAAGAAGAATATGATCAAAATTTATTTAAATTACATATTTGTTTTAAAGAATAAAAAATAAAAGACGCACACAAATTTTGTATCTTCTAGTTGTTATGATGCTGACGAGTTTATCTTACATAGTTTGCTCTTTAGTTAAAAAAAAAATCACAATACTATTAAATGTAAATGACAGAGCATTGAGTAAGCATTTGCCATTATACTTGTCTGTTATATATTCAGTAATTTTGGCTTTTACTCATGGTTTATTTTTTTCCTCTAGTGAGTTTTTCCTCTTCCTGTTATGTTTTTCCACAAGACAATTCACAAATGAGCATAAAGCCTAACATCATAGAAGAATACTAAATCTATTTTTTTAACTAATATACCACAAATATAAAATAAGGTATGTAAATGCGCATACGTGCCTATGTATGACTGATGTCTTGAATTACTCTCCTACACAAGTATTATTAAAGTCCATAATGTTAGTTTAATGCTAGAACTTTTATCAGTCATTGAGATGTATCTTTTGTCAGATTGTCAAAATGAGAAAATGCATACAAAGTTCTTAGACTAAAGAGTCGGGGAAATCTGTGAGGCGTTTTCCCCCCTTTGATTTTAAGTATGTCTTTTCTGCAGACAAAGATTACTAATTTAGCATTCATAACATACTTTTTTGTTCAAAATAATGAGAATCTAATTTTGATGTATTTGTTAATCTAGTTTTCATTCTGACTTGGAAATTTCACAGCTTGAAGTAGTTTATTGCTTGTCCGTGTCACCCCTAACATGGAGCAAAAGAGTTTCTGAACTTTACTTTGGATCAAAATACTTCACAGGGATTCTGGATGAGTAAATTAAGTATGCATTTACTCTGCCTTTGTGAAGAGTACTGAACACTGGGGTGTAAAGGCAGGTAGTACACTAATTTTTTTTTTACTACTATAATTAATTAAAATAGTGACCTATATATGGAAGATTTTAGGTGGCAGAGTAACCAAGAAATACATTCTCAAACATTTTAGGATCCCCAATAGAAATAGTTTCAACTGAATATAAAATGCTCAAAGTAGGCACAGTGAATATTGATGGATAGCCATAACCCAGACTGTATCATTAGTTGACTATGTGAATACTAAATTTCCTAATAAATAGCTTTTATAACAACATCTGTACTCAAGGAACCTCACGCACTGTGTAAATGCTACATTTTCAAATAAACCATAACCTCATATTTTCCATTTCCCTTAAGTCATGAGATGACCTCTGTTGCTCTGATGCTGAAAATGTGAGGACAAGCCCTCTAGCCCTAGATGACTTTGGGTTGTGTAATAATATTGCCCATTGCCAACTTTTACAATAAATATAAAAATTCAATTTTACTGTGCGACATGCTGGGAAGGGCTCAAGTGTCACTGAGTTTTTCTCAAAGGCTATTTCTGATTTTGTCTACATTTGTATTCTGCACATTCAATGGAGGGAAGTAATAGCATTTCTTTTTATCTGCCAGAGAGTCTACTGCAGCGGTACATAGATGCAAGATTATAAAATATATTTCACAAACCACAAAGAGAAAACAAAATGATTTATTGGTTTTGAACCACTGGGTCTTCCATCACAGTAATCTAATGTGCCTCAGAATATCAAATGGTGACATCAGAGAGGCTAATCTATGATAAGGGAGTCCACTGTGAGAATTCTACCCTTCCATGGAGTGGTAGAAGGAATTCATTAGCCAATTGACTTTGTAGGAATATTAAGTACCATCTCTTCCTACTTGAAGCTGAGAAGAAAAACTATCCTTTCTCAGAATTGTAAACAACTAATAAAATTAATTTATTCAAAATGCCTGTTTGTGTTATTTTTGTACTATTCTGAGCCTTTATTTTTTTTTCTGCTTCATATATTCCCTCTTGTTACCTATAAAATTTCTATCCTCTTGGTGATCTGACTCTTAATGACTGGAACCTTTATTGTTAGCCTAGATATCACTGCTTATCCATAAATGCTGTTGCCTGCTTCCTACTCATCATCACTACCATCATGCCAACCATCATGCCAGTGTCTGCTCTTTGGCCAATGGTTCTTATTCTGTCATCCTCATCTTGTTAATCATGTAATAGACTCAGAATGTAGGGTTATCTCCAAATTCTTCTTTGTTCTTCATCCCTTCTTGCTTCTTATATGTGGTAGCAAATTATTTGTTTCTTTTTTTAATCTTTTTACTGCTTCACCCTAATATATTTCAGACCGAAATTACTATATTAAGTTCTTACACACACATGGAAACTAGACATACAAATGCATAGGCCCCATACCACACTCATTATTAGTTTTTAATTTTTGAATTCATTTATATCCCAATCACAACCCCTACCCTCCTCTCTTTCAAGTTCCACCCATACAAATCCCTCCCTCCATTGTACCACTCCACCTTATGGCATCTAGACCTAGTAAGTCTAGGCACAGTTTTTCCCAATGAAGTCTAACCAGGAAGACCAAGTAGGGAGAATGGGATACAATGGCAAAGAAGAGAGACCTAGACAGCCCTGTTCTACTTGTGTTCAGCCTGATTGTTAGTTGCATGGGAATACTGGGTGCTGTAGGAAAACATGACAGAATGTAAATTAAAATAAAAGTGTTATCTTAAGTTACAACAAACGTGCAGCTTGGTGTTCTTGTGGTTACCCACACACTTATAAATCAGAACGCCTAGGGCTCTGGTAAGCGGCCCTATCACACTTACTTTCTGTCTAATGATCTGTTGTTCTAATCATGTTTTGTTTTGACTACTTAACATAATTCTACAATTTTAATATACCTTTGTCTCATGGTACATGGCCGTGTGCATTCAGAAGGAATGGAAATGTTAAAGAAAGAAAATGCCAAATTACTAGTAATGCGGCTGGAGATAAATAAAAATTAAAGAAGATAAGATGGACATTATTTTGTAGAGCTGCTTGCAGACAAAATAGGAGCTTAACCTATGAGTGCAAGCACTTCATTACTGAGCCACACCCCGGGTCCCATTGAAATCAGCATCAGAATAACTGTTATTGTTATACTCAACTTTAAACAAAAAGTATGAGATAATTTTAGTTGTACAATTTGTTCTTGATCATCCGTCCGTGTGTTTCTATATTCTTTTCGCCATTACCTATGTAACTATGTATATAGAAGCATATGTTCTGAGGATTTCATTTGTAAATACTTTTACTTCAGTAACTGAAGCAGAGGCGCCAAAATAATAAAGAGCTGAAGTGGGTTTTGAACCAAGGGCCTTGGTTATTGGACTGTGTCATGTCCTTTCCCTGAGTACCAAATCTTATTTGGAAGTTTGGAGTAAACTTCCAAAGCTAGGAATATATTATATATGATGAGTGATTTTGCCTTTCTGAAATGTAGTTGCCCTTCTCAATGTGAACACAAACAGAAGTCCACTCCAGGTAGAACAGATCCACATCCCTGCGAATTTGCATCGTTCTGTCAGCATGGGGAGCAGGGGTCTGTGGCCTTAGTTAATTTCTCAACAGCTTTTGGAAAAACTGAGATCTTGATTTGCACAATGGCCTTCCTAGCATTTGAAATTCAGTAAGACCACACTTGCTGTTCACAGTTGACAGTAGTCTTTGTGTTTTTCATTAGCTCAAGTTAATCCAATAGAATTTTGGGGGCAACAATTCAAACATTAACACAACAGTGAAGTTTCCATAATCACACAACAGTTTTTTAGAGGTGGTAAGTGACACCAAGCTAAATCCATCTGACACTGAGACAGAAGGTCCATGAGTCAAGTGAAGTGGAAATGTCTGGCTGTTTCATGTGATGTAGACTCATGTGATGTTTTGTGGAAGCACACCCATGAGAGGACACATGATGTTTGGGAAGAATATAAGTAAGACCCAACAGACAATGAAGAATGAAGTGCTTGTATAGCTTGCTGCTCAATGCTTTTTTTTGGTCTTGAGTCTTCTCTGATCTTCATTTCATTGAGAGAGGCACAGCAGAGAATTTCTCTTTACATTCCAGCTAGTTCTGGTTCCTCTCAACTTAGCAGATGCCTGGCTATTCCTGTTGGATCTTGCCACTTCTGCTTATTTGTGTTTGGTGACACTTTTTGAACTGGACTGTTGGTATCCTGACACTATTGAACTGGACTGCTAATATCCTGACGATGGAGATTGAAATTACCCCCAAAGAACTACTTCTAAACAGGTCTTCATTCCCATTTTTCTATTTATCATCTTTTCTCCCCTACCTTTGGATGGTGGCCTAGAAAGGGGGTTAGAAGTGTTTGAGAACCCTTATTAAAGTAGGTTTTGAAAAATCTAAGCCTATATTCTAAAGAATGGTTTTTATAATCTTGAGTCTTGAAATTTGAAAAAGATATAAAAGGTGCAGCAGAAACACATGTGTCCCACAAAGTCTAAAATATTTACTGTGTAGCACTTTATAGAATAAATTTATTGATCCCTATCCTGGAATATCTCTGCATATGTTTTATATGAAAACACAAAATTAAAAGTTTCTTTTAGAAGGTTTTAGGACACATAAGACTACATGGAGAAAGAAAACACAAACTTAATGTTTCCATGAAAATATGATCAGCTAACCATTGCACAATATTTGTGATATAAAAGCACAGCCATTACTGAAGAGAGACACAGCCAATACCATTAATAAGGCCTGATAGAAATCCCTCCCGGCAATGATGAAAAGATGATAACAAGGAAAGTAATGAGCATCCTCTCCGAATGCTTGTGATAAGTGTAACTGCAGGTTTCAGAGGGATATGTTATGTAATTCTTTCAAATGTATCCCAAGGATGTCATTCAAAATATTCAATCAAGTTCAAACATGAAATTTCTAGGCAACTTGGAGTACAGGTTAGTTACCTGGCTTTCTGTGGTTCCAGCTTAAGGCAAAGCTACAGTATGGACTCTGCACAGAGAGATGGATGCCTTTTCATTTCAGGATGATGTAGAATGTGTGAGACACCCTGCTGTTCACCTGCAAGTGCTCTGCTCTGTGCTGAGTTCACACCCATCGTATGTTCTCATTGTAGAGGACAGCATGTAATAAGGAATGTGACAATGCAAAGTTCAGCAGGCAAGAGGAAACATGCAAAGGAAAACACTCGATACAATAAAGGCAATGACTGTACTGCTTGAGGCCATGCTTCTGATCACATAATATTAATACAAAACCATCAGTAGACACACCAGGGATGGCAAACTAGCAATGAATTTGAATCAGTAGGTGGTAAGTTAACATTCCCAGTATGATATATTTAGCAATTAGATGCAACTTTTTTTTCCCAAGGGAACAGTTTATAAATTCATTAATCAACCTGTTTTAAAAGAATGTAATTATTTACATTTATGTAATTATATTCACAGGCCTGTACTAGGGAGTTAAAGAGGCTGACTGTTTGGAGCACACATTTCCATCTTCAACTCGGCTGGCTCACCATTTTGCCAGAAGTTCTATTCAGCTTAGATTTTGGTTTGTTTTAATGATTTCTTTCTTTATTTTTATTTTATGTGCACTAGCGTTTTTACCTTCACTGCTGCATGCTTGTGTGAAGGTGTCAGATCCCTGGACCTGGAGTTACAGGAAGTTATGAGCTATCAGATGGGTGTTGGACATTGAACCCGGTCCTCTGGAAGAGCAAGCAGCCAGTGCTCTTTAACCACTGGGCCACTTCTCCAGCCCCAGCTTAGATTTTTAAACCAACTGTCAATCATTTATCTACCACACCTGATTTCGGACGTGTCCCCTCTCATCCCCAGGAGAAGCGGTAAGTGCTAAGGGTAAGGGACTCATATCCTCTCTTTGGTGGTTTCTTTTTATCTTAACTTTTAAGATTATAATTATAGCATTTCTCACTTTCTTTTTCTCCCTCCAACACCCCCCTCCCAAGCAAAAGTTTTTTCCTTGTTCTTCTTTTCAATGTCATGGCCTCTTTGCTCATGATTTATTGTTATGTGCATATATGTATATGGATGTATATCTATTTTCCTAAATATAGCCTAAGTGTGTATAATGCTATATGCTTGCATACTTACATGAGTGAGCTCATGTGAGCATGTGTGCGTGTGTGTGTGTGTGTGTGTGTGTGTGTGTGTGTGTGTGTGAGTGTGTGTGTGTGTGTGCATTCTTATTTACAGCAGCTAACTTGTGGATGGGATGAAGACATATTTGTTAAACAAGCCCTTGTACACTGTGTAAAGTGGTAGACCTAAAACAGCTTGTTTGCGATATTGTTATGGACATAATTTGTTGTAGAAAAGATACTGATTTACTTGCCTGACAACTCCAATGTCAGCAACCATCCATACTCTACAATTACTAGGAACTGAGTTAGCTTTCTCGATCTAACAAATGCCTCCTGTAAACATCTTGAAGGAAGGCCAGCTTAGTTTTGGCTGAGGATTTCAGTCTGCAGTAGTGAGGAGCAGAACTGGTCTATCCAGGCAGCTTAGAAGCAGAGGGAGACAATGCCCCTGTCTTAAAGGGGTGGGGCATTGTCTACTGTTTTCATTCATTCCAGAAACACCAACAGAATGGGTTGCTGCTCCTCGCATCCAGAACAGGTTTTTCTACCCTTGTTAATTCTCTCTGGAAACACCCCAAACAGACTCAGGAGTGCTTCTGAATCCATGCAAAGTGATCATAAAGAATATGTGCTCTCGAATACACAGCCTTGGTATATCTACTCATCAAGCAAAACGAGCAGACCTATTCAAACCTCCGGGGTCCGGGAATTCCATCTGGATGCAGTGAAGACACAGCATCAGAGGCCTATCAATTTACTCCTCCCCCCACACCTCTTCTAATACCTCCACACCCATAATCAGCTTGAAGAAGTTAAAGAAGAGTTAGCGCCCCTATTCCCTGGGTTTGGGGACTAAGGTGGTTAATATTGGGCTGTCTTTCTGGGGAAAAGTAGTGGTTTTGTTGGAACAGGGAGGATTAGCTAGGATTTATGGCATAGCCATAACCTATTGGTAGAAATCTGTATAATTTAGTATCAAGATGAATTTATAATTTCTTAAATGGTACAAAATTCACTTGGATTTTAAATTTAAGGTTTTCATTGATATAAGCTTCTTACTGATATGGAAGTGAAATGAATATTGATACTCTCATGGGTATTGTGCCTGTATAACACATTTAGAAATACAAGGCTTAGACCCAGTCCTTCTCTAACTTTTTTTAACTGATTTGGGATGGTTAGCCTGTGAGTTAAGGGACTATAGCAAATTCATGACTTTGAGTTTATTGTTAGGGTGTTTTCTATATTTTATTTAGAAATAGCTGAGAGGAGTTAACAGACAACAGTTCAGGTTACCTTACATGGATAGTTGGACTTCAAAACATCAAAAATCCATAGAACTGACGTCACAAATATTTCTATATTAATGTTCATTTTGATTAGAGACCTGTCTGCTCCTGACAGCTTCCTGTCTTGGATTCTAAGAAGAAATTGAGCATCCTTGGAGTTACTCCAGTTGTGGTAAGACAGCCACTAGGCAAGAATTGCCTCTCCATCTACAGACAAATTACTGTCCAGAAAAGGACACACTTGCAGAATAGTTGACTGATTATATCTGCCTAGACAGACTAATCAGACCTTAATAATTCTGCAGCACTAAGGTCTGTCAGATGAGTTTGGGCCAGAAGGCTGAAGATTTGATGCTCCAATGTTCGGTAGTATAGGGTCTGTCCAGGTGTTTAGCAGTCTCTATAAATTGGCTAAGTTTTAGAAGCTATGCATAGTGCTTCCCATAACTTCAGTTAATCTAGTCATTCTGGATTTCTGATGGTGTTGAAGACCTATAGTCTCATAGCCAATCCTGGCTATTTACCTTGAGAGAAAAGATCTGAGTGGATGGTTTTCAGCTGATATTCATTCTAAAGCCAAGAAAAAGCCAGGTTCAAAACTAAGTGTTTTAGTCAAGAGAGACGACAGAGGTTCTGATTAGTCAACAAAAGGAGGGACTGGGTATTAAGACTATCTTGTACCTCACTGGTGCAAATAGGAATAATTATGCTCTAATTGTATTTTGAGAGAAAAGTTTTATTTTAACAGGAAGGGTGACATATAGGAGGAGCTAAGGGGGAAGGAGCACCGAGAGGAAAAGATGGAGTAAGGAGAGGAGAAGATGAAGTAGATGAGAAGCTAGGTAATGAGAAAGAGAAAGAGAGAGAAAGAGATAGGGGGCATGGAGGCAGAAGTTCATGTGTCTCCACCAGTCAAAGATAGTTTACATATAGGTTGGGTATTGGGTTACACTTCTGATTGAGCATTACCATACTTATAAAGCCTTTGATTAACATTTAAAAAAATTGTATAAAAGCAAAATGGAAAAGGGGGCACGGGATAGAGGTTTTCTAGGGAGGGGAAATGGGAAAAGGGGATGGCATCTGAAATGTAAATAAAATATCCAATAAAAGAAAAAGAATATGTGCTCTCATGGAGCTACCTTGAGAGGCCAGAACTCTGGAAATTTTATTAGTGTGAGGGAATTCAAGAGATAGAGCCTGAATCCCCTCTCGTGCTCTGCACTCCCTCCCTTCTCCTTGCATCCTCTCCTGTCTCCTGTCTGTCATCTCCTCTCATAACCTTCTTTCCTCCTATCTCCTCCCCATACTTTCTGCCTCCTCCTCTCCATCCAGTCTTTTCCTCCCGTCATTCCCTTCCTTCCCTTCTCTCTCTTCTCCTCTCCTCTCCTCTCCTCTCCTCTCCTCTCCTCTCCTCTCCTCTCTTTGTCTGCCTTCATGTACTCTTTTGCCTTGACTTCTGACATAAATACATTAAATAAATTCCCTCTGATCAGGATATATAAATGCCATCTTCTCTAGCTGCCAATTGTATATTAGGATGAGCTTCAAGCATTTTGATTGAAAACAGAAAGCCTTGGAAAGCTTGGCTTGCTCCACAGGGGTAGCAAGCAGTGGTGGCTCATCTCAGGAGTTGTTCTGTGTTGACACTGCTGGTTTCCTCCTACTCTGCAGCTGGAACTCAGCCCTCACTCTTACATCAGACACCAAAAGGCAGCATCTTGTCTGCTGTGGTGCTGACAAGGGTTCTGCATAGGCCAGGCATGCAGAAGCAGTCAGAAAACCCTGCTTTTCCCCAGCAGTGCGCCTTGGTACATGAACTTGTATGTACTCAGCATGTCTCACGGTGAGTCCAGAGAGGACCATAGCAACTGCAGCAACTTGGCAACTGGGGCTACTTAGCTTCACTCTAGCTCCCAGCACAGGCCATTCATCACCTGAAACAATTTTCCTCATGGTTGCTGTCGCTAGGGGAGAAAGACCACAAAAACAAGCCATTGTTCAGACTGAAAGTCATTTTGTGGCTAAATCGAGATGCTCAGATTCATCTTTTTGTTTTTTTATTTTATTGTACCCTTTGGCATCTCTTGATAGATCTGATTTGATTTCTGTTTTCATTTTAAGTCTTCTCTGTGACCTCAGGTCAAAGACAATCTCAATGTCAGTGTGATTTGATTGGCTTATTTGAGTTCATGGGCAAAACCTCAAAAAAGAGAAAGGGCAGTAGAAGTGTAGGGGGAGGTGTTCGGAAGAGAACAATATGAGAGGAGAATGGGCTGGAAGAAGAGAGGGTATCAAGAGAGAGGAATGGAAACAAAGAAAGATGGCGACCAACCAAGACAAAAGCTTGTTTCCTATACATCAATTGGGAACTCTGACCATCTTCCCAATTCTTTTAGGTCCTGTTGATACTGTTTCACTATTCCATGTGATCAAAGCTGCTGTGAAGATCAGTCATGTTTATTTTTATTTACATCTGTGGACTCTAAGGTACATGAATATATTTGACCTATAAAAGGAGCAAGAATGAATGGAAAATGAGCAAGAATGAATCAATTATCTTTTGCCATTGTAGAGTGAAAAATTATAAAGACCATTTTATAAAATATATACAGGCTCATTAGTTCCAGGAAGGGGGAACTGAATGTAGGATTTCGGGCCTTCACTGCCCCATACATTCCTCAAGCCTCAGGGAAGAAAATCCACCTGTGGGTGGGGTAGGCCCAAAGCAGGAAGACACATTCCTGGCCACAAAGAAAAATAAAAAGGCATGCCCAGACAAGTCCTAACTAGCCATCCTGCCGCCTCTGCAAGTTGCTGATATTTGAAATAACCAATCATGTGTAACCGCGCGAAAATTCCTTCCTTTCCCTACCCCCTACTATAAAAGGTTCCTTAGCCTACCACGCGGGGTCAAACTGTACTCTTGCACGAGTATGCAGTTTGAACGCTGGCTGCCAGCTCTCTTCCCTAATAAACCTCTGCTAATTGCATCCAGGTACGGTCTTGGAGTTTGTGGGTGTTCGCGACTTCCCGAGACTTGAGTAAGGGTCTCCCGAATTTGGGAGTCTTCACCATCAAACTAGCAATTTTTAAAATAAAAGTTCAGGCAGTAATTATATGTTATCCTTATGGAATTCTTAACTCTTTGGAATAGAATTTCATCTGGCTCTGGAATTGTCTCATAAAATGCACCTATGTGCTTGTTAAGTTCCACAGCACTGATTCTTCCAAGAACTGGGACATTGGATGTCATTACAGATACCTGATGCATGTAAGCTGGTGAATGAGATGAACTGAGCTCAGTTGGAGAGTATGCTGGGTATCCACCTGGAACCCGGACTACTGCTGATGTTATCAAGGGAAGTCAGAGGAATGATGGGGCAGTGCCTCTCCTCCAGGTAAGTTGAGGTGCTAATAGAACCACCCCCTTTAAAAGTGTGTCTAGTCTACTTATATTTAGTTCGGTTCTTAACCTGATGATATAGGCTTCCTGTCCTATGTTCATGAATGAAAACATGGAATTATTAGGTAGATATTAGTGCTTGTAATCAAAGGAGTAGAACTCTTATTTGAGTTAACTTCTACGTGGTGCAAAGGATATAGCCATGGCTTTAGAGGTCAATGTGTATCCTAGAGGCATGCTGAGAACATACATAACCAGTTCAATCTAATTTTGATGACTCTGATTATCAAAGTTTGTATGACATGAAGCCTGGAGCTTTCAGTTTAAGCCTGGGTTTTGATGCAGGTGGTGTGCTTATGTCTATGTGGGCATCTACATATAGAGAGAGGAGATATGCTACAAAACGTTTTTAAATCATTCTGTTGGGAAACTTCAATGGAATACTAAGGAACTTATGTTTTTAAACGAAGAACCAATGCTGTCAAACTGTACTTGCAGAAAGCTGGCTGGTCACAAGAACTTCAGAAATGGAAGGAAGAGGCGGCATGGAGGTCAAGTTGAGTTTTGAAAAAGGTGAAGTCTTTAACTACAGCTCTGCGCCTTGTGGTGCACAGGAATGAACGATGAGACATGCATCTGCCTCCCAAAATAACTCACGATGTAGTGAAAGAACATCCGAGTGCATGATGTGAAGATGGAAAACAATGAAAAGTATCCAACAGGAGGTGGGGGATCAAGAGAGGTGGGGTTTGCAGAGGAATAGAGGCCAATCAGATCAAGACTAATCACAGGAAAAGACAGAGCTTGCAAGCAGAAACAGATTGAAAAAAAATTAAAGTGTTTCTTTCCCTTCTTGGGTTGGTTCCAGAAGTCAGCCTGCAGCCTTCTCTGAGTGATCCAGGAGAACTAGAAAGAAAAGAGTGTTGAGAAAAGGAAGGCAGAGCTCAGGTAACAGCTGAAGATTTTATGAGGGTAAGGAAAGTCCAGTTTCTCTTCCGATTTGGTTTGCTTGTGGTGAATTTTTGTGTAAGGAAAATCTTAACCCATTTGAAAGACATTGTAAAAGCAAAGCTGACCCCTGAGTGTAGCCATCCAGCAGCCATGGACAAACTGGTTTTACCTGAAACGGGTGCTGGAAATGAAAAAGAGGTGAGGGGGTAGAGTGAGAAAAGAATGAAGCCAAGACAAGGTTCTGGTCAAGGCTCCAAGTTTAATAATCAGCACTGCATTTATATAGGGAAAGCCCTCGGAACCCATCCTTTGTTTCAGCTGGATTATGTTGCAAAGCCAGGTCAGCGGGCTGTCTATTCTAAGTTCCTGTGGGAATTTACACATGCAACCAAGGCAGATGACTCCACCACGGTCGATATGGTCCACTGTGGTGAGCGCTCAAGGTCTGTTCAGCCTGCTCAAGGCTGGGAAGGCCACACCTGAGGGGCAGAGAGAAAGACAGTACAAGTCCAAGAGTGCTGCTGTGGTCAAGACAATAGCCTGGAAAGGAGGAGGCCAGAACATTGAAGAATACTAAACACAACACTTCAGAGGAAATTCGGAACAGAAGAGTAAAGAAGATGATTGACATGAATTAAACACCATAGCCTGCTCATCCAGGAGCCATGCTATATCCCCTTCCTTAGGGTGTAGAAGCCAAGCTTGTACATTTTGCCCATGGAGCATGCATGCCCTTAGGGAAGGGTGCATCCTTACCGAGATACAGAGGATAAACTAAGATCAATTGAGTCACCATGTCTCTTCCTCTCACTGAGAGAGATTAGTTCGTGGAGGAAAAACAGTCCAAGTTTGGGTCAAGTGTTCACTTAGTAAATCTCTGCTGATGGCTCTTCTGGGATTATTTTGTTCCATGCTAAACAAATTTACTCTTAAATTTTGTACTTTAAATAAATGCAGGATACTTGGGATTAGGAAAACATCTGGTAACCATGAGCTGCAAGTCTCATAATGATTAGGGTGGAGGATAATGGGACACGTGAGGATAATGACCAAAGTTGAGTGTCCTTCCTCTGAAAGGGCTTTATCTCCAATTTCCTGTTTGGAGATAGACGCATATTTTTCCACTGTTTTAACCACTTCCATTTGTGTTTTCTTATATTTCATTCATAAGTATGTACATGTAAGGGATGTTATGGAGAAAAACCATCTTCATCTTCTCATTAATGTACAGAGGAAGTAATCTACTAGGGGGAAATCAAAGCCCATCTGGGATCCATGTGGGATTGGGCTTTATGGAAAATATTAGGAAGTGCACCTGAGACATTGAGAGCATCTGTAAGCTAACAAGCTAATATAAAGGAAAGCAATGATAAAGACATAATAGAAATATAGAGGAGTTGAATGTGACCAGAAAGGCTTCTAATATTTCTACTCTTCTATAAGAGGTAAAAGAGGAGAAAAATCTGTGCAGAGAATCAATTCACTTTTCAGGTGGACAATGAAACATAGCATCAAGTGCAAGCTAAGAGGTCAAGTGAATCAATGGGGGAAGCAAGGATAATGCTTGCTAAAGCACTTGAGTCAATATCAACCATGAATGGAGTTGGGGAGGGGTTGGGGGAGTGATACTGGCTATAGTAACAAGAATATGAGCATGGACTCATGCAAAAGGACCCTGTGTGGTAATGCCTTTGTCTACAACATTGGTACTTTGGAAGGCTGATAACTGATACACCTTGATACATAACTGATAATAGGATGATAACTGATATATCTATAATACAACCCCTACATTGAAGGCTCAGGGAACATTGTGAAAGAGGAAGCACGAAGACTGTAAGAGCCAGAGGGCCAGAACATCTGCTATAAGATAGTGTCTTCTATATATGGCAGGGAAGCCACACCCCTGAAGCCTCAATCATTTTCTTTAGTTAAGTATTCCATATATATATGTAATGATTGACATGAATTAAACACTGTAGCCTGCTCATCCAGGAGTCACGCTATATCCCCTTTCTTAGGGTGTACTTATATATATATAATTATAATATTATAATACTTATAATATGTCATACATATATATATATATATACATATATATATATAACACTAATATATGTTATACTAATTAATAATTAGTATTAATGTATATGTAAAATCAACATTTAAAGATATAAAAGCTTGTAAATTTGAAATGAAGTTAGAGGGATATAGGGAGTGCTTGAGGGAGAAAAGAGGGAAAGACATGATATGAATACAGCATGTATGTATAAAATTATAAGCAAAAAAATTTTAAAAGAAAATCAAATCATGTAATTTCCAGAAAATGAAAAACAAAAACAAACAAACAAAAAAACCCCAAAAACAAAACAAAACACAAAGAAAGCACTGGCACACTTGGGAAGGCTCTTGCATGTGAGGCTTGCATTCAGATATTCCTTGGCTCCTTGACTTAACAATGGTTGTACAACCCAATAAGCACACTGTTAATTTAGAAAAACAAAATGAGACAGAGCTCACTTTGGTGAATGTTTAGAAACATCTGTGTTTGTCTTTGTCTAATGTCTCATTGCTTGTGGTGAGCCAGAGCATCATGAGAAATGAACTGGGAGCAGAGATGCTCCCTTCATGGTAGTCAGGAAGCAGAGAGCATATAACAAGGATAAAGGCTTCTTTCTACTCCCTATTTAATTCCTCTTAGGTCTCCCCTATCAGATGATGCTATATACTTTCACAGTTGTTCTTTGCACTTAAATCAACTCTGAAAATGCCCTCTAAGCCACACTAGAAGTAAGTTTTACTGGGCTCCTAGGAACTTCTTAGTCCAGTCAAGTTGATGATCCAGACTAACCATCATAGCTACGATGCACTCACTAACGTCTTGGTGTTCAAAGAATTATGGTAAAAGGATTATAAGCATTAGTCAATTATTTTTCATTCACATTTTAGAAACCATGCTTGATACCATAGAAAAAAATGAATTGTAGCAGCCTTTAGTTCTGTAGAGCTTTAGATGAGGACTGGAATTTCACAAGAGACCTAAGAGACGTCTAGCAGAGAAGCTCAGAGACAAAAGAATCCTTGGTCCCACTGGTCGCCATGAACCTCAGAGAGAAATTTCATTTCAAGGCCAGGGGGATCTTTACCTCAGCTGCTAATCAGTCCTGATAACATTTACTGACATGAGACAGAATCTCTCACTGAACTAGAAGCTCACCTATTCGGTTAGGTTAGCTGGCCAGTGAATTATTTGGTATCCATCTATCTATCTATCTCTGTCCCACAATGGTGGGGTTGTAGGTTTATGCAACCACGCTCAGCTTGTTTACTTGGGTGCTGGACATTTGGATTCTGGTCTTCACGTTTGCAGAACATGTGCTTTTACCCACTCTGTCAACTTCTCAAGATCTAATCAGCAAAATATTGATCAACCAATGAATGAAGTGTGAACAGTGTTCAGTGGGAACAGTTCACAAGCATATACTTATGCTTGTCAACATTAAGAATGAAAAAAACGATTAACCTTGGAATAGAAAGACTTTCTCCTTTCAAAAATACAGAAGTATCTTAAGTCACTCATTACTTTCTATATTGTAGTAGTAAGACACAAAACAATTTGAAAGTCAAATAACTTTCCAGCTCATGCCTGCAAAGCCACATTGCTATGACACCTGTAGAGAGCTTCATTGGGGAACACTCTTAGAACTATTGTCAGAAAATGGAGAAGCCAGAGCCTTTCCCAAGATACCTTGAAATTGAAATTTCACTGTCTCCTTTCCAAGACAGCAGAAAGAATGCTTTCGGGAGTTAACTGCCTTATCTTCAGAACTGTGACTGACAAGAGAGCTGCAGACACCAGGGATAGTTCCTTACAAAGCAAGCTCTGAAGGAGCAGCTTAGGGGGAGGATGAAAGCCCCTCCAGTTGTCATGGGATGGGAAATCAAGTTTCTTTGTTCCCTGTGGGTGTCTGCCTGGAAGGTCTAATTCCTTGTTATTATGGGCTTCCTGTACATTGAGCTGGGAAAAGTCGTTCAAGGGAGAATGGCTAGTCCCCAAACACAGAGCTGAGGCCCCTGGAGCAGTTCTCTCATCTTGAGGATTTATTAACTCAGTAAGTTTGCATCTAAGACAGGGCCCAGTTTCTCTTTTTAAACTAACTAGAGATATTTTGCTTGAAACTTTTAAACAAAAATGGAAGGGATATGAAAACTTTTTAAAACTTTGGAGACATTTTATAAGTTGGCAACAAAAAAAATTCTGAAATCACACGTATTTTTAAAAATTGTAGATAGTATAATTTTATTTTCTGTAATATAAATTTTTGAATTCCAATATATTACAAGATTTTTAGTTTCATATAATTAACAAAGGCATTACCATATTCAGCTGTCATTTTTGTGGTGTAGGCTTTATTACGCCCACTGCTCATTTTATGGTATAGCATTTTGGAATAGAGTCTCATGATGTAACACAGAATGGCTTCAAATTCAATCATTTTACTTCAGCCACCTATGTCCTAGGATTATAGGTTTTTATCACATGCCCTGTTTCTCTTTTTATACTTTAGGAACAAAATGTATTACCATTAATAATAGTCACTTGGATATGTTATAGATCTCTAGAAATATATTTTCCTTATCTAACAGGAATTATAAATAATTTAAGCAAATATCCCCATAGCTTCTTCTACTGATATATTTTAGCCTCTGTTGACTACTGTTAGAGTCAGTACTTTTAAAACTTTATCTTTATTAAAATCAAGGATTCAATATTTGTACTCAGCTGCTATATTCTTTCTTGATAAACTGAATTTGTCTTGGCCTAGACGACATAGAGATGTGACTGTGGAAATACATCCATGCAGAAACAAACAAACCAAATGATCCTTTGATGTTCAGATCAGTTTTGTAGAATGTTTTAATTCAGAAGCATTCAAAGGAATTTTAAGTGAGAAGGAAAAGAGTCACTATTGTGTTCATAGCAAACATTAGTAAGTAGTATTAGGTCAGCCACATTATCTACTGAGAAAACACTGTTACAAAACCACCATAAATCTCTGGAGAGGAAGGAATATCAACAAAGACTGAAAACATACAAGTAAAGTTACACAAACCAAGAACACTGTATTTATATATTTAGAAACACACACACACACACACACTCTCTCAGTTATGTAACAATGATAAAAAAAAAAGAGAGACCATGAATTTTAAAAAGAGCAATGAGAAGTACATGGGAAATTTTGAATGGAGGCAAGGGAAGTGGGGGAATGATGTAATTATATTATAATCTCAAAACTTAAAAATTAAAATTATTGTTTATGTCTATTTTAGTTATTGTAATTTTAAAATTCTCTCTTTAAAATTAAGAGAGAGAGAGAGAGAGAGGAATGATTACATCTAATCCACTGATTTTCTCCCTTCAACTCTTCTCAACTACGACTTCCTTTTTTCTACACTTCTCAACTTCATGACTTTTATTAAAAAATTTCACTAGATTCATTAATGTTGCCCATAAATGGATGGGTGTGTAGCCATCCCCTGAAGCATGCACAACCTCCAGTGTCCATAACCCCAAACATACTTCCCTAAGTAGCAATCAACTGTTCATAACTAATTTTTGGCATTCTATTATACCTGCACACGTTTTACAAGTGTTGCCTCTTTAAGCATCTTTAATCTTAAGCTGGGATTCTAGATAGATTTAAAATCCCACATTTAGAAACTCCTACACCCCAATTTTGTATATAATGTCATGCTAGTCCAATACCTTCTTTAGCTACTAGTTGCTTTCTTCACTGTGAACCAGGCTCTCTTGTTAAGGCTCTCTTATCTAGTTGCTGCCTGCTGATCTCATTTTTCTTCATTGGATGTGGTTCATCAGAATAGCTATAGTGTGCCCTGCTACTGAGTTCTGTTCTCTGCCTTTCTAGGCTCTGATTCAATCATCGTCCCCTTAACCCCTAGATTCTGTTTCATTTCTTTCACTCTGCCCAGAAAACCAATTCTCCTTTTTCCCCCACAGTGCCTTTACTCTCATCTTGTAGCTCTTTATGACAGTAGGCCATTGTATTATTTTTCCTGACCTTCTTAATTACAGTCATTCAATGGCTTCTTTGTATCTATCTGGCTAAATTCAAATATTTTCATAAATGCTAAATATGTATGAAGATTATAATTATCATTGACTTTAAAGCTCAAAATAAAATCTATTTTCTGTGTAATCAGAATTTTTTTGTTATGCTTTTGTTCCATTAAATACTTCCTTCAAGGGTTCATGGCAGAAGATGGATGGCATAGCTGATAACTGCAGGAACAACTGAGTCTGCCACAATTGTCATAAAACCAACCATCTGACTGATAGAAAAATTAGTATTTTTTAGGTGGATCCTTGTGTAGTAATAGTGGGTTGATATTCACAGGATTCCCTGAGTATAAAGGGTACCTGCTATTGTACAACATAGTTTGGGAACTAGTTGCATGGTGTCTGCTGTGTGGAGCAGGAGTACTCAGCAATATGTGAAGGGAAAGAAGCCCTCAGATGAGTGAACACTCCTGATCAGTGCATCAGGAGGTACAGCATAGAAACTAAGAAAGCAGAAGTGATTCTGGGAGGTGAGTATATCTATTCCATGTTGCAAAATGTTCAATTAGATAAATAATATAACACCCCAAGAGGAGTTAGAATTATGCCAAATACACTGCACATGTCATTAATCTTCTTCCTAATTGACTATCTAATTGACTTCCTAATGACTACCACTGTAAATTGTAGAACTAACATGAATCCAATGGTATTTGGCATGACACTCAAGATAGCTCCTTACCCTTAAATTCTGAACCTCCTTCCAGTAATTTGAATAGGATAAAGAGCACCATAAATTTCAAGAATGCTGCTCTCCTGAGCATTGATGTGGTAAATACTGATGATAAAATTACCCATGGTCTGAGGTCAGTATTTTATTTTGGTCAAGCTTCAAAAATGTCATATATAGCTTGATCATGCTAGCGCTTCTTGTCCTGGGAATACTTTTATTCTTGCTCATTCTGTTAAAGCTTTTCTTTAACAACATCAACATGTTGGCAGCCAAGTACATGGCTTGAATCCGAAAATGGACCCCCATACAGAGTTATTAAATTAACAGGCTGGCAAGCTAAGGATGGGTAAGATTCTGTACAGAGTCTTACCAACCTAAAACAGAAATGCATTGCTTTTGATAATGCATATTCCATGACGTGTAAGGAAGGCATTCTTGTCAGAACAACCTAAGACAGGCTCAGTCTTGCTAAAAAAAAAATAAAAAAGGGGGGAGGCAGAGAGCCTCTGGGGCTGCTTGGCAAGAATTTGACATGGGCCAAGAACAAGGAAATGGGCTGCTTGGCAGGAATATGAATCTGACATTAGGCTAGAACAAAGAAGTAATTTCAGACAGGAATTTAAATTTTAGACTAGAACAAGGAAGTAGGCTTCAGACATGAAAATGACCTTGGGCTAGGACAGGGAAGTAGGCTCAGATACTTTGGTCATCCTGATAAGCCCTTAGAAACAGTGTTCACCAGAGTGTTCACAAAATTGGGTTTAATGCCTGCTTTTTTTTTTTTTGACTATTTATGTTTATTGTATTGCTGGTTCCTTGACTATTTGCATCTATTGAATTGCTATACCCTCAACCTAGAACTGACCTTAAGATGCATGTAGTCAAAATGGTATAAAAGCATAAAGGAGGAAGGAGGATAGGATAGGGGGTACTAGGGAGGGGAAATGGGGAAAGGGGATGACATCTGTATTGTAAATAAATAAAATATCCAATAAAAAATAAATATAAAAAACTGAAGTAGAAAATAAATAAAAAATAAAAAATAGATAAATACTATAGTAGATAACGTACATATCAATTGGATAAATGCTAAAGGCTTCCATAAACATAAAACAAGAAGGATTTTTTCTTTCTCTTGTGAACATCTTTTTTTAATGTAAGTTTTTAATGCCTTAATAATTTCTACATATATTTCAAGTTTAGGGCATTTCCAGCCTGTTGTCCCCTCTCAATACCCTTTCTATCTTAATCTTTCTGCTCAACCATTTTTTCTCTTACTTTGTTTAAAAAATAACTTACTAATTATAATTCTAGTGTTAGAAATAATAAATGGCAACCTTTATAGAGGTGAAACCCAAGTCCTAGGAAAGGATGCAAAATAAAGAGAATGAGTCTCAATTTCATCAACACTTGGGTAAGAAAACCGAGATTATGCTAAGAGACTATTTTTTGGAAATTTGGGCCATGATTAGTACATATTTGAATTAAGTGAAAGAAACACTTCTCTTTTGATAGGCTGAGACAGAACAGAAAGTGAGGAGGACAGTAGAGGAGAGCAAGGAAAGAAGGAGATGAGGGGAGGGGAGGAGAGGGAAGGGAAGAAAGGAGGAGAAGGAGGGAAGGAAGAGGAGGAAGGAAGGATGTAGAGGAAAGGAGAGAAGGGAAGTGGAGGGGAAGAGAGGAAAGTAGGGCAGGGGAGAGAGGGAAAGAGAAGAGGAGAAGGGAGAGGAAAGAAGGAGAGGGGAGGAGGGGGGAAAGGAGGAAAGGAGGGAAAGGGAGGAGAGGGCAGGTGAAGGAGGGAATGAGAGGAGAAAAGGAAAGAAGAGGGAGGAGAGAAGAGGGAGCAAGAAAGAACAGGAACTATGAGGATTAAAAAAAGAAAGAAAACCAGAAAGTAGATTCTGCCATTGATAGAATTTTTGCCTGAAAAATGTGGTTTATGACAGTAATAGCATCAGTGTCTCAGAACCTTTAAAAATTTTATTATTGTCAACAAAAATTAAAATGGTAATGACGTAATATTAACTTGTAAGACAGAAAAGTGTAAGTTTTAAATAACCAAATGATCCACTACACAACATGAATGCTTTTTAAAGTTGTCTCAGTAAATGTGTAAGTTTTAAAAGAGGACCACATAAAAGTAATTATTTAAGTTCTAAAAGTGAATTTCATCTCGGTGCAAATAACTAAGTGGCTTGTAATCTAGACATAAAGTCATGCCACTTCCTTTTATAAAGTCTGGTGCGTTAAAAGTGTTTCAGAAGCTAGCACAAATGAAATTCAGAATACATACAAAAGTTCAAAGCTGTCCTGAACACAATGCCATTAATAGAAATATCAACTGATTCTGAAGTGCGTAGTGACACACATACACTTCCCGTGATCAGGAGGCAGAGATAGGATGATGGTCACCAGAGAGAAGTGTGTCCCTTGAGCAGCGTTTGCTCTAGAGATATTCTTCAATGATGGCAACTATTGCCAAGTGAGGCAGTGCATGTCTCCAACCTCAGTACTCAGAGGACAGAGGCAGGCCGATCTGAGTTCAAGACTATCCTAACCTACATAGTGAGTTCCAGCGCAGGTAAGGCTACATAGTGAAACCCTCTCTCAAAAACAAACAAACAAAAACAATATACTGGCTGCCAATTTCTTCTTTCCCTGAAATCTTACATCACAACTCCATACATAAAGAAAGTGAATCAAAAACCCATTCTGTGCCTTGCCTCGGCAACGCAGTGGGACAGGTCCTGATGGGGAAGGTCTGGAAGACCTAGCTCCCAAGGTGTGAGAGCAAGAGAGCTGGCCCAGCCTGTTGCCTGCAGCAGCACTTGGGAGGATCAGCCTGGCACCTTGATTGTGTAGCATGGAGCTCACTCCAGAGGTGTGGTTGCGGGTGAGCCTGCCTGAGGGCATGAGAGCAGAAAAAGACCCTAACTTCTGCCAATGTGAGGCCTAGCCTGAGCAATGAGAGAGCTCACCCTCGTCGTGGTGCCAGTAAGAGAGACCAGGCAGGCTGACCAGCGCAGTGTCACCCAGGCCCAGATCCAGATCTTGAGTTGGCCCACCTCAAAATCTACATCATCTGTGAACTATTGGGGCTCACAAAAGGACAGGTCCTGCTGACCCAAAACTGCAGGATCTTCGTGACACAGAACAACAACAGAAAAACCAGGGGTCCCACAGAAGGCAGCAGATTCAATATTGGTAGTATCATAGAAACCAGAGACCTCAAACAAAACCAATGGCTCATTGCAATGAACGTTTGCAAGTGAAAAATGTGTGGGCAAGGGGTAGACTGCAGGACTCACTACAGCTTCCACCGTATTTTCTTATGTTTTGGTTTGCCTGTTTTTGTTTTGGTCTGTTTGTATGTTTTACATTTTGGGGACCAGGGGAGGTTGCAAGGCCAGAAGGCAAATTCAAAGGGACCAGGAGACGAGTTTGACTTGGGGAGATGGGGGTGTCATGGTGTATAAGTCACAAAGAATCAATAAAAAGTTAAAAAAATATTCCTAACAGGATTTATCTTCTTGCTGTCCATGTAACACTGTGCAGTAAATGTTTGTTGGTTGAAAAACAAAACAAAACAAACCGAAAAACAAAAAGCAAACAAAACAAACAAAATAAATTAAACTTTTTTTTGTAGGCTCATAGGCTGTGTGATATGCTTTGGTCAACAGAAAACAAAAGAAATAGTTACTCTAGCCTCTGCTTTTTATAAGCACTGGTATATTTCCATTTATTTTCCCATAGAATCGATCTATCATGTAAGAACTGTAACTATGTTGAATTCCCCCATGCTGTGAGCAATTTCAACCTAGCTGTATTAGCTTTAGAAAACTCAGCAAAGTGTGGGGCTTAAACAACAGAAATATATTTCCTCAAAATTCTGACGCCCAGAATTCTGAGCTCAAGGTCCCAGCAGGATTGGCTTACTCTGAGAACTCTCACTTGGACTTGCCAATTTCTTCTGATCGCTGCCTCTTCACAAAGCTGCATCTCCTCTGTACCAGCGCACACCTAACATCTCTCTTATATGAACACACATGTTGGACCTGTCTCATCCTAATATGTTCTTTTTAACTTAATTCTTTGAAACCTTTTCTCCAAACACGGCTATATTCTAAGGCGCTGGGTTGTGACATTGTTGAATAAATGGGAACACTGATCAGCAGACAGCACTAACTACGAGCAAAGATAATTAGAGACACTCAGCTAGCACCAAAGAAGATAAACACCAGAAACCTTGCATGCAGCTTCTCTCATTACTACCACAAGTCATTTCAGTGTGGAGGGAGGGTACAATGGCGACGAATAGCAGGGATAGAGTGAAGCCTAAATTAATATGGGTTGGAGATGATGGTCTATAAGAAAAAAGGTGGTTTTCTTTGAAATACTAAAATTTGTGAACTCTGCTTTAAGATGGAAGCTAGGTTTTTCTTATGGTGTCATATAGTAATTTGAATGAAAATGGCTTCCATAGGCACATATATTTGAGTGCTTGGTCCCAAGTTAGTGGAATCCTTTGGGAAGATTTAGGAGGTGCCACATTATTGGAGGATGTGTGTCAATAGGTGGTGAGCTTTGCAAACTCATATCAGGTCCCGTGTCATGCCTCTTTCTGTCTCTCTCCCTCTTTCTGTCCCTCTGTCTCTCTGCCTGTCTCTGTCTGTCTCTCTGTCTCTCTCTGTCTCTCTATCTCTCTCTCTGTCTCTCTGTCTCTCTGTCTCTCTGTCTATCTCTTTCTGTGTGTGTGTGTGTGTGTGTGTGTGTGTGTGTGTGTGTTGCCTGCAACTTGCAGATCAGATGAGAGCTTTCATCTACTGCTCCAGCACCATGCCTGCTGCCATGCTTCCCTCAGTGATGATCATGGACTAAAGCTCTAAAATTATAAGCAATCCTCCAATTAAATGCTTTCTTTTATAAATTACCTTGGTCACGGTGTTTCATGGCAGCAATAGAACAATAACTAATAGAAGCACGTAGCACAAATTCCAAAGAAATTGCACCTGCTGTGCTTGCAGATCCCAAAGTCAAGGAACTGGACTGCCCTTGTAACATTTCGCTATATTTATATTCTAGCTGTGATTACATCCCTATGTATGATTCACATTTTGGTATTACCATGGCTACATCTGTTATCCTAAAAAATCTGAAGCTTGAACTACTGTAACACAGTTCCAGCTGGTCTAACAGCTTCCACTCTCATTTCTCTTACTCTGTTGGAATGATATTTCTAAAGTGTCAGGGTGACCTTATCTGAGCCTGCTCGCTTGGTGATCTCACCTAGCCTCATGGATATCCGTTCAGTCTAGATACTGATGTCACAATATTTATTGACCAGCAGAAACTCTCCCGTGAACCCTAGGCATATGTATTTGTGCTACTACCTACTCTGCATCTGTCTTTGGAGCTCAAGAGATGCCTTAAAGCAACCCCCAAACAGGATGGGGTTCTTTATCTTTTCAGTTTTGTCCTTTACTTTTTCCTATTTCGGAATATCAACTAGTCCATGTGATTCCTTAGACAAAAGAGCCAATATCGTATTTTAATTAGATCTGATGTATGTATAGGCTAAACAGTGTTTGCAGGAATCAGGATATAAACCCACTCAGTCACTTTCACATACTGCAAACTCTCTCTGAATGCTTTACCCTCTGTCGAGCTCCTCTGTTGTCTTACAGATCACTTCGAAACTCCAAATAGCAGGTGCACAGCAGACACTCATGCTGCTCAATGAATGATGCCATGAGGAATAGTGAATTATGGTTCTACCCACTTGACTTATAGGATAACTTCATATTCCTTTCTTTTAAGGTCAAGATGTTTTTAATTATTTATTTTGTATATTGTTAGACATCCCCTGTGTTTTTATTAAAATTCTAGGCTGGAAATTATGGCTGAAACAGTAGACTATTTACTATAAGTGTCTCATATAATTAACTGTATGTCCCTGGGAAGCTTCTGTGCTATTGAAGATTTGATTTCCACGTTGAACAACAAAAATCACCAGCACCACTACCACCACCACCAGCAATACCCAAAAACCAAGCTCACTGGAGGTAGTCCCTGCTCCACATAATACAGAAAATATAGACAAACAGGTATGATATTGGATCTTTACATCTGGAATGTAAACTTTATATCTACTAGCTGACTATTTATTTCCCAAGTGTTTAATGGAGTTGTAACATCAGAAGAAACTCAGTAAATGTGTGTGAACTGCCAGTTGAAGATTACATGGACTGGTATGTGGTGTTGGAATTTCAAAGGTAGTTTGGTGTAGCAGAAAGGGTCCTGAGTTGTGATACAGAAGAGAGACCAAGCTACTTAACTTCATCCTCATAAGTTTGGCTTCTTCATTTGCCTCTAACGTAATGAGAGGGTAGGTTTTAATTAACACTTATGGGACCATAGGAGAACAGTGTCTGTAAATTTGTTGTCAGTAGGAACTGTAAAGGTAGTTTTCGTTTGTTGGATGTTTTTAATGTAAGGGCTCAGGTACAGAACATCCTCATGGAATCTCTATCTCACACATTCTTTCCAATAGTCTTTTCATGAATATTGTAAAGTAGTTAATACGAACCCTATCCCCACATAAGTAGACCACTAGGGAAGGTTTACAGGGTAGAACATCAGTGTTAGAGCTGAGATGGGAATCCAGGTTTGTATATCTGACCACCTTAGGGTTTTTCCGAGTTAAACTATGTCTCTTCTAAGCCTCCATGCTTAAGGATGCACATAAAAAGGCAGTACCCATGTCTGGCAGGAAACAGTCTTGCTTCTTGAACACCACGTTTTTTACCTCCAGGAGCGAGTGATATGATCAGTTAGAGAGGAGTCTAGCCACATAAATAATTAATTTTTAAAATGGTGATTAACTCCATGCTCCCATTCTGTTTTCAATAAATACAGTCTGTCTAATCAATCAGTAGCATGTATTAATAAATATCATACAAAATATTCTCACTAATAAGCTTGTTTTCTATTAGGGAACTAACATGTGGTTTTATGTGGAGTTTCTGAAGGAAAAAAAAAGTATTCACATTTGCTTCATTGCACAGATTACATGGTGCCTTGATTCTGAATCTGACAAGCAGCAAGTTGCTCGCTTGTATATGTTTGCTTGAGATATATTTAATCTGCTATTAATTTCATGAGGAGTGTTACTACCCACCCTCATCCCACCTGCAACCATGGTGGATGACTTACCAGGACTGTAAAATAATTATAGACCACATTCAGTAACAGCAAGCATGAAGGTAACAATCATACCCTTTCCTGGTAGCTACCCATTGCAAATGATGTCTGGCTATTTGTTTTTTTCGTATAGATCCTTGTGTTGACTATGTTTATAGGAAAAGTAAACATAGTCATATTAAAATAAATAATAAAATAGAAGAAAACATCATTGGTGTATTTAAATAACAGCATGGGAAAAGGTCTCTTAATATTTATTTGACTTTTAATCAGATATATATGTTGGATGCTAAATAGCAGTAATTCTCCTGAATGAAGTTTGGGGAAAACTCAGTTTTCTTCTTTCTTAACGTTGTAGAATTTATAATATGTATTTTGTTGGCTACCTTACGCAGGTTTCATTCAGACTCATTTGAAAATCTAAATGAAATAAGTTTAAAATAGGAAACTAATTTGGTGGTAGATAAGTCCTTTATAATCACAGTAATTCTTCCTTCCATTTTCTCCCTTTAATCCTTCACATATACTGCTCCTTACACTCCTTCAAAGCCAGGGCCTCATCTTCTTTTTTTTTCATCAACTGTTATTATATGCATATAAATATTTATATATTCACATATAGTCTTAAATATAATCCAATTAACTAGCGATGCTAATTACAATAAAGAAACCTTATAATAACAACAAGACTAGCACTTGACCAAAAAGTGAGGACCATAGCCTAGTCAACGCAACATAATTGACCTTTGAATACTTTCCAGGTTTCCTTCATAAGGTTTTGTCTCTAGTTGTACATTAGTTTTCATTTCTTCCACTGAATTTTCTTATTGTGGGTCAACTCTATTCCTCATTAATATATACCTATGAGTAGCAAAGTCATTGAAGCATGGTACCTACTCAGGAAAGCATTGGTGCATTCAGCGTGCTAGAGGGAAATGGTTAAAACTAGATGAGGCTTGAGGTGAGGAATGTTGTCTCAATCTAAAATTCTACTAGAATAGGAATGCTGCGTGTTAAATATAATTTATTATAAAGTGCAGAGGTAAAGGAATAACCCATTCTTTTTCATTTTCTTTTGACAGATTTTCATCCCTTGTATTTTTGTCAAATTAAATCAATCACTACAGAGCTATGATGATTTATGGTCTTATTCACTCAAACCAAATTTAGCATTATGCAGACTCATGAAGTTTTGGCAACTTATTTTAATGAAAATTTGATTGCTTGTCAGGATCATTGGAATAATTGCCAGTTAGACTTATATTAATGAACACATTTAGGTGAAGATTATAAAAAATGGAAAATTATCATTTTTTCCTGGAGTGGTTCTTTGTCAGCAACTCACTGTGATACATACTGCCATAGATTTGTTTTTAGTTTTAACCACAAAATATGTACTTGCAGAGCATGCTATTTAAGGAATGTACGCTAAATTTGAAAAATAATTTATTAAGCTCCTAACAATACATCCTTTGTGAACCAAATTATGCTTTATAAAAAAGAATGAGAAAGATAAATCCTGTTGCAGTGATCTACACCTGATGCTCTACGTTTGATTTCTGTGCTGTGTGTTGGGTTCCATGGAAGACAACTTGTGTTAACAGCCTTTGTGTCGGAAGTTGGTTCACACAGCAGTCTATCCATGTTTCAGATCTGTGCTATATGTGTTGAGGTCCATGGACAACACCTGGTGTTAACCATCTCCTGGAATGAAGTTCATCCATGCAGCAGCCTAACTGACACTCCTTACTTATGATCTGTGCTGTGTGAAATGGGCTCCATGGACGACAACTTCCATTAACAGTCTTCTTGGATCAGGTTGATTCACACAATAGCCCTCCGGTGCCCTGTGTTCGAGATTTATGCTGTGAAGGTTGTGTTGAAAGCACAACAATTTGTGTTACCAGCCTCTTTGGAAGAAGCTCTTTCTAAATGTACTGTGTATTTAGTTCTAGGATCCAGTGCTAAGAAAAACAGCAGATCTCAAGGCATCCATAAAACAGCAATGTATTCTTTTAAGTGTTTATCCTCCAAGTGATATCTGAGTTTGTGGTGTCAAGTGGGCATTCCCAGACAGAAACATTGATATGGGGAAGATTAGATGAAACTTGAGGAATCTTTAGAAACACTCACCCACCCAAAATCTGTAGAAGCAGGTTCTTTATTGACTTCCTGATAGTGCTAGCTGTCTCCAAAAATCTAGTTTCTCCTATCTACATATACTGTTCAGTTAGATTGCAAGCTCCATATGACTAAATTTGGCCCATTTATGCAAATAAAAGTGATGAATGAAATCTTTGCATTATCTTGACATGAAAACGTCACGTTAATTCCTCCAGATGATAACCTTCACCTTTCTGCTGGTTTGGAATCTGGGGGTAGATCAGTTTAAATAACACTGGTACACTGTACTCTACATCGGACAGCAGGACACCGTAAAAGGAGGAACTTGTGCTTCTGAATAAAGTCCCAGTAGAGCAAAACTAACTTATCAATCTGACCCAAAGCAGCTGTGACTTAGAGCAAAATTAAAACATTATCTTACTTACAGGATTGTTTCCAGGGAATGAATAAGCTTAGCAACTTTAGAAACGTTTCTGGTGATTTTTGCTTTATACAATGTTTGCCTTTATTTTTCGTAGAGAATACTTATATTCCCTGTTGTGTTATATTATAGATAGAAAATATAAAACATAGGTTGTCTCTTTTGCTTAAAAATTATTGATGATATGTCTCTCTATGTGTTGTGTATGTGCATGTGTCTGTGTGTGAGTGTGTGAGTGTGTGTGTGTGTGTGTGTGTGTGTGTGTGTGTGCCTGTGTATATGCTGATGGGTATTTGGGCATCCACACCCTGGAGTGTGGAGACTAGAGGACATCATTGTAGAGTCCTTTATCTGCTTCTGTACAGTATCTACAAATGGAGCTTAAGTCACTAGCCTTGTGTTGCATGGGCCTTTACCTTCTGAGCCTTTCTCTTGCCCTCTTTGTTCTTCAAACCCCAGGAAGAGAATAATTATAGGAAAAATTATACTAGTTTCTTCCAGGAATTGAAAAGGCAGAATGAAAGCCACTACAAGAGTACTAAATGTCTACATTTGTCTTTAGGTAAAATGATTTGTGTCTTGTAATAGTTTACGAGGTAGGGGTAGTCATATAAAACATAAACCAAAATTTGCGTGTAAAGCAAAAATTTCTCTAGGAAGAGCTTTCAGAGAAAGAGAGAGTCAGGGTTCAGAGCAGCAGAGCAGTAACAATGGCACTCATGATTATGAGGATAATAGAGTCATACTAACAGCAGCCACAGTTCGAGTGTCAGTATGACAGGCAGTCTGTGTTCTATGCTACATATTCATTTTTTTTTTGCAAAGAATATGTGAGGTGTTGTTCCTACAATTTTATATGGTAAAATAAATGAAGTCTAGAGAGATGGGCTTTGCACAAAATAGCCAGAACAAGGATTTAGTTACCTTAAATTTTTTTACTTTGTAATAGGCTGACTTTCATGCAGAAAAAAAAAAAAAAACTTAGCAGAATTGACACTATTGTCGTAAGAAAGGCCTGCTTATAAATTTTGACCTGGTTATTGTTGGAAAAGTTGAATTTTGAGAGTTTCTAGCATTTCTTCTGAGTAGTTCATTCGCCAAAACTGTTTAGCAAAGGATAAACTTTATGTTGAACACCTGCTTTGCTTCCTGAATTCCAGAAGTTGAGTATGCTAGGTACTGAATTTCTAATGAGCATTCTTGCTAGACAACATTTTATAAGTGTTATCGTGACTCATGGCTGCAAGAACTAAGCATATTTCATGTGACTAAGAAAGGCCTTTCAGAGGCTTGCATTGGGCTTTCTCCTAATATTGCTCTGCATGCTTGCTCCCTTTGTGATTTTTTAATTACTTTGATATAATAAAAGCAGCATTATAAGTAAAACCTTGCTAAGTCCCGTAATTTCTCATAGCAAATCATCAAATATCAAAACCATGGACAACTTTTGAACTTTTGACATACTTATCACCAATGCCATTTTTTCCCCCTTTGGAGAAAATAGAACTTAATTTTCTTCATGCACACAGAGGGAGACTGTATAACTTTACTCTCTCTTGACATCAGAGGTCTGAATGAAATCAGGTTCTGAATTCTAGTCACCATATTGGAAGCAGAAGAGATGTATACTTGTGAAACACCCAGTTGATCTGTCCTAATCTCTTTTTTCCTAATTGTGACTCAGCTGTAGATGCTCCGACAACAAGCAATGGCACCATAGGCAAGAATAAAACTACTATGGAAAACAAATGTTCTCAGTAAACTTGCAAAGCAGAACTCTTACTATGTACCCAATGACCTACAGGAGACTATGAGATAAAACATCAAACAATAGTATTAAGCCATTGAAATTCATGGGCAGTTGTAATAAGGAATCTGCTATAGGACAAATTACAAGTGGGAATTATCACTTGAGAAATGCTCCTCTGCCCATCTCTTCCTTGCAACTCTTGAAACATGCCATGTAGGTCAAAGAAATTCTGAAGCTACAGCAGTTTCAAAGTGATAGATAGATAGATAGATAGATAGATAGATAGATAGATAGATAGATGATAGATAAGATGCATGCATACAAACATATATACATAAATGATAGGTATATAGATAGAATAAATGTGGGTGATTATGAAATATTTGTGTGTGTGTGTGTGTGCTTGTGTATGTAGATAGATTCCTATGTGGGTACACATGCATTTGTATAAAGATGGTTGTGGAGGCCAGGGAACAACTTTTTTTTTTAAAGAGGAAAATGTATAGGGGTCACATAGTGTAGGTTTGCTTGAAGAAGGGAGAGTGTAAGTTAAGGCCTGTGAGGAGGAAACTTGTCAAGCAGTATCTTAGGACTGCGGCAATGCTAACAGGACACAGCACAGGTGTCTGGGGAAAATCAGAAACAGCTGGCTGAGCGATCATGGTCACTGAAGCACAGGGAATATCAGCTCAAGGATTTTACTAGTAATAGGTTCCAAACATTTTTTGGGGGGGATGAATATTTGTCTCATTCCATGGCTACAACTGAACATTACAGGCAGAAAAATAAGAAGGTATATGTCTATATGTTTATGTGTGTTTCTCCCCCAACCTTGGATCTTTTATTCTGTTTGTTTTGTCCTATTCTGCTTGGGTTGGTTTTTAATTTTTCTTATTTTATTTTAATATTATTCTTTAAATGTTCATTTGTTTGCTAATGAAAAATAAGAAGGGTATATGTTTAGAAGGGAGGCACATGGAAAGAGTCCCAGAGGAGTTGAGTGTGGAGAAGATATAATCACAATATATTGTATAAGAAAAATTGGTTTTCAACAAAAAAAAATTAGAAAAAAAGAATAAATGTTTACTTAGTTCATGATTCTAAAGAATAGTGTCTTAGGGTTTTATTGCTGGGAAGAGACACCATGACCAAGGCAAGTGTTATAAAGGACAACATTTAATTGGGACTGTCTTACAGGTTCAGAAGATCAGTCCATTACCATCAAGGCAGGAGCATGGCAGCATCCAGGCATGCATGGCTTAGGAAGAACTGAGAGTGTTGCATCTTGATCTCACTGCAGCCAGGAGAAAACTGATTCTTTTACCCTGGGTGGAACTTTAAAGCCCACCCCAGCACTGTCATACTTCCTCTAACAAGGCTACATCTCCTAACATTACCACTCCCTATGGGCGAAGCATACTCAATCCACTACAGATGGGAAGCTTTAAGTAATATAGCCATATTGTTGAAGTGGACACTGTATGTTCTCAAGGCCGTGAAGTGCATCAACCTGGAAGGACAGAACATCTTAGCTCATACTTCTCCTATTCTTGTAAGGCTACTTTCCTTTGAGTATGACTGCAGCCTGAGATATTTGGTTAACTGTAATTATTTCCATGGCCATGCTTCCAAATGCCATCGTTGATTTAATATTGGACTCTCTTAATAATGAATAAAGGGATGGTATTTTCATAACTATTTTAATGGGGGGACATTCAAGTGATAGTAAGGTGTAAGAGTATTGGGTTTCTCTTCTAATGGCAATAGAAAATCAATGGTTTTAAGTAGGAAGGTACTGGAACTTACTTGTTCTGTAGAATACCTCCTTTGGGTTTACTAGGGAGGACCGTCCAGAGAGAGACAAGATCAGGACCAGAAATGTCATAGCACCATGGCAACTGAGCATATGGGAGAAGCAAGAGGCAACACAATGATAGAAGCCTGGATTACTTGACCAAACTTGTGATTAATTACATTGGGTGGGGGGAGGGGTCCGAAAAGTAAGTCTAGGAGTTTAGAAAGAGGCCTTTCTTACAAAGTTATTATATATTGTAGACTCTACAATATAATATAGACAATGTAGTGGATCATTTGTTGATGCTAAATAGGAATTGGAGGAAAAAGAATTGTAAAATGTAATAAAAGTAAAAAAAAAAAATTAAAAACCAGGCACCACATGAGTGAACCTAGTCCACACAGACGAAGCATAGTCCTAAGCCAACTTTTATTTCCATGTTTAGAGTTGAATGGGGGAGACTGAGAAGTTATACGGGGAAAGATTGTTCCCACAACAGTTCCAAGGAAGTTCTTCTTTGGAAGAATGGTGGAGCAAAACAGGAGCATGGCCATCCTGCCATTTCCTAAGAAATTTTCAAGTAGGCAAGAGAAGTTGAGGCGGTGAGGTGTCAAATCACTAGACTACAAGCCAGGCCAGACTCAACATGTCCAAGAGCAGGGTATTCTAGTTGTTTAAACATCAAATGGAATGTTTATGATTAATTGCTAATGGTTAAGGAAGAATAAGTAGTTTATACAATACATGCATTATTAATATGTTTGTCACAAGAATTCAAGAATTTTTACACAAACACACACACACACACACACGCACGCGCGCGCACACACACACACACACACACACACACACACACACACACACACGCAAGCTCATACACACAGAGTGGGGAGAGGGAGAGTTTGTATACATGAAAGAATATGTAAGATCAAAGATGTAGGTTGCTAATTGAACACTAGCCAGCACGTGCAACACCCTGAGTTTGATCTTTAGTGCTGCTGCTATGTGTGTATGTATATAAATATATACATTTACAAAAATAAAGAAGCAAACTATCTAGTTAGAAGTGGCTTCAACTATCAAGGTGTGATAACAAATTTATGTCGCTAAGTCAGGTACCTTTATTTATATTCCTCCATATGTTCCCACATATTTAATATGACATTTTATTAGCTTAAAATAAGAAAGAAGTAAACCAGGGGAGCTATAAGTATTGTAGACTATCGTGAACATGAACTATTCCTGCACAAATGCAAAGATTTCAAGGTGAGGCCTACCATATAGTTTTCAATGTGAATTTAGAACAATATGAAGAAATAACTGAAGTGCTACAAGGTCTACGGTTAACACTCAAAACTGAAGACACTCTGCAACATGAACTCCCATTCAGTGTCTCACACACCTGAGCAGTAAAACCCTGGGCCAAGATACATCAGGGTTCTGAAGGAAGATTTGAAAAAGCTTCTGTAATGTGATGCACCAAATACAGAAGAACTAGCCACACAAGAGAGGCTGACCACACCTACAGAAGGATATGATCAAGACAGTATCTGGTCTGTGCTGATGCTTGGAAATCAGAAAGAAATCAGGAACTTTAGTAAGACCTATAAACTGACCAGGATATATGAATATTTTTCCCCAGAATCTGGTGTGTGTGTGTGTGTGTGTGTGTGTGTGTGTATGTGTGTGTGTGTGTGTAGAATTATTATGACTCAAATGTGTTAATGCATGTACCCTATTAATTATTTTTTCTGTTTTATGTGTTCACAGACTATAGACACTACAATATAATATGCACAATATAGTGGGCCATTTACTGTCTTACCAGAATACTGGTGAGATAGAGTCTTGCAAAAGTTCTTCTTCCTGGAAGTCTGACAGAAGTTTGGCTTTGGTGTCAGAAATAACATTTTAAGTGTGCTCTTCTTATACCTGACTACTAAATTACCTGAGTAACACTGGTTTAGCTTTTGTCTGAGTTTTTCAAGAGATGAATGAAACCAGTTATACCGACATCCTCCGATGATTGGAAAAGAACATTGCAATCATTAATGTGCTGATACGAAGACAGAACCTACCAGGTGAACTGACTTTCTGAAGGTTATACAATCTGCATGTGGAGCCTTTTCTCAAGAATAACCGAAGAGAGTCATGCTCCCTGCCCCTTCCTGCTGTGATGGCACAGGTGGGACTCAGTGCTTTTCATGCAAAACGACTGTGTCAAAAACATAGAGCCCTATAATTTCTCCTTCATCTATTTTAAAAGTCTTAGTGCAGGAGTCAGGAAGATCTTAATGTAGGCATGGGGTACATGAAGAACTCTTGGGTCACATTGGTCCCTTTGGCCATAATATCAAATTAAACTCTTATGGTGATCAAGAAAACAAACAAGCTAACAAAGCTGTCTCTCTTTAAAGACCTCCCTCCCCGAGGAGATATGAGTTACAGGCAATGAGAGGAGCCTGGGGCCGCATTTGATGTGACTCCAGACCAAATTCAGGACTTTGCACAACAGGTGTTGTTCCTGCTCACTCACAAATCCCACTGAGAGGGCATGCTGTGTGACCTGTGAGGCCACAGAGCCACATCTTTTTGAGTTTCCTCATGCTGAGTACAGAAGTACACAAACATGGGGGCATGATATGTTACTCATCATGACTATTCTACGTTATATACAGCTGTGATTTCAGGGTCAAATGTCCTTTGCTGGACCTATAGGATAGATATATAGGAGTAATCTGACATGGCAGAAATGAGCCTATAAAAGGGCCATTTTGCAAGGGAGTATAGAAGCCGCTAGAAGCTGAGTGACCTTACATGATAAACAGCAAGGGACTGAGCTCTTAAGCTACGACTGTAAGAGACTGAATTTAGTCAGCAACCTCAGAGCTTGGAAACTGAGTATTCCCATGATACAGAAAGAAATGCAAGCCAGACAATGCAGTCCTGTGGCCCTGAAAGATTCTTGTCAGCGAGCAATGCCAAGTAGTTGCTGGACTCCTGAGGCTCAAAACCAGCAGGATGAATGATGTGTTTCTAAACCACAAAGTAAGCTACAATTGTTGTGCGTCAATTAGAATCAGTTATGCATCAAATACAGTGCAAATATCTATGATTTTAGTCAAAAAAAACCCCAGATGGTAATGCAATAATTTTAAGTAAAAAATATATTAAATAATATTAAAGTGATGCCTTAAATACTTTGACCTCTTAGGTTTCAAAGCATTTGAAGAAAAGGAAGTAGGCAGAGACCCAAGAGAAGAGGGAACTGACTAAAACAGAGAGGCTGACCTCTGTGTTCCGATCTCTTCCTATGCTTTTAAAAACAGGAAACTCAGCTGTTAAAAAAAATGACATCATGACATTTTCAGGCAAATTGATGGATTCAGAACACATCATCCTGGGTGAGGTAACCCAGAACCAAAAAGACAAACATGGTATGTACTCACTTATGAGTGGATATTAGCTGTTAAGTCAATGACAAACATGCTATAATCCATAGACAGATGGGCTAAATAACAAGGAGAGAGCTATGGGGGATGCATAGATCTCCCTGGGAAGAAGAAATAGAATAGATTCTATGGATGGGCTGGGGATGTGTGAAGATGGGGACAGGAGGGATCTGGCAGAGAAAGGGAGGGGGAGATGAAGAGAGAGTAATGGATGACATGACAATAACTGGAAATAAAAAGGGTATTTGAAATGATAATGTGAAAACCCAGTCCAGTAGAAACTTTCAGAATTCTATGAGTGTGACCCTAGTGAGGACTCCTAGTAATGGAAGATTCAGTTAGACTAAATAGACTAAACTAGGCATGCTCTGTAATCAGGCAAGGCTTCTAGAGTTGGGACTGGGACACCAATCCAGCCACAACACTTTAGACATACAATCTGTCCTGTCTGCGAAATGGGAGTGACTGGCCTAATTTGAGGCCCACACCACTAGAGAGAACCCATAGCTAACACTACGTGGATGACCAGGAGCTAAAGGGTGGATAGCCAATGATAGAAAAAATAATCAATAAATTAATTTATAAGAATATCCTTATATACTCACAGATCGGCACCTAGCCTTCTCCTGTCAGCTAACAGATGTAGAGATCCAAAGCCCAACCTTAGGCAGAGAAAGAGAGAGATCCCAAATTGAAGATCTCCATTTAGTCCCTCTCCTTGGAGCTCAGGGAACCCCAAGGAAGTTGGAAAGGAGGGACTGTAAAACGCAGAGGGGGTCAAGGACACCTGGAGAGCACAGCCCACAGATTCAACTAAGCAGGGCTCATAGGAATTCAGAGATTGAAAAAAGCAACCACAGATCCTGTGGGTTTGGCAAGGTCCAGCTTGATATTTTTGTGGCACCCTTAACAGTGAGAGTGGGGAGGGGGTCTCTGACTCTTTCATCTGCCATTGAGATCCGCTTCCTACTTGGTTGCCTCACTGGGCATTGGTATGAAGGTGGATACTTCTGAGAGGTCAATTTTTTTCTGGAGAAAAACAGGTGTGGATCTGGTGGAGAAGTGAGTTAGTGTGGAAGTAATGGGAGGAATTAAGGGAGGGGACACTGTGGTTGGGAGTATTGAAAACAAAGCAAAACAAAGATCCAAATAAAGCAAAACAAATCAAAACACACACCCCACCCTACCCCCCCCCAAAAAACCCAGGAAAAGTGGCCTATAAGTTATGAATTAATGAAAAAAAAAATACCAAGGAGACAGGACCGTATTGAAACTCAAACCCATGAAATCTTAAAATTAAAATGGTTCTCTGGATCCTATGTATGATATGATATTTTTAATGTAGAAATTTGGACATTTGAAACAAGCAAAAATTTCTGAGCATAACCTAACCCCAGAATGAACAATACCAAAATCACCAAAACCTGGTAGTTTCTTCAACCCATGTAGACATTAAACACACACACACACACACACACACACACACACACACACACACACACA
>JANHMN010000007.1:38402621-38451040 GCA_030674055.1 Rhabdomys pumilio | reverse complement strand
CACACACACACACACACACACACACACACACACACACACACACACACGTAGGGGCGAGACGTTTGTGGCTTGGTGGGCTGGAAAGATAGTTGAGTCAGTAAATTGCTTGTCTTATAACACCTTGAGAACCTGAGTTTGATCCCTTGAATCTCTGTGGAAAATGGTAGTGTCGTGAACCATGTCTATAATTCCAACATGGCGGGAGGTGACTACAGGAGAACATCTGAGCTTGCTAAATGGAAGCCTAGCCTACTTGGTAAGCTCCAAACAAGGGAGATAATGTCTCAGAAAACAAGGTAAGTGGCACCTAAGTAAAGGAACAGAAGCTTAATCTCTGGTGCTCATGTGGCACACAGATGCACAAATGCATACCCACATACCCACACTCCTGCCCCCACATACACATAAAGCGGGGGGAGAGACATGACATAAAGGAAAATCAGGTCCCCTTCTTGCACTTATTCCCTCAAGTTCATCCTGGTCCTGTGGTTATTCTTTCATTGAATGTGTTTTTCTGATGTTTCCTTTGATCAGGGAAAGGCCATGGACCTTGTTTAGATTCCAGGTGGCTCTTTGACACTGCTTTGTGGTGACATTTCTAGCCATGTCTCACATGGACTCTGAAACTAGACAGCCTGGTGCTGAACTTTGCCTCTGCCATAAACAGGAATTTTCAGTGTGTTTGGATGTCTGTGGCCCTAAATTTTATAAGCATACACTAGTTTGTTGTTTAAAATATGAAGTAGTTACTGGAATGCTTATACCCAAAAATGAAAATAAATCTCAACAAAAGACTTTAATTAAGAAACCCTTTCATGACCCATCCTTGTCTAACAATCAATTAAACTCTCCCAGCACTGGTTTGTCAAAGTCAGTCAAAGTTCCAGTCAGTGTTGACTGTATTCAGATCTAAGAGATGAGAAAAAGGATGCCCACGCTTTGGACTCTCACAGGGCAGTGTGCTCCTGACCCCTCCCCTACGCATTTTTAGTGTTCCTCTGAAAACTGGGTAAAGGTGAAGTTAAAAAGAACGGCCTTACATTCTTAAATCCTCTGTAAAGAATCTGAAGTTCTTTCTTGGTGAATTTGCTCTGAGCCTCCAGCAGCTCCAGGGCTTCAGGCCGATGCCTGACAGTGGCCATCTCCAGCTCATCTTCGACGCTGTCTGCAGAGGAAAACCAGAGAGAGACTTGAGCATAATTGTTGCTTCCTGAGATTCAGAATGAGCAACGCAGAAAAACAGGGCAAAACAACTTCCTAGATTTCAGCGACTTGTCACTCCAGGAAGGATCCTCATGCTGACAGAAGCTATCTCCATTCCTCAGATTTCACAATATTCAACATAGACTTTGCTGCATGATTTTTCTCAAAGAGCCATTGATCAGTGTAATTTTTATAATTCTAGGATTTATAAAGAACTTGAAATGTATAAGAGTCATCGACTGAACTTTCTGTTTGTATATTAAGCACTAGTTTTAAATATAGAATTGTATAAAAATCCCTACCATTTAATATATCATGCGCATACCACATGGGACTCTGCTGTACTTTCTGAGGATTCCATTCAAATGGGGTGGGTACTTTTTATTTGTTTGTTCATTTGTTTGTTTTATAGGCTCTACAAATGAAATATCCAGACCAGGTACTGAGGAAGGTAAAGCCGGACTAGCCGAACACCAGCTTTCTGCAGCTCACCAGAAGGACTGGGGCCTTGAGGTACTTGGAACTAGATAGTCTATTGTGTGTCGTGCAGTGAATACAGTTTAGATGAATGCTATCATACTAGTATATCTTACTCTGTGACTATATATACAGTGTAATTTATCAAAGATGCTTTGTGTAGAAAAAGTTTTGTACCAATATGACTGGGAATTGATATAAACTTTAATGCGATTTTGGAATACAGTCATGTAATCTATCTTCTTTTTTAATATATCAATTTTCAGAACTTGCAAAGCCTGCTTGGCATTGTATAATACAATATAGCCTAAAGATTTGTCAAGAGGAAATGTTCCACCCTCAAGCAACATCTAATACTGTGTGTATATTTAGCCTATGCCTATATAAACACAAATCTGAAGGAATTGTGCCTCAAAGAATAGCACTCCTTAGTTCAGTATCTATGCAGTAAAGAGTGAGGTGGATCTGTCAGTGAATATTCTTTGTTAAAGCTCATCCACTCCTCACAAGAATTCAGCAGGAAAGCCTATTCATTGGCCACAGATTGCAGATATGAAAGACTGAGACTAAAGAGAAAAGAGAGTGCACAGTTCCTCACATCCCATGCGTGCGGGTCCTGCAACTTAAGCCCCACAGGTCAATTAGAAATGTACAGATATGCAGCGGTTGCTATGGCAATGTATCATCTGTGGCACACAATCTCCAACTGTCTCCTGAGGGCACTAGAGGTAGGGCTCTTTATGGTGAATAGAGGATCAGGAGAAACTGAATCTAACTCTTGCTCTCAGGACTTTGCAGGAAGCAAATAATGGCAAAGGAACTAATATGTGCAATGGCTGTGCTTGTCAAAATAAATGACACAAGATGCAAAAAAAAAAAAATCAGACAAAATCAGGTACGTTCATGGTGATATGACTTGCTGACAGGAGCCTAATATTAACATCACTTGAGAGGTTCTGCTAGCACCTGACTAATACAGATACAGATACAGCCAATAATGAGACAGTGCCCAGGAGCCCCAGTAGAAGAGATAGGGGAAGGACTGAAGGAACTAAAGGAGAGTGCAGCCCCATAGGAAGAACAATATCAACTAATCAGATTCCCCAGAGTTCCCAGGGACTAAACCACAAACCAAAGAGTATACACGGAGGGATCCATGACTCCAGATACATAAGTAGCAGAGGATTCTCTTATCTGACATTAATGGAAGAGGAAGCCCTTGGTCTTGTGGAGGCTTGATGCCCCAGTATAGGGGAATGCTAGAGCAGTGAGGTGGGAGTGGGTGAGTGGACAGAAGAGCACCCTCATTGAGGCAAAGGGGAAGAGGGAGAGGAGAGATGGGATGGGGGTTTATGGAGAGGTTGCCGGGAAGGGGGGTATCATTTGAAATATAAACAAATAAAATGATTAATAAAAATAAAAAATAATAAATAAAATATAAGATGAAACAATTGAAAAAATCATTATTCCACGATAATATATTTTTTGTGACTACCATGAATGAAATTATTTGCCTGATGTATTTTTCAGTCTGTTTGTCATTTGTTTATAGGAAGGTGGCTGATTTTTGTGTCTTGATTTTTTATTCTTCCACTTGCTAGAATTACTTATTCACAAAGGGTACTTTTTTACTAGAATCTTTTATATTAAAGAATTAAGTTCTTCATTAACTTCTCGGGGATCAGATGTTCTCTGATGACCTCTGGGAGCACAAGACAAGCATTTGGTGCATCTGCAAATAGGGACACCTTGATTTCTTCTTTTCCTATTTGTATCATTTATTTTTATTTTCTTCTCTGTCTTAATGCTCCAGCTAAGATTTCAAGCACTATGTTGAATAGGAATGGAAAAAGTGAACACATTTGCCTTGTTTCAGATGTTAGTGGAAATATCTTTTTTTTATTTATTTATCAAATTTCAACTTGTAGGCATAGTAAAGTACATTCTGAATGAATCTCCGGTAGTACATTGAAATAAGACCACAATGGCATCTCATGTAACTAAAACCTTGTATGGCAAAGAAAACTGAGAGGTGAATCAAGAGACAGCCCACAGGATGTGAGAAAAAGTCTGCTAGCCATTAATCTGACTGAGCATGTGTCCAGAATATAGAAATAAATAAATAATACCACATAAACATTCAGAACACAAATTGCTCTGAAATAGAGGCAATGCCATGGAACAGAAAAGTGTTAAAAGAAGAACTCAAATTGCTATAAAACAATTAAACTAATGCCCATCATCTTTAGACATCAGTGAAATGAAAAATGAAACTAAGACTCTATCTCACCCCAAGCTGACTGACCATCTCAGTAATACAGAAGACAACAGATTCTGGTATTGGTATGGTAAAACAGGGACTCTTTTTTTTTTAAATGATGTATTTACATTATACCATATGCATGTCTGGTGCCTGCATGCCTGCAGAGTACCCATGGAACAGGAGTTATGGACAGCTGTAAGACATCATGTAGGTTCTGGGAATCAAAACCGGGCCCTCCACAAGAACAACAAATATTTTTACTATGTGGACCATCTTTCTAGGTACAGGAAGGAGAACACCTAGACACACTGTTGCTGAGGAGGTTAAGTAGTGCACACATTTTGGAAATTAGTCTGGATATTGTTTTTTAAAAAACTAGAAAACTCTATCATATAAGGATATGAGAGATAGCTTCTCAGTTAAAAAGCACTTCATGCTCTTGCAGAGAACCAGAGTTAATTACCCAGCATCCACCACTTAGAGATTCACAACCATCTGTAACTCCAGTTCTTGGGGATCAGATGTCCTCTTATGACCTCTGTGGGCACAAGCCAAGCATTCGGTGCATACACATACATATAGACATGACACTCAAGAACATATAATAAAATGAGAAACTCTAAAAAGTTTAATAATAATAATGATAATCATAATAATAAAAACGAGCTATTCTATGATGCAGATATATGACCCCTAGACATATATCCAATGGACTTTATATCCTACTACAGAGACACTTGTATATTGATATTCATATAGACTCTATTTACAACATCTAGAAAACAGAATCAACCTAGATCTCCATAAACAGAAAAGACATCAGTGATCTTACCTAACACTGGATCCTGCGTACTACAAAACTGTGGTATATACACAATGGACTATTTCTTAGCTCTAATAAAAATGATAATTTATAATTCTAATCGAATGGATGGAACTGGAAAAGAGGGATACTGTTAGGCAATTCAAAAAGAAAGACAAATGCCCTCTATTCTCTCTAATCTGTAGATTACAGCTTTAAATAATTTCTTTTGTTAATTTTGGTATCAAATGGGAGCCAGAACCAGGCCTTTGATGGGGGCTTGTTAGTTGAAAGAGGAGCATAGACTATAAATATGATAAAAGTAGTGATGTGAGATGCTGGGGACAAAGGCTTTAAACAGGGAAGAATGTGGGCATATGGGGAAATCAGGGGATAAAAGAGAGGCTAGCTCAATGGAAGATGATAGAAAAAGCAACATGGAAGCCTAACATTCTCTACCAGCGGAAAAAAATTACTAAAGGGATAATAGAACACATGTAAAATGAAAGATGATTATGGAATACTGAGGACTAAAGAATTAAGAGGGGGTGGGGACAAAGGAATGGGAAAGAGGAGGGGTAGGAGTGGGTTAAGCAATACTCAAGGTCTCTGAAAAAGGCTTATGAAAACCTTAGTAAGGTAATTTCAAATGCAACTTAAAAAAAAAAAACAACAACAACACTTGAACAGATTTATCTCATATGTGAGGACAATGTCCCTTCCAGAAGACATGGGTTACTAAATGAAACACCCAGTGCAAGGCATGGGATGCCTCCATATGAATCATTGACAGGGAAGCTCCGGGGGTCTCTAAAGCAACACAGGCTAGGGTCATTGATTTTTATTAGTCGTCATGATAAACTTGGTAAGCTCCAGGCTACAGGATGAGAAACCAATCTCAAGTTGACCAAAAAATGTCCTTCGTGATGACAAGCTTTCACAATAGCACACGGGTGTTACCTAAGTGAGCTGAAGAAGAAAAGGCATCAGTGATCTTACCTAACACTGGATCCTGCGTAGTACAGTACTGACCTACCAGGCAAGACATGCACACTGCTACAGAACTTGAATGACTGTCAAAGGGATAGAAGTTTCTTTCTTTTTAGATTTGAGACCTGCTCCACAGGGCAGAATTTCATGCCTAGTATTGCAATCTTGGTTGAAATTCCAAATCTTTGGAGGTCATAGACCCTAGGGTAAAACTTGTTATCATTAGTTATCAAATTATCTTCAGAACATTTATGTTTATCCCCATAGATATGGGGCTGCTCTCAACTTTAGCTTGAGAAGCTTATTTTTACAAAGGACATTAGGCAATGGAGAAACACATGACTGGCCAAGGTGTCTTGAATAAGAAGCTGAGTATTTCAGTCTATATAAAACATCTTTATCAGGGCTGGAGAGATGGCTCAGCAGGTAAGAGCAGTGGCTGCTCTACCAGAGGACCTGGGTTCAATTCCGAGCACCCACATGGCAGCTCTCAACTCTCTTTAACTCCTGTTCTAGGGGATCTGACACTCTCAAACAGACATACATGTAGTCAAATTACCAAAATAAAAATACATAAATAAAAAAAAAATCTTTATCACTCTTATTCCACTCCCATGAATCTCCGTGAACACTACTGATGAATAGGACAGAAAGAATGTGCTATCCAGAGAAAGCAGAGAAGCACTATGGAAAGTGTCTTCTAGATATGATATGTTGATACAAATAAATGTCATTCTTCAGACATAAAACATGAGGGCATGATGTCAAGTAGAAAGAACTAACTTTATAAAGACACCTGTAGGCTTCTTTTGCATCATATAAGTAGAATTTCTTCAACCCACAATGTTCTTCCTTCTGTACGTCTGTTAAAATCTATAGGTTTTCAAAGATCCAATCCAAGCATTCCTGCCTCCTCTATGAAGTCTATCCAGGTGGACCCAAAGGAGGTCCTAGTTGTTTGCGACCTGTGGGCCAAGATCTCTTTGGAGGTTGAATATCAGATATTCTGCATGTCAGATATTTACATTACAGTTCACAGCAATAGAAGTAAGAAAAGTTACAGTTATGAAATAGCAACAAAATATTTTTATGGTTGGGGGAGTCACCACAACATGATTAAAGGGTCACAGCATTAGGAAGGTTGAAAACCACTGAGCATGACATACTAACTTTTTCACGTTTGATGTCTCCCTTGTGAGCTTAAAAACATGATGAGCCTCACACATCTTGAGTATCCTCTGGGTCTAATATTTACCCTGGTGACTGGATACATAATAAATGCTGATGGTGCTGGAGCTCCCGTTGTTCTGGAGTCCTGCGAACTTAAAAATTTCCCCCAGAGAAGAACTTTTCAAACTGTGATCTACAGGATACGAGTTGACCTAAAATGTCTTCTTTAGAACCACTGTGCTCCTTTCACTGTTCTGAGAAATATGGAAGAAGCAAAAGTGGAGGAGAGTTTAATCGGATTTTCCAAACCCTCTTTTCAATCACAGGCTGGCCTTGCAGAGACCCGGTGACCTTTACAGTAGTGTGGAACAAACCATTGCATTAACCTCCAACCTCTTTACCATGCAGCAAGTCTGACTACACCACACCCTAGAGACAGTTTCTTTCTCTTGCTGTCACAGACTTGTAGATGCTGCAGCTGAGACAAAAGGCCTAAGGCTGGAGGTCAGGGTGATTGAATTAAGTAGTATAACAGGGTGATTATCTCATGTGATACTCAAAAGGAACCACGCTCAGCATGTCTGCCCGTGGGCTCCCTTGTTTTTCCCACTGACTAGTATTTCTTTATGAAGTTGACCTTCGAAAGGGCTGTTTCTATTTCGAGGCACCCGACAGACTCCATAAAAGATTGTTAAAACCACCGGCAATTGGCAGCGTATGCTAGGTTTAAGAAGCAGCAGCGCTGAATGCAATCAACTGGTTCCTGAGTGGTGACTCTCATAGGAGCACAGCAGCAGCCTGCAGGGGAACCCTTGACTTGGATGCCATCTGGGAACATGCATTCTGGAAGAGTCTAACACAGTGCCTAACGCTGACTAAACTCCTGGTGTGCACCAGGAGATAGATGAGATCTCTTTACAACAATTCCCCAAAGAAAGTATCTCCAACCATCTGTCACACTTGTGGAGACTGAGCCTCACAGAGTGAAAACCATTCAGGGCCAGATTTCACACTGAAGAAAAGACAGGGGCCTGATTTATACCCAAATCTTGATGTCTCAAGGTGACTCTTTTCTTTTCCACAGTCCCTCTCTTGGACCTGAGAGAAATAACAGTGACAAAAAAGAATGGCCACCTCTTGTCATCTGTGTACTACCAAAGTCCTGCTCTCCCTCCCGTCTATTGCTATCTGACTTCTGATCCTTACTTACTTGTATGGAATGAACCGTGTCACCCAGATTCACATGCTGAAAACCCAGGGTCTTGCTGTGGCTTAGATGAGGCTACCTTTAGAGTTTTTATGTGCTGAAATATGTTCTCCTTAGCACTGCTGTGAAAAGACAGTGGGGCATTTAAAAGGCAGGGTGAATGGAAGGTTCTCCTGGCCCCTACCTCTTTCTGCTCTGAGTCTATGCTTACCACACTCCCTGCTCCGTTCATGTGCTTCCTCTATGATGTCTAGCCACGATATAATACAGTAAAGGGGCCCTTGTCAGAGATGGCATCCTCCTGTTTAAACTTTCAGGCCCTGAAACTATTTAAGAAAACCATATGATTTCATCACAAACTCTCCAGCTCAAGTGAGTAAAGGGAAATGAACTGATAATCTGCCACGTGACCGCATTTGGAGGCAAGGCCTTGACGATAATTGGGATTATAAAATGTCATAATAGTGGGGTCTAAATCCAACACTCAAGAGGCCTTGTAAGTTTATGAGGACAGTAAAGGACACCTGAGACCTGCTCACGAAGGCAATTCATCCTGTAGATGCAGCAAAAGCACAGAAACTTACTGCTTCTCTGAGTTTAGACTGGCAGCTTTTAGACTCATGAGAAGGTAAATGTGCCAAACATGTTTGGTCTGTGGCACTCTCTCATCCAATGAAATTCAGGTGAGACACAAAACTAATTAAAGGCTGTCTTGTTACCTAGGCTTCCCAATGGGTCCTAGGAAGTTTGCTGGCCAATTCCATCACTTGCTTTCCACAATATTCTTCAAGAGTAGAATTATCAGCTTCACATTTTCAGATAAGAAAACTGAGTGTTAAGTCTGTACTTCTGGACTTCACCTAAGTAGCTCACAGTCAAGTTGCTAGTTAGGAATGAAACAGACCGGTATCTCTACCTGATCATCCAAGTATTTTAAATGAAATGCCTTGTTTGTTTGTTTGTTTGTTTTTGTTTTTTGTTTTTTGTTTTTTGTTTTTTTGCTTTTTTGCTTTTTTGCTTTTTGGGTTTTGTTGTTGTTGTTGTTGTTGTTGATGTTTTTTTTTTTTCTTTTTTTAAAAATAAAACAGCCATCACTGTTTATGGAACTATCACATGTCATCTCATTTCAATACTAACATTAATTCAGTGAAATATCCTCTGTGGCCTTTGTTTTAATTGGAGCAACCTGGGACCTTCAAAGTTGAAATAACTTATTCAAGGCCACATGGCACCTGGGAATCAATCCTTGCCTTTTTATCACCAATGAGCTGAGTTTAGTCAATTTCAAGTCGTCAGCTGTTTACAGAGATAATAATAGTGAACTCCAAATCTTAAGACATAAGAGGTGCCTTCTGCGACCACCAGGCAAAATGGGCCGAAGTACAGTGTGGAAGTTTCCAGATAGCAAAGAATGGCCTGGCAATAAGAAATATGAGGAAGGCAGATGCAGACGGAATAAGGCTCTTGGGGCCAGGAAAGACACAGGTGGATGTGTATGGAGCTGCTGCTTTGCTTGAGACAAAAACAATGAACCCAAATGGGCTCTGCACTCTTGTGCATTCCCAGGCCTTTGCAAACTAGAAAAACTCAGTCATTTTGCCAAGGAGCTAACCCAAGTGCTACATTTGTATCTGAGATACAATGCAAATAATATTTTAATTCATGGGTTTTCTAACAGATTTAATTGTGATCAGAAAACAGATTCTCAAACCCAGACACCGTTGCACTGTCATGCTGTCTCTTTTTATCCTTTACTCCTTAGATTTATGTCTCTGAGGGCTAAAGATGTCTTGCATTTGAGGCAACAGACCCCGAAAGCCATGGCACAATTGGGCTAGAAACTGGAATTTAAATTACTGGGGAACAACAAGATGAGTTTCAAAATAGGCATCGTTCCCACAACTTTTCTTAAAACACTGTAGAAGCCCATTATAACTGGTCATAATTATTCAAATTTGACCCTACCTGACGTCTCTGTCCTCCTGGATATAACTGCAAAGAATTGTTCTATAGAAAGAAGCATGTGTGTCCTGACCTTTTAAAAAATAGTTTATTCATTCATTTTTAAAATTTTATGTGCATTTGGTATTTGGCCTGCATGTATGTCTGTGACAGAGTTGGATCACTGGAATTTGAGTTACAGACAGTTGTGAGCTGCACTGTGAGTGCTGGGCTATAACTCTGCTCCTTTGGAAGAGCATCCAATGGTCTTATCTGCTGAACCATCTCTCCAGCGCCAGTGTCATGACTTTAAAAACACAAGATTGTGCACAATGATTCTAATGCAACAACCAAATCATCCCGTGGAGAAGGGTGTTGCTGAAGTGGTTACTGGAGGCAGGTTCTACTCACATGGAAGAGGCATCTTCCCTAAGAAGCCATAGTCTCTTTTTTTAAAATTTTCTTTAAATTTATTTAGGGTATGAATATATGTTGTAGTGCTAGTGAAAAGCACATATATCAGCGTGCACATGTAGAGGTCTAATGAGACTTTATGGGGGTATATTCTCCCACTTCTATATGTTGGTTTAGGAAAATGCATTTAGGTTGTCCAATTTAAAGGCAAACACTCATACTAGCAGGTCCATCTTGCTGGCTTCTATTTCTTTTCTTTATTTTAAAATCACATTGGCCTGTTATTCCTACAGCACAAACTTTGGTATATGAGAATGATATATCAGTCAGAGAGAGAGACAGACAGACAGAGAGAGACAGAGAGAAGAGAGAGAGAGAGACAGACAAACAGATACAGACAGAAGCACAGAACAGAGACACTGAGACATAAAGACACACAGAGAGAAACTATGTGAAGCATCTCAATGAGAGGAAGTGAATGTATCTATATAAGATACCTTTCAAGATTCAATATGGTGTTTATTTGAAAATGTGTCTACTGAGGCTGAGCATATGTCTAATTCCATAATTTGGAAGGCTGAAGCTAAAAGATGAAGACTTTAAAGTCAATTTCCTAATGAGTTCAAGAGCCAGCGGGGGTTAATAAGACCCTGTACTAAAACCATCTATATTCCCTATTAGTAATGTAACTTTAAGATTATATCTGAGTAGGAATCAGTTTGTGTAGTCGAATCGTGAACCTCCGTTGGTTTTTTTTTTTCAACAGCACCACTCTCTGAGCTTTTATCCCTAACATGTACCTTTTATTAAATTAATCTGCTAAACTAGTAAGTAGGTAAATAATGTCATGATAATCCTGAATAATTTCTAAAATGCTGTTTATTACTAAATAAGTGAAAGCATGGGCAAGTGGTAAGCATTGGTGGGGTTCCAAAAAGTTTTATCAAGCCCTTATCTCAGTGTTGCTTTATATGAAGGTCCTTCATCATTGGAAACTATCCCCAGAGTCTCTAGAATGAGGGGTTATATTCTTTGATTTGTATCCCAGTCTGACACATCGCCCATAGGAAAAGATGTCTGGAGAAATAAAGGATGGTTTTGTTTTGTTTTTCCTGTCTACAAGGTAAATCCTTTTCTCCTTTTATTTTTATTTCATTTTTATTGTACAGACACAAGGTACACAACCATATTTCTGGTTTTTGATGTCTTAGTTGTCATCTTGCTCACAAATATTGGCCAGAAATTCAGTTAGTAAATACTAACAGGGATTATGGAATTAGCTTACGCCTGCACAATGTACAGTTGATGAGGGATGAAAGAATACGTGGAACAAATTACTTATATCTTCTTTCTTTTCTATGATTTGACATTCATGGACAGAGTTCAAACCTGGGCCAGGCCTTGTAAGCATCTCTTTAAGTATTTGGCAATGTTAATATTTTTTAATGTCAAGAAGGTGATGACTTGGCAACCCTCTTGCCTCTTCCTGTCTTTACAACCTTTCATCCATCCACCCACTGGGAACTATTTTGGAGTGCACATGAAGCATATGTGAATAATTAAGTCTAAGCTGATGATATACACATAACCCATGAAGAGAACACTATCAATCCATCAGAAATGTTGAGAGATGCCAAGGCATGCACAAACCACCCAGAGCATTAGAAGCCCTGATATTTCTTAGTATGAAAATATTTCTTTACATCTGGCATTGAGTGTCTTAAGATCAAACTAAAAAGTCTTTAATTAGTACGGTATTCTACTTTATATTCACATATTACATGAAAAATGAAAAGTACCTTGAAAATGGTCAATTATTTTGAGCATTTTCTGTTAGAGGTATTTGTTGGCAATGACATAGCAATTTCCATTTTAGGAGAACTTGAATTGCTTTGCAATTTCAGGATTGAATTCAATCACTACAAAACATAACAACCCAGAGGTGAGCTGCAAGAGCAATTCCTCACAGCATGTATGAATGGATTGTCTCTGTTTTCTTTGTAAACATGAATAACTTTCTAACAAGATCAGAATGTTTTTTTAAAGCCACCCAATTGGATTGCATTCTATCAGCACCAAGCTTATCATTACCATAGTAAGTAAGATGACCTATTAAGATAGTAACTATTATTTATTTGCACAACAACGGACATTTTTTAGACAAAGGAAATAAAAAGAATATTGCCAAATATTACATCTACAGACATAATCTATACTAGACCTGAACAGGGAGAGGAGAATGGAAACAGAGAGTGTGATCGAATTTACCCATAAAAAACAGATCAGAAAAAAATAATATTCTAATTAGAAAAGACAAATTCTTAGAGTGATTATACTCAATATTTTTTTTCAAAAGTAATGATACATAGAGAGAGGAAGAAGTTTGGCCTAGATCAGTTCGCTTGGTTAAAATGCCATAACGGTAGGTATGGACTGCTTAGGTCCAAGTGGGACGTCTATATTACAGCTGATTCTTCAGGTGTCAACACAGAAGAGGGGACAGAATAATTCTAAAGGGCCAGAAGAACTTGGTATCTTCAGAGAAACAGTATTCACTGGTCCTGACAATCCTAATGTACACGTGAATTCTGTGCAGTTGTGACTGGATCCACAAGACCTGAAGAAGACAAGGCCTTTCAAATTCCAACCATAGACAGGGGAGGGATTCAAAAACTTCTACTCCTATCTAAGAGCCTACTAATAACTGACAGATGCTCAGAGAGGTAATGCCAGGTTTTTTTCCCAGTGATAAGAGCCCTGAGATGTTGTCCATGACCTCTCAGATGGCCCCATATCCATGCAGATGATGGCAGCACTAAGTGCATTTAGTGAGTATTGAGAGCATGGGATAAGAAAGAGAGGGAGAGTGGAGAAAGAGAGAGAGAGAGAACATGAAGTCAGGAGGAGAAGTGGTACAGAGGAGTTGGCAGGGTAGGGTTTTTTTTTGTTTGTTTTGTTTTTGTTTTTGTTTTTTTTTTGGTAGGGGAAAGAATAGGAGCTAAGTTTGTCAAAACACATAATATGCATGTATGAAATTCTTGAAAAGGTAAAAAAATGCTTTGAAAAAGGAGTTGCTCTTGAATTGTGACAGACTTTCCCCTGATTGTCCTAAAAAAAATCTAATAACGCCCAGTCCACACTTAGATAATTTGCTGGGTCTAAGTAATTTACTTTGATCAGCTTATGAACTTTAAGACAATTCTATTGATGCTGCATTCCAGATTTATGGATGAAGACACTGACACAGAGAAAGAAACTAAGCAATTTGACAATGGTCAAGGTTCCTGGGTTTATGTGTTGTGCTTTGTTCGTGAGTTCCAAGAGACCAGTCAGGAGCCAACTCTGATGTAATCACACTAGGGTCTTTATTTATAAGCTCCAGGTTAAGCTTACTCACTGCTGACCCTGACACAGAAGGATGGTTTGGTGAAGAAGCCCCGAACTCTCATGAGGACAAAGTTTTATAGAAAATGGGAGCAACTGAAAGGGTTGCCATCCTGTCAAGCATCTAATGACTATGTAAGCAAAGCCAACAGGTCAATGTTCTGAAGCAAGACTGTGAATGGAGTAGCTTCGGCCTCTCAAATGGAATTAATTATTCTGCTGCTCTTTCATCCAGAGAAGGAAGGGAAGTGATACCACACTTATGTAGAAATATATATCCTTGAAGAGTCACAAAAGTTGTAGTGAGGGCTCTAAGCAGAAGATAGAATTATATTGGAAGTGAGAGTTGTCTGAAAAATCAAGCCTTATGCTTGTGATTTCCTATGGAAATAAAAAGCCTTATCTTCAAATATTATACATTAAAAACTACCAGTGACAGAACTAGGTTTAAAATCTTTGTTTGCTTGACTCTTGCTGTAGTATTACACCAAGTGGCGGCCACAATATCTATTAGCAATAAGAATGTTTTCACCTATATCATTGGTTCTCAATAACCTTCTGATTTCATGTAGCAACATATACAAAAGGACAAGGACATTGTTAGAAAACCACAAAGTGGCTTTTTACAGTAAGCAAAATTATTTGATTTTCATTGTTGCATCTAAATATTGTAAGTACTCTAAGTATTATTGCCTTGTTTCTATAGATAAAAAGTTTTGGAAGGAATGATCTAATCTGTTAATGATATAGAAATGGAAGATACTCATTTAAGACTTAATTCCTAAAACTCTGACCCTAAAATTCTTAAGTCTAGGCTTGGCATCAAATTGACTGAAAACCAAGAGAAAACATTGTTGGGGAAGGACAAAAGTGTATTATATGAAATAACCAGAAAATATTAATCCTTAATCTCTAGGAAAAGACTTCCTACTACTAATTTTATTCAAGAAGGTAATAGAAAAAATTGACTTTTTAGAGTATCATTTTAAAATGTACATTTATAAAACTTATAAGAAAAAACTTAAGAGAAAATTAATTTTTTTTAAACGTAGTGGGTGGTTCAGTAGTTGTCATTAAGAGTAGACAGAAACTGATGAAATTTATGGCCTAGAAATGTAAGAAAATTCTCTAGAAATTTGCCGAGGAAGGCTGGTTGATGTTGGTAGAGGTAACGTCTTTGCACTGTAGGAGGTGATATCATAGAATTGACACACTTATAGTGTTAACATTGTAATGCTATGCATATCAATCATTGCTGTGTTTAGAATGAAATGTTAAATAAATTGAGGATCAATTGTGTTCCTCCAATGTTTGAGCTAGTTTTCTGTTTTAGAAAATATAAGATCGCGAAGTTCAACCAAAAACTAGAAATTTATTATATGATCAGGTAAAACTTTACAAAACTCAGTATGGCTTTGCTCTTCATATATTTAATGACATAATATTGACGTAAGACGATTGTGTGCCTGAACATACTAAATAGAATGTCATGCTGTATGTGCATTTGGCATCTAATAAACATTTGAGAGATAATGTGATTTGTTGTTATTTGTTGTACTCTGTTTCTAGCATTAAAGTCTAGCGTCTTCCTCAACACAGTGACTAGAACTATGCCCACATTACCTCTAGGAAATCGTGCAGTTAGCAAAAAAATTCTATGATGTTTCCTCTGGATCTCTTTCACAATTCTGTCACTGAAGAAAATATTTAACCTTTCTAAGTCTCACCTTTAAGAAAATCTATAAACTGGAGAATATTTGTGTTAACTTCACAAAGTTGTTTTGAAAGAATATTTAAAATACTTACTGGCAGATATTAATCGATCAATAGATGGCAGAATTCATTTTCTTGCCTATTTACTAAATGAAGCATATTTCTAGCCTCTACAAGAATGGGGCATATGGAACAGCTGATTTCTGACTCTTAGCTGTGTCAACTTGGGTAGAGCAATAAAGTCTCTAACGAAACCCTTTGCACACTGTTGGCAGGAGGTTGAAATGAAATACAGCTTGTTAATTATTTTGCACTATGCCTTAGAAGGATACTAAGAAGGTACAAATCATAGTCCCTGACCTTCTCCATTAGTCACTTAATCGTGAAATGGTTTCATTTGTGGATCTATACTTTTCAGCGAGAAAGATACATACCTGCCATGTAGTAGATTTCAATATAGATTTTGTCATAAGATTAAGTGACCTTGGCTTGAGTTCCATCTTTGTTGCTATGTAGTTCTTGTATAATTTAGGAAAATTCACAAAAAATGGCAGTATTGAGTTTCTCATCCATATATTGGTAATGATAACAATTGAGTAGTAACTGCCATTAAGTAAATTTTAAAGATTACAAGATATTGCACAATGCAAGGTACATTTTTAGGTATCCAAGCATGCTTTTATAACACAATCTTGCCATTGAAACTTTTAACTCACATAAAACATTAATTATTTTAAGCTGTAATTGAAGTAACCCACATGTGCTTATTATTACCACCAGAATACCCAGTAGCGATATGTCTACTTTAAAGCAGACTCAGGAATCTAAATCTATAATATAGCATGGAATTGTTTTTCCAGACAAGGTTTCAGATGGAACTGTATATACTAGAAGATGAATAAGGCTTTCCTGGAAAGTTCATCTTCGCAACTTGTCTTATCTTCTATCTTTATAATGAAACTTTGCAGGCAAAGTTGGGCCAATGTTTTTTGAAGGGAGGCTGCCCATCAACCCTGCTACTCTAAATCCTTTGGCAAGAAGGCAATTTGAAAGTAAGCAGCTAAGCTTTAACCCTGCAATCGAAGCAGATAATGTAGCCGTAGTCTGTATTTTATATACCTGGTGGAGTGGAAAATTGAGTCTGTTTGAAGTATTCACTTCCCATTTCAGTGTCTAAAGGAAGCTGGCAGAATCTAGCCTTATTGACTGGACTCTTATTTAGGCTGAATTTTACTTCTTAGGTCAATGCAAATGGAAAATAGTTTGTAAGAACTCTTGTTAGCTACACAGGTGAACAGTATCCCAGAATTGATAAAATAAGATTGTGGCGAACCGGACTCAACATTTGTATAAAGCTATTTTTCATTGAATTACTGTATATGTATTAGGCTGACAAATTTGATTCAGAATAACAGTTATAAAAAGTAGAAAACCAAAAATTTCAAAATTTCATCAAACAAGCAACTACTTCCAAAAAGAAAAAAAGTTATACTAATTAACAATAAAGCCTATTTCAAGCTTGCTTATATTTTTTCAAGGATTATATGTTTTCTTCAGACATCTTATGATGTCTGATATAACGCTACTATCCTCTTGAACTCATCTCACCTTTTCTTCTGTATTTCTTATCTTGGTGAATTCTACCATGGTCCTTTGGTGAAATCTCTTTTCTACTATTCACTCAGCAACACCAGTTGTTTCCCAGTATTTCTGATGTGCATCTTCAAAGGCCACTTGAGTTTACCTTCCCCCTTCTGCTACTCTCCCCTGTTGGTTAGACCTTTGTCATCTCTTGCAGGCATTCCAGTCCAGGGTATACTCCCTGAGTTCTGACACTAAGAAGTTAAACTACTTCAACATGGAATAAGTGTGAGATTGCTAATTAATAATTAAATTTTTATTTTCACTTTAGTTTTCCTTTTTAAGTAGAGTAAGACTATAACTGTTCCGATCTCAGAATCTTGAAGTTAATAATAACTATAATTGCTGTGTCATGCTATAGAGGGTACAGTGAGAACATTTCTTGTATAGACTTTTAAGGCAGGTTTCTTTTGGCCCACCCCTACCAGACTATGTTAAGCTTCTTCTTTTATGCAGCTGCTTTATCTCTTCTGATGAAGTGATGTCTCCTCTCCAAAGGGCTCTGCAAACACACTATCATTCAACACACCCAAGGTTACTCAGCCTTATCTAACTGACACCAGTGCTTGTGGTACCTGTGGTGGTGGTCGAACAACAGGACAGTTATCCACTAGCAAAAAAGTCATAAGTAAAACCTTCACTGTTAACCCTTTGAGTATGGCAAAAGAATATTTATCCCTGTAATGTCCATATTATAGATAAAGGAATGAATAAAAGATTAAAACACTACACATTTTCTGTGGCATATCAGTCATAAATCCATGTTTGAGCCAAATAAGGTAATACACATTATGACACTCTCGGTGCTAATTCTTTTTAGTAATGCCTCTTACGTTATTTTATTTATAATTATTGTACCTGGTTGATTTTGACATGTGTTTATTTCAGTAATGAAATAATGGTAGTCTTCAGACTGGGGTGAGGGGCTCTGTCACTTCCCTTTGGTTTAGTACTATTGTCTATAGTATAGTGCTCTATAACTCTACCACTATGAAACGAAATAAATCAAACATCCCCACAGCTCTTTTCTTTTGGCTGGATTATATCACTATTTAATCAGGATTCTTTGTAGATATACAATGTTCCAGAACAAGGAATGTTCTATATTTTTCCATTGGCCATTAGACTATTAAATATCTATGGATACCTATGTGATTTTTGGTAAGTCTGTTAAACTTAAACTCTCTATGTGTTTCTCTCCCCTTCTCTTTCTCCTTCTCTCTCTCCCACTTATTCTTTTCTTAAACTACCCTTGGCATTTGTTATTTTAAAAGTCTTTTATGATAATGAAATATAATTTTCGGAAGAAAGGTAAGCCCATAAAAGGCCACAAGAAAGGTAGAGGACAAATATAGTTAGCAAAATCTATCACCAATAAGTAAATAGTAGTGCCAATTGGTTTTACACTCAATCTAAAAGAAACATCTCTTGTTTCCTAGCATCTCAATGATGCTCAGATACCAAGGAAAAAAATGAAATCCCATGTAGCTCTACATGATTAGTAATCCATGATTACTCTTTATCAAAAATGAGAAATGGTATCTCAGTGAACTGTGTGCTCCTAGATGAAGAAGACCTGGTAACACTTTTTTTTTTTTTTAAATCATGTTGTCTCAGAAAGAAAAAACTTTTATTTCCTGGCCCATCACCACATCTCCTCATGATAAAACAAGGACTCATGAGTTTGTTTCAAGAAAGTAAGTAGAGAAAAAGATCTTACTTTCCTAAAGTTGACATTGCATATATTTGTCAAAATATTGAACACAACTACATAATAGATAAAATGTGTAGACTGTGGAGTAAAACCACAGGCTAAGACCCTTCTCTGTGTCTCTCTGATAGTGAAATCAAGCAAGGAAATTCATTTCCTATGCCTAAGTGTCCTATTTCGCAGAGTAGTGTCCATCTTGCATGATTATGTATGTTATAGTAAGTTGGTATGCTGATCTGTGTAGAACTCAGAACAGCAGTAGATTTAGTGCATATGCTAGATATTTCAAAATAAGTTTAATATCTGTGAATTTCATCGTAATTCTCTGGCTTATAAATGCAGTGAAATCCACCTACCCTCCAATAGCTAAAAATAAAGCTTACAAAATTTCCTGGATCATTTCTCAGATTCTCCATCAACTTTCTCTACTATCTGCTTGATTTGGAGATTTTAGCCAAATTTACCATAAAAGATGTCCCATGAAATTGGTTACTTGTGAGAAGGCAAGCTTTTAAAAAAGTTTCCTGGAGATTGATGTTATCTTTTTAAATGTCATAATATTGGCAATTAAAGCTTCCTTTTGAAAACAAATCCACCAACAGCAAAAATACTGTTGAGGTCTCTGTCAACGTGGCCATGGGAAATTTCCCATGATCAATATGTCACCGGGGAAAAAATAAGACTTCCTGAAATCTTAAGCTGTATTTGATACCAAAAATCTTAATATAGTTAGGAAATAATGCCTTGTAATGATTCCTGCCAATGTGCTAGGGGTGGGTTATCAGTTATGAGTACTCTAGTCTAACGATGATCCTGTCTCATCTTTTCTTTATGACTTCTTAAGTAAATGCAAATTATGGACCAAACCATTAATTAAGTAAATAAAGTGTTTTTACTGACTGGAAATATTAAGACAACACTAAGCAGATGCTATTTTGATCCAATTTAAACAAAAAATGTGTGTGTGTGTGTGTGTGTGTGTGTGTATTTAAAGCTTTCTCTTTTGTATGAGCTCCTGGCTATTATCAGTAAGTGCCCTGTCAGTTATTATAATATCATTTGAATAAATAGGAAAATGTTTGCTATTTTTTGAGATAAAGTAAGTGACTCAGTTATTTATTTATTTAGGAAACAGACACAGGCTTTGCCAGTATTTTGGTTTTGGAGGAAAAGCAATTTCTATCCATATTTGTGATGCTGGTAGTAATTGTTTTCATACTAAACCATGGGTGATGTGGGCCATCATATTCCTTAATTGTATAAATATGCATTTATTCACAATCATATGCATGTTAGTTATCATGTTTTGGTATTAGGAATAAATGTTATGAAAAATCATGTTACTTTGAGAATTCTGGTACTGCTTGTAAAGATAACCAAGTATACAGAATTTAGGTATAATATCTTTACATGTTTCCCTGGCTCTACTCTCTTCCTACCATTAGTGCTTTGAGTAGTGAAGTTGAATTCTATAAGCAATATTAACACAAACTTTGGTGTTCTGGTTTCTCATTTTGTCTAGCCAATAGGAAGAACTCAAACGGGATCAGTGGGGAAACAAAGACAGAGCTGAAGATGTACAATCGATGTTCCTGGAAGCAGAAGTCCAGACTCACAGCTTTCTAAGATTTCTTTTAAATTTGAAGACCTATGAATAAATCAACTATGGTCAAATTTACAGGGGCCTCTTCAGTAGATGCCAGAGGTGATTAAGACAGATCTCCCTGCAAATTATCAGAAACATAGGGTTTTTTGTTTTTTGTTGTTGTTTTTTTTTTTAATTTGGAGATCTAGCTCTGCTATTGATGAAGATTTCTTTTTTTTTTATGCCAATAAATTTTAGATATTATATGTGACAAATAGTCATGTTTTTCAGATGATATTAGCTGAGTTACAATTTGTCATTTATTTATTCTGATCATGGTTCATGTATTAAGTGTTATGTGTGAACTACTTGATTTAATCCTGTACTAATACTAATAATCATAATAACAAAATTTTCAGATAACAGAGCGCTTTCTGAGTTTCCAGTGCGCTATTCTCCTTCCCTCCATGAAGCAGCTTCTTTTTCAGGCTCTCAGATATTATTTCATTACTGATGCTCGTCTTGACCCAGCCCATATACTCTCCTAGCTCACATCCACTTTTAAAAGCAAACCAACGTATTTACTTCCTTCTTAATACTCATTCCATCAAGAGGGAATTATCTTTGTTTTCATGTTATTTCTACCCTCCCAAAATCAGAGCCAAGAAACATGTAACTTAAAAAAAAAGTCATCTCTTAGAGTGTTGTGCATGTTTCATATGAATTCTGTAAATAAAACAAAGACAGCATTGTGAATAAAGATTAAGTAAGGAAATCGTGGGTCAAAACATCCCAGAAATTTGTTTCCTAACAATCACAACAAGAACCTAGTATGCTCCAGGCTGCTGCTGTCCATCTGTGTCTTTAAGTTCTCGTTGGAAGAATGAATTGCACCACAGAGTGCTGTAGCACAAGATCCAAAGAACTGAGTTTACATTTTAGGGAGAAAACTGACAGCAGTTCAGTGACCAGTAGGCCCGAGGGTGGGGCAGCAACAAGGCAGGAGAGAGCAACTTCAGAAAGTAAGTAGCTGATGGTGTCAGGCAAGTGACAGGGGACTCCTGGACTCACAGCTGAGTGAGGCAATTGGATTGCTACATTTGACTATGTTTCCTCAATAGCCTGGTATGGATATTCAACCATCAGTGAGGAATTGGGTAGTCAGGGGAAGTGGGGTGAACCCAAAACTTGAATAAGACAATACTTATTTTAGTAGATAGCTGTTCCTCACCTCATTTCATACTCTTGTTCAGAAGTTATTAACACCAGGAAAGACTCTACATCTTAAGTGAATGAGCTCAAGGTCACGTTGATTTCTAATTTTCAGTTACTATCAGGTGGCTTGAGTGGAGAAGGACATCAAACATGGCCTGAACTGGTTACTTTTTCCTCTTAGAGCACGCACTGCTCTCTAAAACCTCTCAGTAGTAGCTGGAATTCTGGACTTCTGTTTCGTAGTTTCTCAACCATCAGAGTCAAGAAATGTGCTTAAAATGTTAATTTTGTGAGTTGTGAGTTTTACCTTTTATTAAATATTTTGTCTCCAAACACTGGAAAGCATATGGTCTTTGATAAAACACTTTACCGCGTGCTACTTCTTTTAAGGCACGGCAGGAATAATATGTCAAGTCTGCACTGAAGAAATGACTGAAGGTGAAGAAAGGAGGGATGAAGAGGGTGATGTTGAAGAATAGGCAGTGATAAAAAAGAGGAGGCAGCCCCATTGTGTCCTGCTTTCAGGGTGGGACTATCACAGACATGTTCATAGACAGGCTTTTTCAGGCTCACTGCAAAATGCTAAAGATGGTAACAGCCTCAAACAATTTCCGAGAGCAATGCTGCTCTCTATTGAGAACAAGTGATTCTTTTTTGTACTATATGGAGAGATCATATAGATACCTTCCATGATCCTTCACGTTTTAAATTTTCTAATTTAGGGCTCCAAGTGCTTCATGGCTCATGAAAAGTGCAACAGTGTAGCCTTTTCTATAGGAAGCTAACTCTCAGACACACAGTATTGGAAGTCTGGTGAAGTCATGTAGTGTACATTCCTCTGCCACTCAGAGACCAATCAGGCTTAGAACCACTGAACTCAGTCAAGACTAATCTGCACTTTCTCAAAGCCCATACATGGGATATGTATACCTTGCTTCAGGGGGCCTAGAAACTTCTGTTTATCTGCTTTTTGTTTGACCTTTCTACCTCTCCCCCCATATTCACATGGTTTACTTTTACGTTGTACACAGTTGCTAGAATTTAGTCCACCAAGGAGTGCTAATATAATCATATGGCTAACATAACAATGGAATTCATCGTCTTCTTTTCCAAGTACGCTCTCCTGCATAATGTGCTTTCTTGTGGTAGTTGGATACATGAAAATGATTGCTGCTGGACAGAGACTTTTACATCTGAAGATGGATAGGGTCTACAAATCACCTTATATCTCTAGCATGATGTAAACAATAGCTGGTTTCCAGTTTTTAAAAATTGGTAGATACTAATTTTATATAGTTTGAATTCTCACAGGAAGTTTATTTCAAGTATAACATGTAGATAGCTTTATATATACATATATTTTAACCACAACTATGTATTATATGTGGCAGTATGTATCTTTATAAAATCCAGAAACCACCAGTTAGAGAAAATGTGCAATATTTGTCTTTCTGGATCCAGCTTGTTTTCTATGATAATCTCATAGTCCAGACATTTTTAACAAATTATATACTTTTTTTTCATTAAAGTTCAGTAGAACTCTATTCTACATGGGATGTTTTCTTCACTCATCTGTTGATGGACACCTAAGTTGATAACATAACTCAACTATTCTGAATGGTTCTGTAAAAATGTGAATGTGCGTGTACCCCTGTGACTTGTTTGCCTAAAATCCTTTGGGTGTATATCCAGAAGTGCATTTGCTAAGCCACTGATTAGCCCTGCTTGTAAATTCTTGAGGAATCGTCACAATAGTATCCAAAGTGCTGGGATGGATTTACATTCCCATCAGTGGATATATAAAAGGGTATTTTTGCTTACCAGAATTAGTCACTATACATTTTATTTCTGAAAACCATCCTGAATGACATGAAATCAAGTCTTAATGTAACTTTAATTTGTATTTCTGTGGTGGATGAGGATATTAAAAATTTAGCAAATATGAGATTTTTGTTATTCTTATTATTTGTATTTAGAACATTTTTCTGCTTGGTTGTTATCTCTAGAAACATCGTTTTAGGGTAGGACAGAGGTAAATTCATTTACATCCTCTGTAAATACATTTTTGCTAGATATTGGTACAGAGAAAACACTAACAAAATCTGACAATTTGTTCTTCACTAAGCAAATATGGAGACTGATTTGACACATTTTAAATGTCTACATGATATAAATGACTACCTTTTCAGCAAATATCAGGTAAATTGGCAATGTTGACTCTACATTGGAAGGAGAAAAGCAATTTCTCTAATAGCCAGCTGTCCCTGACAAGCAGAGGTCATCAACCCTGCAGCTTCTGCATCGTGTCGGATTACTGCTTTTCATCCCTCTGTATTACCGCCTTGTGGCTGGTTGCTGACATGTATTACAGCCTTGTGGCTGGTTGCTGACATGCAATGTCTTATTCGTGAACTGTCGTATGTTTGTAAGTGTGCATGTGTATGTAAGGTGAAAGAAAAATGAAAACAATTTACCTTAATAATAATTTTAATGATTCCCTGCACAGAATTTCTACCTGGAAAAGTCATTTCTTTTATTGTTACCTTTTCCATAAAGAATGTAACAGAAGAGCTAGTTGAGTAGATATCTCTGTGTTTCCTGTTTTGGATTTTGCTCTGTATTTTGAAATGTGGTTTGTTTATTGTTCTCAACACAAGGCCCATTTTGGTTGTCTTATGACAAGTATTCACTAAACGGGCATATATGCCTACTGGATCATACTAGTGTAAGATAGCAATGTTCAAAATAACTATTTTTTGTTTGTTTTTAAATTCTAAATGTTTGGCTTAATATACCTCCTTTAAAAGTTCTTTCCATGTTTTCTCTATTTGTTTCATAGAGAGTTACAATATTTACATTTTAAATCACCAATTGAATGAATGGTTTCTACACAATGATATGGCAGAATATAAAGAAGGTCGGTTGAGATACTGTCTCTAGATCCTCGACAAATGAGGATTGTTTTCTTGTATTTTTAATGTTCTATTTCCTTAGTAGGAAAGTTGATCTTCTCTTGTCTGACTCTAGGAGTTGTTTGATGCTTGGAATTAAATTATTGTAAACATTTATTTTGTACACAAACCACTTATAAATCCAGTCAGTGGCATTTACTCTCTTTGTAAAATAACTGATGTTAACTGATGTTCTCTCTTTAGGCACTTTCTGGTTTCCAATATACAAGGATGCCACATAGTTGAAATGAACAAGAAGGCAGGCCAGTGTGTTAGTTTCATGTGTGTGCCTGGCTAACCTAGAATGCTTAGTTATTTAAAAAATCTCAAATCTACATGTTGATGTGGAGGTAGTGCATAAAAGTGGTGATGTCTACAATTGGCAGACTACAAGTTAATTATAGATTACTTTGGATATAGTGGGTGAGTCTCAGGCAATGAGGCAAGGTGTTAAACAAACACGAGGCTCCCTCGAGAAGAGTCCTGACTCTATCCTGCAATATCAAATGCTGCCTAACTTTTCAATCTACTCATTGCCACTGTCCTATAAGCCAGAATAATTGTATTTAGGTGTATGTGTTTATACATAAATATGTGGTATAGGAAAATACATATATACAGATAATGTATGTATATAACATATATATGTGCACATATACATGTACATATATGTTCATATAATTGTATTTGTTATGTTTTTCTGGGGAACTTTGTCCAGTGTGTGCAGAGGATAAACAAAGGTAAAGGAAATCACAATTTTTAAAAAAATTCACAAAGTGATAATAGAAGTTGGATATACACGTATACCATATGATCTAGCAATCCTTCTCCTAGGTTTATGTTCACAGTAAATGTAACTGATTTGTTAAGGAGACACCTGTACTTCCTTGTAGAACTAGTTGCCACAGTCAAGCAAAGGAATTAACCTTGTGGGGGGGAAATATATAAATATATAAATATATAATATATACATATACATATACATATACATCATATATATATATATATATATATATATATATATATATATATATATATAATATATTCAGCCTGGAATTCTTATCCTATGTATAACATGACTGGAATAGGACATCATTAAGTGAAAGAGGCCAGACACAATGCAAAACACTGTATCATCTCTCACTTATGTAAAGGAGTTTTAGAAGTTGATCTCATAGAAGTTGAGAATATAATAGTGGGTACCAGGTAGTGAGGAGCATGGCTGTGGCTGAGGAGTGAGGAAGGAAGGTTAACTACTGGTTACTAAGTTATAGCAAGATAAGGCTTCAGTTGTATCTTAGAGTGGCCATTGGTGCCTGTAATATATCACGTATCCCAGAAAAGCCAGAAGTAGGGGGTTTTGGATAATTTGTATCAAAGAAAAGATAAATGTTTGAGGATGTGGATATGTTTATCCATCTGAACATTATGCAGAATATGTATGTACCAAAACACCACATGGCACTCCATAAATATGGACATTTTCTGTTGCAACTAGAAAACAAGACACTTGTAAAATAACATAGCTCAAATTGTCAGCTGCCGTGCAACTATTTTAAGCAAACGGTCTTCTATGCTTGTCCCCAAGCTTCAGATGAAACTGAAATGCGTCAGTTTCAGGAAGCATGGGCCTCTGTTTCTGACACCGAGCTTTCAGCCTGTTAAATGAAAAACGCCTGTTGCTTATAGCTCTGTGTTTCAGATAAACACGAGCTGTAAATAGACATTGCTAAGCAGGAGATGATAAATCGATTCTTTTGAGAAGCAGAAATTGCAGTGCGTGCCGACCTAAACAAGCAAAGCAAACAATTTAGGGGCGAAAAGAAAAGGAAACTTGCTTTGAATAGCAGGAGACGACGTTTTGGCAGCTGAGCAGGGCAAGAGCTTCATGAGACGCTCTTTAATGCTGCGCTTGGTGTTGTTCTGGGCGTAGAGGAAACCTAGAAAATACATGATCGGTTCTGTTAGTGCCTTCTGCACAGAAGGGCCCACATGACGGCAGGGGTCACGAGGGAAGCTGGACAAGCAGGATGGGGAGACAGCCAGCTAGCTGCTAGCTCAGGCAATCACAGACAGCCGGTTAGGGCCCCTAAAGTTGGTTTCCTTATTTACTTTGTACGTAAGCGTCATATGTCGCACTAAAGGTGCAGATTAGCAAACAAAAACAGAATGAAAGGATTCTCAGTGGATGACAAGAGTAAAATTTGGTGGCTTATTTTGGATCTCGGATCAAAAGCAAAACAAATACAACTGGGAAAATGTTGCTTGGGTGGAAATTTCAGTATTCAAACCAGAGTTAAGGGCCCCACAACTCAATCTTCTTTTCTTTCTCATTGCTCCAGGCTTTGATTACAAAGGAGGTGGATGCCCTCATAAATCACACACACAGCAATCACCTGATAGTACTTTTGCCTTCTCTGAAATTGAGAAAAATCAATGGCCTTGACAGGCAGTCTCATTAGCATATATTGAGGAGTCCGGATATGTAGAAATCCTTCGCATTTTTCACACAGTGACATTAATGAACGGAGCTTATTCAAGTGAAGCCATTCTAAAAAAAAAAAAAAAAGCAAGGTGTGTTTCCAAAATGTTCAGGAATAGAGCCTGGTGCCGCAGGAGCACATCCATGACTTCAGGCAGTTGGAGAAGACAGAAAATCAGCGGTGGCTCCGCAGGCAAGCTAACAAGCGCCTGAGACAACTTGTCATGTCAGGAACCCACTGTGTTCAATTCAGCACCATTTCAGCCACTCCAGATGCCTGATAGCACGGATCTGCTTGCTAAAATGAATTGTAAAAGTCAAATCGGTGTGGAAGATATCTGATCTAAAGCAAAGGAAGGGTATCAATTAAATTTAAAGTTATATTATCTTTGTGCTGGGGACCTGGCAAATATGGTTCTTGTTTCTTCTCTACTTTATTGTTTCTCCCTTGGAAATTTAAGCAAGCCCTTACCCTGACCCTCGAGGTCCACCTCCCGGCTCCAACTGTTACTTGCAGGAGTGAGAGGATGAAGAGGTGAATACGCACATCAGATCATCCTCCTGATTAAGAGCGCTCTTAAAACTTCATACTGTCTGGGACCAATGTCCCGACGTCTGCACACGATCCGAGGCTGCATCACTCCACGGCACCTTCACCCCCTCTCCTTACTGCTCTAGCGCATCGTCCCCACCAGCCATCCTTTCTGACTTTCTCAGAACTTACAAATCATCTGTCCAGCCTGGACACTAGCTAGTGTGGAACACCTTTCTCAACTGACTTCCTAAGAGAAGGCTGAGGATCTGGCACAAAAATAAAAGGTTAATAAATTCACATTGGGCATATAAAGACCATCATCAATTTATGTTTTCAGTGTGATCTATATAGAGTGTGTGTTGATTTACTTCCTCCTACATTTCTGGAAGAACCTTTTCACCTAGGCAGCACCCCTTCCTTTGGAAACTCTGAGGCATAAGGATCTTGTATTCCATCCTCAGGCAGGCATGCTGTCTCTCTGTCTTTGCTGTTTCCTTACGGCCAGGTAAGGTATGTGATACATCCTTCTTTGTAGTAAGTCCTTCACCAACGGTCAACATCTACACTTCCAGTCTGCTTTTGAAACATTCAGTTACATTCCTCGGGCAAATTCTCCCTATCTTCATCTGACCTGTGGAGAAAGACTTCTCCCTTGTTTGCTCTCCCAGCCCTAGTGGTCCATCATATGTTGGCATGTCACCATGCCCTGTCATAGATAAGAGACAAAGAAGTTGAGGAACGATGTCCTGCCAACCTTCTGTAACAGGAGACAAAAGACCCCAAGGGATCTTCTACCACAGCTCCTGAGCTTCAGACAATTTTTTTTTTGTTTTGTTTTGTTTTTTGTTTTTTGTTTTTTTGTTTTTCGAGACAGAGTTTCTCTGTGTAGCCCTGGCTGTCCTGGAACTCACTCTATAGACCAGGCTGACCTCGAACTCAGAAATCCGCCTGCCTCTGCCTCCCAAGTACTGGGATTAAAGGTGTGCGCCACCACCGCCCGTTTCAGACAATTTCTTGACAATTAGCCAGACTCTAAATTTTTGACAGAAATTTGAGATGTTTCCTGGTTGCTTGATTCCCTCTTTGTCCCATGAATTATATTTCAAAGCTTTATATGGGGAGGGAAAGATTCCCCCTCCCCAACTACTTGAAACTGTCAGTGTTACCTCTGTTGCCCCTGTATTATTTGATAAAATCAACAAATTGTTACTTTAGCTTAAGCTTAAGAAGTTTTAAGATTTTAGTCTTCACTTCTTACTATTTTGTTCTAAATGGCCTTGGAGAGATCCAAGGCCATTACTCTCCAGGCATTTATGTTTTTACAAGTTCAAATGTCTCTTTTAGGAATACATCTTTATATTTCATATTAGAGTATTAAGGTTAAAATGCCAGCCTCAATAGACATACTTTGATTGACTAGTCCTTAGCTGAGGCTGTTCTTTGGGTAGATTCAGGCAGACAGCAAGGACTTGGCTTTCTTGGCAACTTCCTCTCTCACTCTGCCTTGTGATTTGCCTTAAGGTAAAGTTTCTACCATATGCATATGCCACTGTGATCTAACCTGCTCTGCCATGTTTTCTCCATGAATGATACTCTGAAACCCCCTTAAACCATGATCCAAAATAACTTTTCTCTTTTAAATTATATCTATTGGGTATTTTGGTTTCACTGGAGTAAAAGTTAACTTCTAAAAGCAACTAAAAAGCCAGATACTTAGGCTGCTAGTTTTTATGAGGGTTGGTGGTTGGGTGAGGGTAGAGGTTGTTACAGAAGCCGTTCATGTCCCTTTTTCTCAAAACAGGAAGCCATCTAAGAGAACTTTTAAAAGGCATGATAAGAATACTAAAGTTAGCTCTCCACAATTGATGGCCCACAATTGATGGCTTCTTGTGTGGGTGCAAGGGGGCAACAATTCTGTTCTATTTAAGGAACAGGTCCTGAGAGTTTGACCATGCTCCAGTGAGTACATAGACAACACATATTGGACTTGCTCTTTTTTAATTTTAATTTTATTTTTTTGGCAGGGGAGGTCACAAAGGTTAGGGGCAGACACAGAAGGATTGGGAAATGAGTATGATTCGGGTGCATGAAGTGAAATTTCCAAAGAATCAACAAAATTATTTTGGAGAGAGAGAAAGAGAGAGGGAGAGGGAGGGAGAGAGAGAAAGAGAGACAGAGAGAGGAAGAGAGAGAGAGAGAGAAAGAGAGAGAGAGAGGAAGAGAGAGAGAGAGCAAAATCAGGAAGAAAAAAAGCAGAATGTGGACATGGGTAATTCTCTTCCTGTTCTATTTCTCCTTTCTTTCTCTGATACAAGATCATGAGAAAAGCTATACTTTTACAGTTTTCTTCTTAAAAATATAGTGGTTTGGTATTTAGTCACCAGAAACAATCAGTCCAAGGTTGTATCTCAGCATAGACCTTGGCTTAGTTAGTTACTTAATTTCTCTGTATGTCAACTTTTCTCCTTAGGAAGATAAGCTAGTCATGATATCAACTTCAAAGAGTTATTGCTATCAAGTAGAATAACAATGAACTATTGACCTGGTGACAGTTCTGTAATATGAACCCAGTGAATGATAGACCTTTTCTACCATATGAACAGACCACATTACTTCCAGCCCTAGAGCCTTTTATTCTGCTGTTATCTGTATGGAAACTTTGGAATTCTGCTTCTCTTCCTTTTTTGTCTAGTTCATGTCCATTCACCCATGTAATTTCAGTTTTATGACTGTCCCCAGAGGAATTCCTACTACAATAAAGCTGAGCATGAAGAACTTTTACATGTTCCTGTGGTTTCCCTTTCCTTCTCTCATAGGAAGTATAATTAGTAACATATTCTTCTATTTTTTAAATATATCTTCATACTGTAATATAATATTGAAGAATGTCACATTTAGTGGTTAATGAATATCACTATAAACACACATAACTGGATACATAATATAAGGTAAACTGTCCTAAGCACAGAGAATAAGCAGTATAGAGTGGTGATGCTTAGAAGAAGAGAAAGCCAAGGGAGCATTGTGGGATGCTGTCCACAAGATTCAGAGTGGTGTCCTAGCTCACTTGACTGAGATCTAGACATGAGTGAGGCTTATCAGTGGCTAGAATTTTTAAGGAAATAGAGAAGTAATTTTTGTGTATGGTGAGGAGTGTTTCAGGAACCTGTGTGAGGGTTATGTGTGGGTTGTTGTATAAGGGTTGGGAAATGCATGCTCATGATGACATGTCATGTGCATATGAGGCAGAAGCTACTGAAGGGCTAAGAATAAAATCATGATAATAACAGAAGTCTCAGGTGCCTAGCAGTTTTGAAATTCTGGTATTATCACATACACAGATACATACACACACACACACACACACACAAGCACACATACCACTCACCCAAATGGACCCACCCTTAAAAGTAAAGTAAAGAAGATAAAAGAAAATACACCACCTGCATTGAGGACATCTGTTATTCTCTCTGACCTCAGGAAGACTTCATGGGAGGAAGAATAATTTCCTAGAGTGAAGACCATTCTATGAGAACCCAAACTGACTGATCTTAACAGGAAATAGAAAAAAAGCTGGAGATACTTTCAGTTGCACTATAGAATAATGTCTTCTAGAATGACATAAAGTACTATTTAAAGATAGACCAAACTTTCTACATCATGTGGTAAGAGTGTCAGTTATGTTGTGAGACTCTCTTGGCATGTAGCAGAGGTGACAATGGATTACCCATGATAAAGATGGGGAAAAGGGAAGGAATAGAAACAGACCTAAGGTGGGCACAGATAGTGGAACTAATAATAAATGACTTTAAAGAAAATTATGACTGTAATATTAAGGAATTTTTAGGAACAGAATTAAAGCAACAGACAGAAACAAGAAGGTGCAAAGTAAAATATTTAAAATAAAAAGATTATAAGAGCCAGAAGATCAGGAATTCTGCTGTGCTTCCTAGAACTGGACACCTACACAAGGCCTGAACAATGATAATAGGAATAGGAAACTAATGTAGAAGAAAAAAAAGTCTCACAGGGTCCATTCCCTAGACAAAGAATTACGGGGAATTAATTAATGACTGCCAAGAGTGAGAGAATTGGCCTCTCCAGCAATAATCTTCCTAACTGGTTATCCAATACAAAGTAGTCAGTCTGGAAGTCATATTCAACACAAACAACAAAATTAAACTCAAGCAGGTTGTATTTATAAAGTTGTGTTTGTGTGCATACCTCACTCTCTGTCCTTCTCTGTCTTTCTCTGTCTCTGTCTCTGTCTCTCTCTGTCTCTGTCTCTCTCTCTGTCTGTCTCTGTCTCTGTCTCTGTCTCTGTCTCTGTCTCTCTCTCTCTCTCTCTCTCTCTCTCTCTGCATGTTTGTGTAATAAAATTTTAAAAAGTGACTATCAATTTGAGAGAAAATAAGGGACCTGGAAAAAAGCTGAAGGAAAGAGACAAAGGAAGAGTTTGAGGGATGAAAGAACAGGGGTAATGTGATATGATTATAATTTAATTTAAAATGATTTAATTGTACAAAACCATCTTTATTTAGTTTGATTTACCAACATTTGAGGGATTGCTAAAGAATGCTTTATGAAGCTTGAGCAGATAACTAAAACTTAAATCATAAGTTGGAATAATAGAAATAGACAATTATTGGGAGTCTTGGGACCTCCCCAAAATTCTAAGAATGTAAGAAGAACTAGAGAGCAAACCGGAGGAGAGATAAGAGCTTTGTTAAGAAATAATAGCCTAAATTTTTCACATTTGCTTAGAAGCATTTGTTGAAGATTAGCAATTTTTTTCAACCTAAAGAAAGACAAATTCAAGAAGATTCATAGAAAACTCAATGAGAATACTAATATCATTAAAAATGAATGAAACAATGCTTAGGAGGGAGCAATGCTGTGAGAATGGGGTATTGTGTATTGTAAGATACAGTACAGCTTTGATGATGCAATGACTTCTCGATGTTCTCAGGTTGAATCCAAAGAACACCAAGCCAGATGTCTATACTCAATCAACACAGTTGTCTCAAAAATGAAGGTGAGAATATGTCTTCAGATAAGCCAAAGGTGCAATAATACATAATTAATTGACCTGCACTAATAAGATATAATAAAGAAAATTGCTCAGGCTAAGGAGAAATGATGTGATACAGACACACAAATCTCCAGATAGAAACGTAACGTTGTAGAAACTGACAATATCTGAATTAGAAAAAAAAAACTTGTTGCCTTGTGTTATATGTTTAAAAGAAAATGAACTGTGAAGTGTATTGTATTTACACATGGAAAATTTCTGAGGCCAATAGCATGAAATGTGAAGAAAAGTTAAGCAGAATTTACTACTATGTAGCTTTGATACTTCATACAGAGTGGAACCCTGTTAGTTGTTAGTAGTCTACAGTAATTGAAGAAGAAACATATTGAAATTTCTAGATGCAATTAAAGCAATATAAGAAAGTATGGCTAAAACTTCAGTAGATGAATTAAAATGGGATACATAAGTACATAGTTAATTCAAAATCGGACAAAAAAATCAAGTTTCTATAGGTTTTGTGGAATTATAGCCAAATGCATAGTTAAATTTTTAACTGTGCATTTCCTATCCATTTACCGTTTCCCGCCATTATCACAGTGTCGGATATATAAATTGCTCAATATGTATCCACCAAAGCATGAAATCAGACTATGTATCTTTTTTGGTTAAGAAGTCTGACACCATCTACAGGGCTATAATTAGCAGATGCATTTAGAATTTGCATAATATATTTCCCCACAGCTCCTCCCCACAGCCTTAAAGGGTAGCTGAGTGTGAAGCTCCTGTGACCGGAACAGTGCTGAAAGAGTTAGGGATGACTCTCTGCTCTCCAGCAGTAATCCTAGGAAATCAGGGAGGGTAAGACAGCCAGAAAATTGCCATAGGACCTCATCCACGCAAAGACAACATGCTCTCATAAATGAATTAGCATCTATCCCATAAGCATTTATCTACTAAGGTATTTAAAATGTTTATTATAAATGCATACTTACAAACATACTAAGTTATTTTCTTTCTATAACTGTGTGTGGAGTAATTACATGAAAAGTCTGAGCTTTGGAGTATCAAACCTCTGCCCTAAAACCTAAAACATTGCATGGTTGGATTATTGATTTCATTTGATAGCTTTGATTCTTTTGGGATAAAATTCTATTTGTTCATTAATTAATTCATTCAAATGTTTCTTTTCAGTACCTGCTAGTTGCTATCCCAGTACAATACATTAAAAACTCTTATAGTTTGTGATTATAAGTTATAAAAGAGAAAGAATAAATAGTAAAATATGTAGAAAAATATACAGTATATCAGAAAACAACACGATTAGGTATAGACTTCTTTCAGTAGACTGGGGTGGGTGTTACAAAGAAAAGAAGACGTCATTTAAATACATGTTGGCTAAAAAAACTGAGTTGGGGGCACTGGAGTCATGCTTAATCAAGTAAGACAAGAAGGCATCATACCCATTTTCAAATTATCAAAGTATATATTATATATTGTATATGTATATACACATATATGTAAAAATATAAAATATTTACACCAAAGTTTCTTCCATTCCAGATAACAAATCAGCTTCTCCTCAAGTGGATTCCTCCATGAAGAGTTTTGTATGTAAGTGGTCATTTTTCACTGTCTGTCTTTTCTGATGTACAAGGAATACTGTTGTATATAAATAAAGTTTCAATGCTGGGTGACAGACCATGCAGTCAGAGCCACCCGAAAGTTCTGATAGTGATAATGCAGAACAATTTTATCATCATGAGATCATGTTCTTCTTTCTTCTTTTTGCAGGACAGTGGAGAGCAAACATTTCTTGAGGTTTGCTTTGGGATAAGGATCCTACGTCATCATTCACTACCGGTTCAGCATCTAACTAAGGCTTGTGAATTATGCACAATGCTTGCTTGTGGCCTTTGAATGTCAGTTAGAAGAAAGTGATCAATCATATTTTGAAGGATATAGTATCTTTTCCTATATCAATATCTATGACCCAACCACAGGAGGTTTAGAGGGACTGTGATTTCATCTGTGTTCTCCTTGGAATCAGTGATAGACTGATTCATAAGCAATGACTTGAGTGCTCAGGGTAGGTCATGAAATTTTTTTTACTAGTTACAAATCTATTTATCAAAATATTTAGTTTTAAATGAATGAATAATATTCCTTATACATATATTCTGTCTATGTGTCTCTATGTCTCTATATCTCCTCATTCACTGCATATTGTCAAATCTGTTCCTGAAGGTATATAGCACACAATAACTCAGAGTTCATACTGTGGAGATACTACTCACTGTAAAGTCCTGACAGTCCATACAATTGCACTTGTCACTCAGTCCTATGCCGATCCTCCATTGTTCACCATTAAGAAGAAGAATATTCATGGTTGACTATTAGGAGAAATACTTGTGTTTTGTTTTATGTCTCATTTTCAGAAGCACAAAGCTGGTCTTCCTAATTGGCTTATGTTGCTTGGCCTGGTTATAAAACAGTGACTTTCTCTATTAGTTAACTAAGAAAGTGTCAACCAGTATATAATCAAATTATGGGGAAATAAGCTTCCAGAGCAATCCAGATCCACACATTTGACTCCATTTAGGACCACTAAAGAAGGGTGTTTTCAATGGTGAATACTACAGTATCTGTCAGGTCATGCTTTCTCCTGATGCTTGTTTCTCTTGTTCTTTCTGTTTCCTTCTCAGTCTCTTCTCTTGTCTTCCTCTTTGTCTCCCTACCTTTCATCTCCCTGGGAAACTTGCCCTGCTCTCTCTTGTTCCTTGCCTCACTGTATCTCTCCACTGTTCCATGTTTGCATTTATCTCTTTCTTGTTTTTGCTTTCATTCTTTCTATCTACTCCAGACTCAGCTCATTGTTCATTCATCTGAGCTTGTTAACCTTTGTGTCAGTTTGACTCTTTGTGAACTATTACAAAATGGCTTTAGTCAGTAGAGTCACCAGAAATAACTTTAGGTTCTTCTGAGCAAATGTCAACACATAAGATGGCCAAAGTGACACTGTCTTCAAGTCCAACACCAGGTGAATGCCTGTTATCTGAAAGTCATAGGACTAGAAACATTTTATATTTTGAATGCTTGTAGACTTTGACAGTCATTTGTAGCTAATGTGAAATTTTGAAATGTCAGCTTTTCTAATTATGAATGTTCAGTCTGCACTCTAAATTATTTGTACTTTCCTGACTTACTGGAGAAATCATGTATAGCTAAAGAACAATAGCTACTATCTGAAGAACAAAAAGTCAGTTTTTCTTGTTGTTTGTTTCATCCTTTCTTCCTTCCCTCCACCCATCTCTCTCTTCTTCTGCCCGTCCTTTCCTTCTTCCTTGAATGGCATGAACATGCCACTGTGTGGTATAAGGAATCAGGCGCAGTACCTTGCCCGTACTAGACAAGCACTCTGCTCTCCATCCAGTCTTGAGATCTTTTAGGATTTCTCACTGAAATCTAAATTTTGTTCCTTCCATGTATGAATTACTAAAATGTCTTATAAGGGGAAATCTCTTATATGGGAAATTAGGCTTTACCTGTAGTTTTTCTTTAATAATTAGGGTGACAAGATCTTGCCAGTTGGTGGGAGCTGCCATAAAGCCTTTTGCTCTCAAGCCTTAGTATGCTTTAAAATGTCCTTATTCACAGGGCACAGTTTGTGACCATACAAATTAGCAAACAGTACAGTCCCTTCTCATACATTAATGCGGTCATTGATTAAAGGGCCACTTCACTACACCACAAACCATATGAAGAGGACATCATTTAATACACTATTTCTGAAACAGGCATCATTAGCAGGAAAGAAGCAAGACAACATGGGGGTGGGATGCAGTAAAGGCCACAGTGCAAAGACTTGCAGTGTCAGAGTGAAAAAGGTAATTAGCTTAAATCAGAACTCTGCCACTGTTCGTTTGTAAGACTGGAAAAGTAGACTCCTTCGACAGCCTCTTTGATCTCACTTGCAGGAGAGAAATAAGAACATAGCCTCTGCTCTTTCCTGCACTGGCAAGGAGGTTCAAATAAGGTACATACAGCTCCCGACTAGCTAGATATGACTTTCCTTCCTTAGGCAGTGAATGCTGAGACAAATGTGCAGAAGGCTCAGAAACCACAACAAATTTAAAAAGTAACAGCTAAGCCCTCTTTGACTCAGCAGCCATTAGGCACCCCACCAAACATCGTTCCTTAAAAGTTATCTTCTAACAATAATTTTATTTGATACACACACATATGAATCAGACCTGTATACAAGGCTATCATGCCTCTTCCTCACACTAACACTTCTCCCCAACTACTTTTAAAATATTAAACATCATTAATTTCCAGTCACTATAAATTCAAATTTTCTTTTAGATGAGCTGGTTTTTTTAGTCAGAAAGTTGTCTTACAGTTAAGTGAGATTAATTCTTCTGATCGTAAGAGATCAAGATACAGTTTGAAAACTGTTTTTAAATACATATTGGGGTTACAAATTTTAGTTTCAATATGAACAGCATGCTTATTATATAATGAGTGATCTCATTCTACCAACCCTGCATACAATATATAGTGCGTATCTTTAGTTGTAGTCCAGGCTATCTTATCTTATAGTTGACCAATTGCCTGTCCACTGTTCACTAACAATGTATTGATAGAACTTTGGGGTGAAAACCGTTTTTTTGCTCTTGTTCATGCTATTCAAGCTTCTTCTATAAAGTCCTCCACATTCTTTTAGTCCATTATAATGACTCAGGCTTCTACTCTGAGGGAAACAGGTAAAAACATTTGTGAGCAGAGAGATGGCATCATAAAGCTTGAAGTTTCATTCATCAATATTCATTGTACTCTTCCTCAGATCTGACAAAACCACAGTCCTTGATCTCATACAAGTTACAGTTTAGCTGTGATGGCAAATGTGAACCAAGAGGAGTTAAACACAGCATAGGAAAGGCAAACAATTTTCACTTTGGTGATGACCTTTGCCTAAGGGATGATGAAAATAAACATCTCCAGAAATGCACTTCTGGGACTATGAAGGACAGTCTTGTCTACATGCCAGAGACAGTACATGCCTTATATCATTCAACTTTTATAGCAGTACCATGTGTGGCTAACATGAAAGACACATTGCTGTTAAGGACATTAAAACTAGAGATGTGTTCAGCTAGTGCATGGGAGTCCAAGGATAGAGTACTTGTCCATTGGCCTAGGCCCTGGTCTGGTTTTCTGAGTTCTGTGTTACAGAAACAATAGCTCTAGGCAATGTATGAGTTCTTTCATTAAGTGAGTCTTGCTGTGCAATCTTCATATAAAGGACGCTTGCTCCCTGTCATAGTCTGATTTTGTTTCCTCGCCTTGGTTCAGAGTTTTTATTCATTCTGCCTCAGGTATACTCTTAAAGCCTTTGTGGCACATATTCCTTTGCTAGAAACACTGTCCTTCATTCCACTTTCTGTAGACCACCCATCACATTCTTATTTGTACTAAATAGTAATAATAACACAGTCTAAAAGAGGGTTGAGGTAGGAGATTCAATTTCTTCATCTGAAAAATGAAACAAAAACACATGACACTATTCTCAAAGAACTTAGGGAATGAATGGAATAGTTGTTCCTGTGAAACTCTTCAAATACCAGAAGAAATAGCATACGATCCATTATAACTTCCGGTTGGAGATGCTACTTCCGTCCTTTCAGGCCACTGTGTTTGTTCTTCATTGTGTAACAATGTGTCTTCTCTATAAGATTATTTAGTTCGTTAATTTAATCAATAAGTATTCATTGACTGTTTGGCAAGCAGGTTCTCTGCTAGGAAGCTGGGATGAGAATCTAATAACATAATCAATGACACTAAGCGTTTGCGATCCATACCTTGCCTGCTCGTTAGCATCGCCAGAGTGTCTTAGAAAATTGTCCACGCCTAATTTCACTAGAGCAGTTAAATCAAAATCAATTCTGAGACTTCCCATTCTGTTCGTAGCCAGAAATGTTCCCGTAACAATTGCACTTTCATAATTTTGATGTTGCAAATGGATTCTTGTTGGGTTAAGGGGGATGCCTTCTAATTCTCATTTTGTAAAAAAATAAAAATGTTATAGAACAATCATTTGAACATACATGTCACCCCAAACAGATTTCTGGTTCATGAAAAGTAGAAATTTCTGCAAAACCATACGTATTCCTTCATAGCGATGACAAGGTCTGCCACTGGCTGCCCCTTTAAGACAGGAAGTACTCTTAGCCTACCCATATCATGCCCCCAAATCATCACAGAATGTGTGCTTTGTTTAGCTCATTTATGTTAGTTTCTTATGGTTTTCAATCTCTCATGGATGTTTTTCCACATGGACATTGCTTTGAGTTGAATTTTGTCTCTCAAAAATTCATGTCCATCTGGAACCTCTCAGAATGTTACACTTTTTAAGGAAAATAGAATTTTTGGGGATAAAGTCAGCTAAAATGAGATTATACTGGATTATGATGAGTTCTGTAGTGCCTAATGTCTCGTTGAGATGAAATGTGTAAATAACATGGTAGGACACTTAGAATTTGTTTTTTTAAAATAAATTATCACACATCATTACAATTTTTAAAGCTAGAAATGGTCCTCGTTATATATACAACCTCAGAAATTTTAGATAACTCCTAGGCCCATCAGAACATAGCTAAGGATTCAAATTCAGACAGTTAGAGAATAATATCAGGTTTTCACTTGATCAAATCAGTTGAAGTGATGAACTCTTACTACTTACAATGTTGTTAACCATGTATACATGGCATAAAAGGTAACACATATATCAGAATCCCTGACTCTCACAGATCTATGAGGGATGAAACAGATTCATGAGAAACAAAAACCATCATGTTTTAGAAGTCTATGATGACTATTCACTGCAAATAGTATAATACATATATTATCTTGAATAAGCTTCAAAAGAAACCAGGGATATTTAACACACCTAAGAATAGAAGCTTAAAATTGAATGCAGCATGTATACAAAACTGTCTTGTAATAATACCATTGGGTTAATACATCTTTTTCTCCCTAGCAAGATCCACAAAGTTCATGTTTGTTAAATATCTGGATAAAAAAATCATGGAAGAGTGCATCTATCAATAAATCATGATATTTTTTCCAAGAGTTTGCAGCACAAGTAGCATTTTCCTGGGACTATCTAAACTGCCAGATCCTAGCAAACCTGTCACCAGATGAAAAAGCCCATTAGAAAACGAAGGCTTGAAGATTTCAGGCAGGACCAGCCCTTATTGATGAGTTTCTTCTGTTAGAATACTAGTTAGTAGGATTTGGGGAGGGTCCAAAAAAAGGCTAGCATTGGCAATAAACTTCAATAGTGTGGGAAAGCAGTGCTGTTAAAATGCTCTCCAGTCATAAGAAGTGATGGCAGTTATGAAATTGAGATAAGCTATCCTTACGGGGAGAAAGCAATATTGTGCTCTCAGGGTAAAATTTCATAGGAAGCTTGTGAAAATGACTTCCTGGGCAAGGGAAATTATGGGTCTTATCTTATTTTCTGGGTGAGTAAATACATTGAATTTACTATGATCTCTGGATCATATGTTCATAGAGTATAGAAAAAAAATTCTCGACAGCTGCATTTATACAGAGATCTGAAGTCAGAGTTAGCACTGGAACTTTGAACTAAAAAAGGTCTGAGATTCATTTTGGTAGGATCCATATATTACTCATTATCTTATTTCACTTTTAGTTTGTTATACTTCATAGCGCACTTTCTAATTTGATCATTAAAACACAGTCTGATGAGATTAACAAGATTGCTATCATAGTGCATACTCCACCCAAGAGAACATTCACACAACCTAGAAAATGCAAAACTTAATTAATTGGTTGCTGTGCAGCTGAGTCTTCCTGTCACCTCTTCTTACATTTATGTCCTTCTCACTCCTTTATGTCCTTGCTGTTTAAGATGTGATAGTCCTTCAGCCTCACCCAGTATCTTGTTAGAACTGCAGATGCTTTTAGACCTTGCTTTGCATTACTGAATCAGAATTTGCATCTTAACAACATCCAGAAATGATTTGTAGCATATGAATTGTAGAAAGCACCATATACATCATGCTCTATAGTCATCTGGAATGTCCTTATTTTCAGATTCTTATCTTAATTTCAGTATGAATGAGGAATAAGTAGAGGGCACTATCCTAAGAATAAGCTGCCAACCAATGAATCTTCCAAAATATAACTGGATTCAAATAAGACTGGTATCAGTGACATCAATTTACTCTACATTAAGGTACAGACTCTGAGTCAGGTGCGGTGACACAAGCTTAGAATCCCAGCACCTGGGAGACAGAGATAAAAGCAAAAGTTAAGGATGTGCTGGGGTATATAGTAACTTTCAGGCAAACCTGGCAAACAACTGAAGAGCTTGTCTCAAAATACAAGAAACAAAATCAAAATCATAATTAAAACCCAACCAATAATAACAGAAAAACAAGGTTCTAGAGACTAACTTCTAGTTTTGATACTTGCTGTCTAGCATCAGCATCAATGAACTGATGAGAGTCACAAAAATACCAATAGAGAAAGGTTACTGTGAAGGTCAGAGGCGAGGTGTCTGCAGACCTGGCAGACAAGAATGAGTCCTCTCATTGTCTTAAGTGCTGCATGTAACAGAGCTTAGTCTAGATATCTTGTAAGAAATCAGAAAAAAAAACCCTGATTTTTTTTTAAAAGATACCATGTGTAGCCTAGGCTGGCTTCAAACCAGTAAGTCTCCTGCCTCTACCTTCCAACTCCTAAGATAACAGAATGTATCACTATGCTCAGTATCACAAAGAAATCTTTTACCCTTGTATTATGGTTTCCGTTTGTAATTCTGGTATTCTGGAGGCAAGAGGATTGCTCTAAACTTGAGATCAATCTCAGTTATAGAGGGAAATCCTGTGTCAAAGAAACCAAAGCTGAAATACTTAAAAGTCACTCAGAGGTCTTCTCCAAGTCAGACTTTGAATCTTACTGTAAAGATGTACTCCACATGATCTCTGGAAGTCTGCAGGCAGATGTTGGCTAGGGGCATTCTAAGTGTTCACTGAATTAACCCAGAAAACCCCTGGAGACATTTTGGTTTTCAGATATCTTACCTTAATGGTTATTCATCTTTTTACATATTCCGATTGTAAGAAAGCAGTAGCATTTATTAATGGTTCGATTTGATCAGTTTCTTTGGGAACCTGTAACATCCCTGTCTTAGGTTTGAAAAATTACAAAAAAACAATCTTGAAATGTGGAAGACACCTGGGAGAAGCTCAGATAATATCCCTCTTAAAGAGTCCTGGAGATCAGTTGACTTGTATTAAGCCCCAGGACAAGAGTCTGATCACTTGAAGGTGATCAATAAGCAATCTACCAGTGTCCTAATGGAGGCCTCCATCCCAGCCCCATCCTGATGATGTATCAGAATATTTTAATAAAAGGAAATTTGGAATAAATTAACTGTCTCTATCACCTCTGACAAATGTACCTTGCAATACAAAAATATTGATTTATTTGTTTATTTTTAGTTTTTCAGTGAGAGCAGAAACATGGGAAATGCTTTACTGAAAGATTTCTAACAGAGATGAGTTGTGATAGGTTAATATCGTGCTATTGTTTCTCATGCACAAAGAATTTTCTAGCCTCATTGTGTGTGGTGTGAAACTTAAAATTAGGTAACATAAACTACCAGGATGAAAATATGTGAGGCCAATACCTGTATGCTACTCCTGGATTCAGAATCATTATTCTTTATAGAGCTAACAAATTCTTAAAGACAGGTTGAGAGCAAGGATGGGAAACCCTGTGAATTGTCCAAGGCACGCAATGAGCTTAACTATTCCAACCAGAATTGAAATTATGTACTTCAGTTCTACATGATTTTTCCTTCTGCTTGGCAAAGTCATGTTTTATGTAGATCTTTATACAGGGCAGTGTTTTGTTTGGCACTTTCAAAAGCTCATTAATTTTCATGGGACAAATATTTACAAAGCCAATGTGGATTGACTAAGGATTTAAAGCTGGTCTTCCCTGTTCAGCTTGCTCATTACAACCTTATTCAGTCCCTCCCTGTTTTGAAGGACTATGTCTGCTTCAACGAAGTAAAGGGAGAGGAAGCAATGTTTTCTGTCCCTAATGAAAACTAATGACATAAATTACAGACCACAGCTTTTTTCTAAATATCCCAAATTGAAACGTTTATTTTCAAGTGGATAATCTTTAAAGGAACTAAAATTACCTTAAGAAGTAAAATTGAATAATTTAAAAATACTCCATATTTTTTAATAAAGAGCTAAAGATTAAGTTTAATTATCATTCTACGATGCACATTTTCATCTGCATGCTCTTTTATTTGAGGTTTCTTAGCTAAAGTTTGATGCTTTAATTTTTTCTGAGAGTATATTAATTTTTGTATTTTGTTTTTGGCTTCTTTTTTACTCCTATATTACACTCAAGCTATCAGCACATTCAGAGTTTTATTTTCTCCTGTTTTCTTTCTATTTGACTCTAACTCATTTGTCTAGTTTCTCAGTAATCCCAAACACACTTGCTTTTTTTTTTTAACCTAATGCCTTACATCAGGCATTCTCTTGAGAATTTTGCATGTATTACCTCAGTCCTCACAACATGCTCTATTAAGCAGGTATCATAATCATCCTCATTTTGAAAATGACAATAAACCTGATTTTCTGTTTGTTTTGTTTTGTTTTTTTTCAGAGATTAAGTGTCTTTCTTAGATAACATAGTAAGTATGAGAACCAAGATTTGAAGCCCTGTAATCTATTACTGGGACCAAATCTCTTAACGGTTAAGTATTTAATATATGAAACATTACAAACTAACTGGTCAAAAACCAGGTATTTATGGGAGCAAAGGAGAGCACTATACAGAACTTGGTTGAAATTACAGGATGCTCACTCACTATTCCTGAGTCACTGATTCTATGGCCTGTCTTTCCCATGATATCAAATCTGATGTTCAAATGCTTTGTATAAATGTATTGAATGTGCATGCAACCTGTACACCCATTTTATCATCTACTTAATATTCTTAATTCCATTTAATATCTTCTACAATGTAAATGCTTTACAATAAGCCAATTGAAAGGCTATATTGGTTATGGAGTAAAGGGGCATAAGGCCCTTAATTTCAGAGGTATCTTCTCTCTTCCGTGGTAAAATGGTTACATGCAGAATCTGTAAACATGACAGGTTGATGGTACTATTTTGTAGTATCGTCAGGACTACATTCTGTGTGTGCACACCAAATCATTATAGGCCAGCTACAGGAAGAAAGCATGGGTCTTAGCCAGGAAATGGCTGGTAGACTTGTCTTATCTTGAGAGTCTGGTTATTGGCATCAGCCCCTGCCTTCTCTAGAAAGCTTTCCAGTCTTTATACCCATGCCTATTAGATAACCACTTTAAATCAACCACAGCATGTGATCCCTGCCTTTCCTTGATGGAGTGCATTCGTTCAGTTATCCACAGACTTATAGAGGCAGCATTTTAAAGAACAGCTGCATCCACTACACTAAATTTCTTCTCGGGTAGGATCCCATATGCTTTAATCTTAAGAGTGCAAAGTGTGCTTCATTTATACAATGGGATATTATTCAGTTATTAAAAACAAGGACATTGAGTTCGAGGCCAGCCTGGTCTACAGAGTGAGTTCCAGGACAGCCAGGGCTACACAGAGAAACCCTGTCTCGAAAAAACAAAAAACAAAAAACAAAAAAACAAAAAATAAAAAACAAAAACAACAAAACAAAACAAAAAAAGAAACCAAGGACATCATGAATTTTTAAGGGAAATGGATGGCCCTAGAAAATATCCTGAGTGAGGTAACCAATGATACACCTCTTAGACTGTAGGAAGCTTAACAAGAAGGAAGACCCAAGCAAGTATGGATACCTGAAACCCACTTAGAAGAGGAACAAAATAATCATGGGAGGCAGAAACTAGGCAGGAGAGGAGAGAGGGAAGGGGAAAAGGAAGGGCAGGATCAGGTATGGGGAGAGACAAGAAGGATGCACAGAGAGCCCGAAGAATGAATTGAAATATGTAGCAGTGGGGGTTAGGAGACAGGAAAAACCTCTAGATCGTTCCAGACACCAGAGATGTGGGAGGTTACCAGGATTCAATTGGGATGACAGTAGCCAAAATGCCCAACAGTGGAGAGATAGAATCTGAAGTGACCACCTCCAGTAGATAGACACGGCCCCAGTTGAGGCAAGGGACCATATACCCATCTTCAAAAATTTTAATCCAGAATTATTCCTGTCTAAGGAAAACATGGGGACAGAAAAAGAGCAGAGACTGAAACAAAGGCCATCCAGTGACCCACCTGTCTCTGGATCCATCCCATGTATGCACACCAAATCCTGACACTATTACTGAGACCATATCGTGCATGCAGACAGGAGCCTGGCATGCCTATCTTCTGAGAGACTCTACCAACAACTTTCTGAGACCAATGTAGATACTTTCAGTCAACTATTGGATTGAGGTCTGGGACCAATACAGAAGAGTTAGAGGAAGGACTGACGGAGCTGAAAGGGATGCTCTTCCCATAGGAAGAACAACAGTGTCAACTAACTTGGACTCCTCAGAGCTCCCAGAGACTAAGCCAAAAACCAAGGAGCATACATGGGCTGGGTCATGGCCCCCAGCACGTATGTAACCAGAGGACTCACTGGTATGGCCGAAGTGGGAGAGGATGTGTCTTCTGTGGAAACTTGATGCCCATGGAAGAGGGATGTTGCTAGGGGTTAGGTAGGGGTGGATGGGCATGTGGGGGAGCATTCCCTCAGAGGCTGGGGGTGTGTAAATAACTCAGGGAGGGGGAGACTTGGAAGGGGGCAACGTTTGAAATGTATATAAATAAAATAATTTAATAAAAAAGGTCATCAGGAAAAAAGTGCAAAATGAATGGAGAACAAAGTATACATTACATTTTTCTGGTAGAACATTTTTTTTCCCCTATGGGCAACCTGGTACCACCCAGAATCAAGATTCTAATGTCCAGAGGAAATTTTCCTATGTAAATTTTTCGATAGTACACGATTGATTTAGTTACATTGATTTTCAACTACACACTATTCACCACTCAGGCAGGGTCCTAGAGATGTCAACGTTTTCATTTGGTAATATCTGTCGGTTACTCATTGATGATCTTGAGGCTTTCTAGAATTTTCTAAAAAAACAAACAAAATGGTAATTTCTACATTGTTTATCTTGTTTATGTGGTGTATCGAGTATGTAGTCACATGTTTATATGGGTTCATATGCCCTTGTGTATGTATATAAATGTCCAAGGTCAGTAATAAGATTCTTTTTCTTTTGCTTTCTACCTGCATTTTTCTTTCTACAGAGTCTCTCAGTGAACCTGGAGCTCGATGATTCAGGTAGAATGTCTGGCCAGTAAAGCCCTGGGATATGCTTGTACCTGCCCCTATTCTTGTCTATGTAAAGGCTATAGATGTTTCTAGAACATGCTCAGTAAGTACATTACTCACTGAACCACCTCTGCAACCCTTATGTTATCAGTCTTTTTAAAATGTTGTTGACCATTATAGCAAAGAAAGATTGTATTACAAGTTTACAAAATTAATTATGCTAATGCATAGCATTGAAACAACTAATCTACTACCATTGATTGCAGAGTCCTTAACAAAATGCTAATTTAATTAAGCTTTATCAGTTTCTATCTTGTACTCTGATTATGAAATACTTAACTAATAATGCAATCTTAAATACTAATAGTATTTAAATTTTATGAGATTCGTGCATGCAAACACTTCAAATTTTATTTCTTTTCTGTCAGAGCAAATAGGTAAGATTCCTTGTAATCCTCCTTCTATTTATTCTTCATTTGACAATTTAGCAGGAAAGAGACAGTGGGCATAAGCTATCTAAGAAAGAGAATGAAGAAGGGGAGAGGAAAATGAAATGAGGAAAGAAGGTTTTTTTTTTTTTTAAATGAAAAGGATTTTTAGATTGTTAGTAAGGTATGAGATGATTTGCTCAGAACCTAATAGTATTCCTGGTTTGAAGTTGCAATATGTATATTAGTTATTTTGTATATAGTTAATTTGCATATAGTTAATTTGCATATAGTTAATTTGTATATAGTTTTGTATATAATTAATTTGATATCACTGCCTTGACAAAATACCACAGACTGGATAGCTTCTCTCATAGTTCTGGTGTTTGCATATGTAAGACAAAAGAGTCAGCAGGCTCAGTGTCTTCTGGAGTAGCTCCCCTTGGCTTGCAGATAGTCACCTTTTCACTGTGGTCCTTTTAGTCTCTGCTTCTGCCTCCCTCCCTTAGAAAGACAACAGTCACAGATGCTTAGGCCTCCCTTTATGGCCTCATTTTAGGTTTACTAGCTCTTCATCTGAAGGTCCAGTCATATTGTAAGGTGGTAAAAGATTAGCCTTTACCAAATGAATCTTTAAGTTTGTATTTAGTCCATACATGATTCTGGCCTTTCAGTGAATGTTTGCTGATTGTTTGTGGGGGTTAAATGAGCAACAACTGAGAAATGAAAGTGATGCTCTTCAAACTATAAACTGAGGTGCTTGATGAAGGGCTTGGTCATCAGAAAGCCTACGAGGCATCTGTTCAATCAGCTGATTTTGCCTTTTTTGTGATTTTATCATCAAAATATCATAGGCAATTACATAGACTCATGTACATCTCACATCTTTATGAGATACATCTTTCAAAAACATATTTGCAGCAAAAATTCTTTAGTTGTTAACTAATTCATACACATATATACACATATATTCATATACATATTTAAGCATGAAATCCATGTCAGGATTTTTGTAACTATAACAGAGTCTAGTTGAAGTTACTATCCCTTCCTATTGCCCACCAGATCCAAACCACATTCTTATGTATGGAAGTAGAAGTTCTTTATTATTCAGAACTTATTTATTTTTCAGTGTTCTGTCCACAACTATCCCCATGATTATACTCATGTAGGAATATTCTTCTCTTGTTTTGTACTTTATAGATACTGCACCTTCTATTTTCTCTACTTTTTTTATCTGTTCCTTTGCCTATAAAAAGTATTTACCTTCTTCCACTCTAGCTTGAGTCCCGTCCTTTTTATAATGTAATGAATCTTTATGCTTTTGATGGATATATGAGATGACTGTGAATGATAAATTAAGTAAATGTCATTGCATGGGTGTCTGGGAAGAAGGCAAGAGATTCACAGGGATTGAAATTCAGAAGATAAGAAAAGGTAAAAGATGAGAATCACTTGTGGAATGCTGGACATTAAGACGAGTTTTGTCAGTTCAGGAAAGCAGATGTTCTGCTCTTTGTATGCTAGCAGTTAGACTAGTTCTTTGTGGTATACATATTAGGTACACCACAAATTTGGTTTAATGAATATGAATGTGTGTGTGTGTGTGTGTGTGTGTGTGTGTGTGTGTATGTGTGTTTGTAGTCCTTGGTGAACATAGAGATAATTAATCCCAAACATCATGACAAGCCAATCAGGACACAGTTATTTCAAAAAATACATAAGGAATCAGTGAGATGCTACAGTGAATAAAACTGCTTGCCACTCAGTCAAATACCTAAATTTCATTCCATGAATCCACACTGTAGGAGAAAGGAATTCCATGAATGTACACACACACACACACACACACACACACACACACACACACACACACA
>JANHMN010000007.1:38365333-38379969 GCA_030674055.1 Rhabdomys pumilio | reverse complement strand
TGTGTGTGTGTGTGTGTGTGTGTGTGTGTGTGTGTGTGTGTGTGTGTCTGTGTGTCTGTGTGTGTGTGTGTGTGTATGTATGTGTGTATGTGTGTGTGTGTGTGTGTGTGTGTGTGTGTGTCTGTGTGTGTGTGTGTATGTATGTGTGTATGTGTGTGTGTGTGTGTGTGTGTGTGTGTGTGTGTGTGTCTGTGTCTGTGTGCATTGTTCAGTACGAGTTTACTGCTCCCTTCAGGAATGGGGTGAAATCAAGAGAAGAACAAAGAGACGAAAAGTTAATGCATCTACTTTAGTGTTGATTGACTCAGAGATTAGTCAGACCCTAGAGCATCTTGGCCAGTGTTCCTTGCTCTTCATACTTCAAAGTATCCATTAATAAACTTTTATCAATCTTCCCTAAACCTCTGTGTCAGTGACTCACCTTCAGTTTACCGAGGAAGTGGGAGAGTTTCAGTTACTCTAGTGTATATTAGACACCTTCAGCCGTGGCTCTCATCCACACCATCCTCAGTTGCAGAGACCATGAGACATCACCCACTCATTTACCTTTACAGTGGCTGCACGCTCTCACTAGCTCCCCTTCCTGTGAATCTGGGCTCATCTACAAGCGTCTCTAACCTCACCATTAATTAAGTGTCAGAATCTCCAGTACTGTTTGTGAAATATATGTATAATAGTGACCATTTCTCTCTGCTCTGTGGCCTTTTTTCAATATTCACAGCTCTGATTTGAGCTCTCATCAATGTCTAGAGTTCTGCTATAGTGTATAAATGTACCTCGTTACTAGAAAATGTGATTCCTTAAATTAGCAACTAGGCAATTATCCAACAAGACAGAGAAATACTCATTTCATATGTAGAATAATAGGAGGGGCCGTCTGGAGACTGTTCCACTTGGGTATCTATACCATGTCCAGTCTCCAAAGGTAGACGCTGATGTGGATGTCAGGAAGTGCATGCTGACAGGAGTCTGATATAAGGAGTCTGAGACCTCCTTAGAGGTCTGCCAGAGCCTGAAATATACAGAGGCAGATGCTCACAGCTAACCATTGAACTGATCATGGGGTTCCCAATGGAGGACTGAGAGAGAAGACTGAAGGAGCTGAAAGAGTTTGCAGCCCCATGGGGAAAGCAACAATTCCAACTAACCAGAGCTCCCAGGGTTAAACCACCAGCCTGGCAGCACATAGGGAGGGACCCATGGCCCCAGCTGTATATGTAGAGGAGGATGGCCTTGTCGGGCCAAGGTGGGAGAGATCCTTGGTCCTGTGAGGGCTGGATGCCCCAGTGTGGGGGAATTCAAGGGTGGGAAGGTGGGAGTAGGTGGGTGAGTGGGTGGGGCACATCCTCATAGAAGCAAGAGGAGGGGGGATAGGCTAGGGGGTTCCTGCATGGGGGGAAAATGGGAAAGGGAGATAACATCTGAAATGCAAATAAAATATAAAATAAAAATAATATACTCACATTAAAATTCAGTGGTCATCAAAAAAAAAAGACTCTGAGCATAATGTTATATCTTATTGAAAATAGAATAACAATGCTACCTTACAGGGTTACTGTGGAATTACACAAATTAATGCTTTTAAATTACTTGCCATGATAACAGTCTGATTTCTTCTTTCCCTATTTAAAGTTGATATGAAAGTAATGACTAGAGAAGCTTAGATAACAAATGTTTGAATATTTAATAATTTTTATAATACTATTCCATATCAATATTCATAACATAAATGTGTGTGTGTGAATAAGGTTACTAAGAAGTGAAACAGTCCATAATGTAAAGTAAAAGGAAATATGGCATAATGTTATGAAAGGATTTTTTTCCTGCTTTGATAATGAACGGCTTGCGCTTTACTAGACGAATTACTGAGGATTTCCCTTGGCTACAAGAAAGTGGAGCTTGGGTGAACTTTTCATAATTGGCAAAAAGAAGGAAAAAAAATGTCCCCTCCAAGTAAAAGTTATAAAAGAGAAATATTTTACTTCTTACTAGAAAAACCAGCACAAACAGAAAGTTACAAATTGTCCATGATGGGGCCAAAGGAATGGCAAAGCAGGGCAAATGGAGAACGGATTCTAAAGACAGAAATTCTCATTATGATGCCCGATTGTTTAAGCAAGCTCAGTTTTCTGAGGCTTAAAGACCTCTTAAGTATCAGATGGCAAACAACCAAATGTTACTGCTAATTAGACATCCAATGAAATGTCACAGAGAAAGGTTAACTATCTTAAAGATTGTTGTGTAGTCTTATATTTAAAATGTCATTGTTATTAGTTTTGAAGCAGAGCTCTCTAACAAAACAGGAGTGACACATGTTATAGATAAAGATAAACTATTATTTATCAGGGATATAAAAGAAGATGAGAAAGCATTGTCCAACCTTTGGTTGTTCACTGAAACATTCACATTTCATCATTTCTATAAGGTTAAAAGTACAGTTTTATCTCGATATGTAAATTTGACATCTGATAAATTTAAAAATACCATCATCTTTACACAATATAGATATGGAAAGCGTATCTACTTTGTCGAGATAGGAAGGACAGAAAGAAGAACAAACAGAGGCCAGTGGGAGAAAGATTCAACATCAGGAACACTGTAAGTTTAGATGCTGAGTAGCAACAGAAGATGTGGAGAAGGAAAGGGATTTGCATATCATAATTTCTTTACCACTCACTAGAGCAAGAATAGGTCAGTTGATGCTTCTTTAAGAGGTGATATTTATGGATGGCTACTGAAAGTTATCTCAATAAAGAGTGTTGTGGAAGAGATGAGACTGACATTTGCTTTGGCTCTGTCCTTACCATCTCTTGCTGAAGGTTCTGCCATGGGTGCCACATGCAGGGAAATGTAGCAAGGGATATGACACATCCCATTTATTTATGCATCTCAAACAACTGACAATCCATTGGAACTACTTCCTTCTTCCATAGAAGCCAACTGGATTCAAAAAATGAAAAGAAAGCTCAGCCTATGTCTCTCAGCTTGAAATTTGCCAACCCAGTGTCTCTGACCCAAAGATTATACAGCATTGCATCCCGAGGACCCACAAGGCCATTGCAACCACAGAAGTAGATGCAACACTTATTCTTTCTAGAGAACAATTACTCAGATTCTCTCACATGTGTCATCCCCCCCTTTTCCCACCATGAACTTACAGTAGGACCAATGTTATTCACAATGTTTAGATAGAAGAACAGAGGCCCAAGCAACATTAAATAGCTTGTCCAAAAAGAACCTGTGTCCATTATAAAAGCAAATCTCTCCTAGCTTATTTTAAGCAGCTAGCATATTTTGCTTTGAGGGTATAAATTTCAAACATAAACAAGGATCAATGTGATTAAGAATCACACTTATGCACAAAATCTCAAAGGACAAATGTAGGATCTTTAAGTATATGTATTTTGTTTGTTTCTTGCAGTCAATCTAGTCTTGTTCAGATATTTTATGTTAGCGTTTGTTATCATATTTCTTAACAAGATAACAACTGGGCCTATCTGATGAGAACTCTGGCATGTTATACTGTTTTTGTTCTTCAAAGAATGGAGGTGGTGCCAAGGTACATTGGTTTGTGGAGCATAACTAGATGTATTCTTGGAAAAAAGTGCACATGCCAACCAGTCTTCATCCTGCAATGACATCTCTTCTCTTTCCTCAATAGTGGAAGCTCTCATTTATGTTAGAACTAATATTTTATGATCAGTAGCTGAGGCTCATGAGTGAACTCTGCGATTTACAACTTATTTGCTGACTAGGGCATCTTCCCCTTCCCCATCCTATTGAAGACTGTCTGTGTTGCCAGTGACTGTTAGATGACGGAGACAATTCCATTCAATTCTCATTTAATTATATTAATTGGCCCAGGATGAATTGTTAACCCCAATTTATAGGAGAGAAATCTGATCTCAGTGTGGATGCTCATGTCCATACGATTAATAAACCGATGAGCTAGCATTTGAACGCCAGCTGTTGCTGACTTGAGAACCTATATTCATCTCACCATGAAGTGCTATCTGCACACAGAGGGGCAATGAGATGTGTAAGACAGGGTCAGCTTTGTAATAAGGAATATGGATAGAGATCCATTACAAGCTCAGTAAAGAACCACATCTTCAGGTTTGTCAAATTATTGGAAATTTGGAAGTGGAGACCAGTTAAGAAAATGTTCAAGGGCCTATTTTTGCAAGAGTTAAGAAAGATAGGAGGCCAATAAGAAGGGTAAGTATATTGATTATGGTGATCTGAAATAAGAATAAGCATAGTGCATCAATAACTGTAGAATGCCTTCCTTTGAGACCTCTAAGAGAGATCATTCATGTCCAACTCTTTGGGAAGTTGATGCAGTATCAAGCAGAACGTGTTTATCGCTATCACACTCACCGATCCCATGTATTCTCACCCTCCCCCACATCTTACACTCCCCATTATTCTCAGCTACAGTGGCTCTACAACACGTCTATAGGATCTGGAAGAACAGTTGCACACCTAAGCAGAAGAGGAAGTTTATCCATGCTGTGGTCTTAAGAAGGACTGAAGAAGGGACCTTACCTGTGACTCTAGCTGCATTTTTATAAGCCAAACAGCAGTCTTTCACTCATACAACCTGTTAATTTCACTCCCAGTGACTACGTGGCAATCAGATATGATTGCACACTCTTCAGTGATTGAGGTTTTCCATCCTGACAAGGCATAATGGAAAAAATCATTTTTGCTTGACTAGATAACAACAACAACAACAACAAAATCTTGAAATATTGAAATCCAGAGTCTTTTTCAGTCAAGATAACTTCTTCTCTTCTGGAATGGAAACCCACAGAAGAGCTCAACTGTTCAACTTCAGAGTCAAAGAAAATAGGAAGGCTTGCCAGTTGTTTCTCCTCTTCTCTGGGAAACACAGGCACTTCCTAGAACTTCAGGCTATATATCTGGTGGTGGTTCTTCTTCTTCTTTTAGCTTTTGTTCTACCTTCTTTCTAAAATCAATCTAAGTTTTAGGAATAGGAATAGAAATAATAAGCAAAGCGGTATCTACACAGATAAAGTCACTCACACAGTTGTAAAAAGCTCTATCTAGTTCTGAAGATTCAAATTTCCATTTGAAATCCCTTGCTTGCCAAATACTCCCATCACTGCTAAACTCAAGTTATTTATAGCCTCTCGCAGGTACAGGAAGATCCTTGTAAATCAGTTCAATAAGTCTGAGTGAATTTCATAAAATCCACATAAATAAAAACCTGGGAGCAGAACTGCATGCAGTGGTGTAGATATTCCTCAACTTCTGCGATGTGCATTGGAAAGTCAGGAGAATTTAGCACACCCTTTAGCTCCAGTATGTGTGCCAGGGCCCAGCAACCTAAGCATCATTTGATGGCTTTTTATAATAGCTAGAAGTGTAAACTACAGGCCCTATCCAGACCAATTGTTTCAGACCTTTAATAAGTTATCCATCAACAAGAGAAGTAGGAGTATTATCTTCTTGGAGATCAATTAACAACCTCATTTTCCAGTGAGAGAAACTGACCCTTCCCCATGTTTCCAGAGAAGAGCCTTGGGATTATAGGAGTTGAATTAGCTGCATAGTGTTTGCCATCATCTTGGATACTTTTTATTTTGTATCAATAAAATAGTCATAATCACAAGTATATTGTTGTCTCATTTCTATAAAATATACTACTTATGAAAGAACTTTACTACTATCAAAGGTAAATCTGTATTCTCTTCTGTTGTTTCAACTCAAAGTAGAATGAATATTAAGTGTGTGTGTGTGTGTGTGTGTGTGTGTGTGTGTGTGTATTCATGCACACTGAGTTTCTAAGTACAGAACTGGGCCATATATGACAAATTTTGCCCTACTTAATTTAGAATGTAACCTAATTCTCAGACTCCTTGCCAAAAAAAGAATCTCTTCTCCTCTAAATCTCACAAGGGCTCTTAAAATGGCTTAGCCCTCAGGGACTCTCCAACATGTTTCCATTTTCATAAAGTCCACACAGCCTGAAATCACTGGGTATCCTTCCAGATGGTGACAGATGTGGAGGGAATGGGCTCAGGTGGATGTTGACAGGTTCCAGTGGCAAGCATTGTATTTCCCCTGACAGCCATTCAAATCAAGTGTAGCTTAGTGAGAAAAGGAAATGAGGTAGGAAAATAAAAGGATTTAGAGAAGAGAAATGGGACAGAAGTGGTGGGGATTCTTTCAACAGTACTGGTGTATTTATTAATGGAATATTTGTGAAATTGTTCCAGCAAAGACACTTCACTACCTACATATTTTGAATGCAGGTACAGGCAGAGGAAGGAGGAGACAAGAGTGCTGAATGTGAATGGGTTAAATTGCAATGGTTTTGATGAAGAAGGTACTATGTGGGGATACAAACCCATGACTAAGCAAACCTATGGTAGTAAAATGTAGTGTTGAGTGTCCTCCCTCAAAGATGAGAATTCTTCTGTGGCTTAAAGGAGGAGAAAACAAGTTCAAACGAGGATCAGATCTCCCCCTGGCAAAGTAGATAGTTCAAGGTGAAAATCAGTTAAGGAGTTTGGAAAAATCAATATGGTGGAAGCAAACCTGGGTTGCCCTAGGTTGGAGCAAACAAGGCTTGTGGGTGTGAAGAAGAGGTGAATGTCCTTCAGGGGGCAGAAGAAAATTTCAGTTCATGCAATCCGTGACTTGTGTACATGTAGAAAGTAAAATCTCAGAACCTCGAAGTCTGCAGCACACAGTTGGATAGAATGGACATGGGAGGTTGGTACCTTTCCTTGTTCCACCACCATCTTGTTCTTGCTTTCTTCTTATGTTTATTAAGCATTCTATGGCAAGCACTGTATCTGGGGATTCAAACTAATTCATGGAGCTAAATTCATCAGTGTGTGAATTAGGAGCAGATGCCTAATCACAAGCAATCAGTGTCCTCTTGCCCCCCATTGTCAACAGCAGTGTTTTTCAAGCTGTGGTTTGTTATTCCACAAAATTCATTACATATGAAAATGGTCAGATTCTGCCCAGATGTCTTGAACAAGACTCTGAAAGAGAGTTTGCCTATGTGTCTTTTCAACAGACTGTATTAAATGATGTGAGGACTAGGAAGAAGCTTTTTGATTCTTTGTCTCTGAGATACTTATATCTCCCCTCCCCTCCCCTCCCCTCCCCTCCCCTCCCCTCCCCTCCCCTCCCTTCCCCTCCCCTCCGCTCCCCTTCCATCCTCTCCCCTCCCCTCTCCTCCTCTCCCCTCTTCTCTTCTCAAGTTGCCCATAGTCATTAGAGCCTAGGTCCAAGCAAGCCTACCTCCTTTTCTTTCAGGTGTCTGTAATTCACACTTTCCCATTCATAGTACCTTATGTTCATTGTTTCCAGATGTAAGCCCCTGACCATGACTCCTCTGTAGATTTTGTGAAACCTTGTGAAGTTGCACTGAGTATGAATAGCCTCATGCTCCCAGTAACCCAGCCTCCATTATATTACTGTATGTGCAGTCAATTGCTCTAGATAAAATGATTAGCCCTTGTGATAAAAAATAACTACAATAAACAAGAAATTGAAAATTTCTTTTGACTTTCTTATTTTACTCTCTGAGAAGGTGGAGGGGGGCAAGCATACAAAAGCAATGACAAGCAAGCACTGATATTTGCAATATGTACTAAACTGGTAGCCTATAACATGAAAGCATGCAATAAATAACCTAGGTATCTCTTCATCTGATCTCTCCATATGATTCTCCTAGTGAGGCCTGAATTCTGAAATCTCAGATCCAGTCTTGGCAGGATCATTTGTGAGTAGGACAATGCTCTGTAATACCCTGAAGCTCAGTTTGTACAATTTGGAAAAAAGATTATAAACTCTTGAAAGTTCTGTTTTTTCAGGGCTGCTTTTAGTGTCCAATAGGGCAAGAGCCATGAAAAGAGTTATTACTAAAGATGAGGCATTTAATAAATGAAAGTCTTCTATTTCAAAAAATAAATTAAAAAACAAAACAAAACCAAAACAACAACAACAACAACAACAACAACAACAACAACAAAACCACTGCAACCTCAAAGGCAAAAAAAACTTAATTTTTCCTGTTTTAAAATGGAACTGCATTTTAAATGGAGAAAACAAAACAAAACAAAACAAAACAGGCAAAGCTGACATATTAAGGGTTAAATCTGAACCTAAAAAATAGGTCAAAAGAAAGAAAGTTTGAGTTATATTGGAAGAGTCTAAGACCCAGGAAAGCAGAATCAATAGCTATTGACCAACACCTTTCATTTCCATTGGGATTTGATGATAACTTTAATTTTTCAATTAATTAAGCCAGTCTTTCACTTTGATGTATAGCAGACCAGACTTGGCAAGGTCAAGAGCTCAATCACTGCTTTCTGTTTTCATACCAGCTTTGAAAGAGTGTTTATCTTGGTGAGAAAAAGCTACCATCCACTGTTTGGGTACAAGGATCACTCACATGGTACCTACAGCTGCATGGGGGCAATTGCTAACAAAGTAACACAAATTTGGTGCAACATGATCTTTTGTCCAATGTAACCTTACTAAAGCATGAGGTTTAGCATGGCATCTCTCTGAGTGAGAGAGGCTCAGGTGGCCAGGCAGAAGTGGGCAAGGATTATTTAAGGGGCATCAGGAAAACACCTGTCTTCTTAGCATCATTACTGTTGGAAATGACTTGGTTTTCACCCAAGATTTTATAAAGCAATGCTAATGGCAATCAATGTTCTCAAGTACTAGTTTACACCTAGCAAACACCATCCAACAGGCTTCTTCTTATTAAAAAGTAATCAGGAGGCTTTACATACTATATTCCAGAGAAGGAAAGGAAATAGAGGGATTGAAATCTGGGTCACCGTGAGAAAAATCATTTCTCAGTGTTAGAACACATACACAATGTTTTCCGTATCCATTTGAGAGCTTCAAATGGCACGTGTTTGTGTAGTATTGATTTCTCAAGCCACACCCAAATTCCTACGGATGGCTATGTCAGATTCAGACTGGTGGCAGAGCTGACTTTAGGCTCATTGTCTTAAACTCTGGTCATGTGGCTTATTAATTGGATAAAGCAAAGGTTTTATCCATCACTGAATGGTATCATTGTTAGTTGTTAGAAGAAGTCCGATAGCAGTTCAGAACAGACCACTCCAGACCACACGGTTCCAAGCGAGGTGGGGGAAAAGGGGGGGACGTTTATTCAGGAGATAGGACAAAGGTGGGGAGAGGAAGGTGGAAGGATAAGAGAGAAGAGAAGTAGAGGCTGGCCATGACCACATGGAGAGAGAAGAAGAGGGGGGAGGGGACAGAGAGGCAAGAGGGTAAGAGAGAGAGAGTAAGAGAGTGAGGAGGGGGCAAGCAGCCCCTTTTATAGTGGACCAGGCCTACCTGGCAGTTGCCAGGTAACTGTGGAGGTGGAGTTTAGACTGAATACTAACAATCATGGTCTCTCACTTATAAACAAAGGAAGGTAAATGTCTTCTTCACCCATTACATTCGGCCTTTAGCTGCCTGACTCCTTATTATCTTAGCTCCTGAGTCTTTTTAACTTGTTCTTTTCCTTTTGACTGTGAGTCATGATGGTAAGAAGGTGAAAATAAACGGCCCAGAGGTTCAGTTGATTTCTTTGCTGTGAACACATCTTTCGGGTTTTTTTTTAAAAAGTCAAACAGAATGAATAAACCTGAGTTTCTTTTAATCCTTGTTGCTTGTCTTCAGTATTGTGAAACATCCACTCAGCCATTCTGCAATCAAAGTCCCCAAGCCACCCAAGAATAATCTAACTAGATTTCTTGGTGGCAATTTAACTCAACGCTGATGCAATCAATACTCTGAGCAGTCAAACGTGATGCCATTAGAGGCTTTCCATGCTTTGTAGGGCCATAGGCTTAGCTTTTGCAAGCAGTGGAGAAGCATGTGATGTGGAAGCCAATGAGATTATAGCTCAGGAATCAGATTCTACACTTATTAATGCAATCACAGTGCTGTGCTCCAGGACTCTTAGAAAACCAACTTGACTTCCCCCAAACCAATCTGAAACCGAGTTTCTCAAGAAAAGTAACATCGAATGTAGGCTACATTTGTGTCTGCATTCTCTCTGCTATTTTGACACTTTTTGCTATTCTCAATTAAAAGTACATTTTAAATAGTCATAATTTGAAGTGATGTGAATTGTTTGGACTCACTACAATTTACACAGGGAAGCTCCAACTCCTACAGTGGTCGTGTTTGAAGGTTGTCCATTTAAGAAAGTACTTCAGATTAATTGAGGCTGGTCCAGGAGGGTTAATGTCGTTATGAGAACATGAGTATTAAGGTTTCTCCCTCTCTCTTTTCCTTTCCATCTACACAAAGGCAGAGCCAGGTAATGATACACAGGGAAGGCGGCTGTTCTGAAAGCTAAGAAGACATCCCTTTCAAACATCTGAGCAAGTTGACACCATGACCTTCAATTTCTAGCCTCTAGAGGTGTGAGAAAGTCAACTTGCCATCAAGACATGCTATTTGTGGCTTTGTATGCATCAATTTATAGCAGCCCTGGTCTACTAATACATTTTGAGTACTGAGAAAAAATATATATTTTATATAATTTGGTAAAAGTGTTAGATATATTATTTCAAAATTATGGTTTAAAAATACTATAATTGATAGTTAATTAATATTGTGTGAGAAATATTATAACCTGGAATTGATTAGATTTATGCAATCCTAGTCAGATAGCCTCCTTTATAACAACAACAACAAACAAAAAAATAAAACAAAAATCCTACTGCTGTTACCTGTTACTCCTTCCTGTTTCCTCACATTGAAATCATTATCATGACATTGTTATAAATATTATTATGAATAGACACTATATATTTCATTTTTAAAAGTATAATCGTATCCACCATTTTATTTTATTTTGAGATTATAATATAATTACATTCTTGTTCCCTTTTCTCTGTCTAAGCCCATTCATATACACCTCTTTCTACCTTTGAAATTCATGGCTTCCTTTTACGTTAATTGACATGGCATATATATATTTGTATATATATATGGAATATATATATATATATTCCCAAATATAATATTCTCAGTCTGTATGGCTTTACTTCTACGTGTATTTTTAGGGATCACATTTGGTATTGGACAACCAATTGGTGAACTCTTCCTTCTTCCTCTTTCAGCATTCTCTAGTTGCCTGTAGTTTGTGTGTGGTGTGTGTGTGTGTGTGTGTGTGTGTGTGTGTAGGGTTGAGTCCTTGTGGCTTTCCACTGTCTACTTTGGCATGTCTAATTTTATTCTTGTTCAGCTATCCTTGTTGGGCAGTCATATTGGGGAGACATTATGGCCAGACCTTCTAACATTATTAGGAGACACAGACTCATAGAAAACTTAAATGTATTGTTTTTTTAACAATGCTGAGACCAAACTAGAATTCTGTTTGAGTCATTTGAATATCACATTTGCATTGCTCTGTTTCTGTGAGTTTGTGGAAATACTTTCATGTGGAGGACAGGATTATAGGAGGAAAATAAAATCTGGATTCACTTACATAGTTGATGTCAATACAATAGTTCCGAAATTATGTTTGATTGTTGATTTATTCTTTAATCTGTAGATTCGATTTGTAGAATAACAAACTTGGCTCTTTTCTAGCATGGCAATAATTATATACTATTGCTACACTTCTTTATCTTCTGATTGTTTTATCATAAATAAATAACAAAATCCAATCTTATATATTTCCTTTCACTTACTAAAATGTGTTTGTAGCACCTATATTTTCACTAACTAATAAGTTTATCTCTCAAAACTCTTTTGTAAGTATACACCTCTAACTTATGATGGTAGCCACTCCCCTAGAGCCTTTCAAAAGTTTCAGTGCTTAGTGCTATCAAACAAGGGTTGATATTTAAATGGGAGAGAATTGAAGGTTTAGACCATTGCTCTTTCCAAGATTGATATTTACAAGATTGATATTTGATGACACTAAAATATGCATTTCTATTCCTCACTCCTCTTTCAGCCAGTGATATGTTCATTACCCTTTCTTACTGTGCCAGCTATTTTAAGCAATACAGTATCTTTTCCAAATGAACCCCAAGAGACTTGTTTACAGTTCATGGCCTATAATTTTACCTGTCATCATCATCTGTCTGTTTGTTCTACATGATAATCAGAGTATCATTAGAAGTGTGTTCTATCCCAGAAATCCAGCAACACCAGGAAAAGTGTGGAAATTTATTAAATGACTAGGGAGACTTAATAAGATTCATTATCTTACCTTAACCCCCCTCTCTCATCACACTAATATTTCCCTAATCTCATTATTCAATGAGGCATTATCAGACATCCAAAACAGTCAGAATAGATTAAACTTCTGGAAATGAGAATGCGTTTCATAATAAGCACAGTCATAGAAAATAGTTACCTTCTCTTCTTAAAAACAAAAACCAAAAATGTGAATACTGTCTGTGTATTGCTTAAGGAAAATACTACGAACAAATTGTAAGTCAATATTCTTATCTCAGAGCCAAAAATATACCCATTTCATCATAAATATGTATAACATTTAAAGTATTTTCAAGAACAAATATTAGCCCCAAACCTTCAAGCTGGAGATAGAAATGACAGCAGGAAAGTAAAAAAGTTAGATAGGTTCAAAAATAATATATCATATCTATGATCCGTAACAGGTACATTACGTTGTCAAAAGAGAATGATTATGTCTTTTTTATATGAAAGGATTGAAGAGATTCCCTATAAATATGGGTCTCATTAATTCTAAGGGCATAACATAGATGTTAGTTTGTCCAGAGTGTACACAAAGTACATGTTTGTTAATAAAATGGTTGGGATGCTAAAACCAAATACTAGAAACATACTAAACATATATAAAATACTATCCTTGGTAAGATATAATTGAAAATCTCAATTACAACTTGCCATAGTCAAGAAAGAATAACTGCCGTGAGAGCAGAGAGATTAATCAAGGTGTAACCAAAGAGCACTAACAACAATATGGATCCCAATACACTGTGAAATAATCAGTCAAAGAAACAGGTCAGATAGTCACTGCGTATAGAACAGAGATATTAGCTGCTAGAAGCTACTGTGCCTGTACTTCGGCAGACATCACTAATCAGTCACAGAGCTCTATCCTGCCGGGCCCAGGCACATCCTCTAATCTTTCTCAATTTTATGTTCTTGACAACCAATTAGCTACAGTTGGCTGGCAAGATGAAATCTATTTGTCATCCCTAACTTACATTATTACTCCTATGATATGGCTTGTGTTCTCTAATCCTATTATCCACCATCCTCTTAGATTTCTCACAAACAGCCTCGATTGTCTCATCTATTTCAACTTGCTAATCTCAAGAATCATCATTTGTAAAATTGGGGAACTTAAATTTATGCAGATTTCCTTCTAGTGTTCTGGATTTCTTTTTTACTTGAATCTGGAAAACTGGGCCAGGTAGGAAAACATCTTTCTCAATTTTATGTTTCTGTGTTCATCACTGCTGGAGGAATGATGTGCCTAAGTCCATTTACAAGATGACACTCAATTTGACTAATTTCTTTCTTTCATATTCTCATTTTATGAGAGAGCATAAGAGGTTACTATGGTATAATTGAGATAATTATTATTTGAATGAAAGGGAAATAGTGAGCTAGGTTTTATAATTTTGCTTTATGCAGTACTCAGGGATTTTGTAATGAGAACTTGTGCCATGATTTCTTATGTACTCTTAACACTTACTGGAGTTCCAATATCTCATATTTCAAACTTACATGTTATTTTTCTAAATTTAGCTATAAACTTGTTGATAGGAATTTGCCTTGCTATCTTGATGGAGTTATAGTAGGTGGACTTTCATTAAATTAAGTTGCACTTAAGAGTAAATGGACTTTCACCTCCAAAAGGAGTCATATATATAAAATCACTATGCTATTTTTATTTTAATGATATGATCATTATTATGTAGTTATTAGGTATTGACATAGATCCTAGAACAATTGATAGCCACTATTCCAAATCTGAGTAATTTCTAACTGCATCCTAAATATTTCTCTTTACAACCATAGATAAATGCAGCTATCATTCTTCACCAATAAAGCTTGTTTTGCAACAGATGGAGGTTATAACACAAATGCAGAAATGGTCAAAACGCAGAGAACAAGTGACTACTGATATCAGGATGCCTAAATTGATGATAAATGTAAATCTCAACCCCTATACCTAAGGCTCAAGAAATATCCTTGGGAGAGCTTGTAGGAGGATTGTAAAAGCTAGAGGACCAGGAAGTCTATTGTGAAAATGTCTTCTGTATAATGACAGAGAAGTTGTGCCTATAAAATATCAACAATATAATTGCCCTAAGGAAGAACTAAATAATACTACATCAGTTGTGGTGTAGTTTTAGTTACTGTCCTATACCTGTGCTAAGATACCATGACCAAAGCAACTTATAGAAGAAATAATTTATTGGGGGCTTACAATTTCACAGGATGAGTCCATGAACACTATGGCAGGAACATCATAGCAGGCAGGCAGGCATGGCACTAGAGCAGTAGTAGATAAGAGTTTATATCATGAGACAATCTCTAGGAAGAGAGAGGGAGAGAGAGAGAGAGAGAGAGAGAGAGAGAGAGAGAGAGAGAGAGAG
>JANHMN010000007.1:38338639-38365323 GCA_030674055.1 Rhabdomys pumilio | reverse complement strand
AGAGAGAGAGAGAGAGAGAGAGAGAGAGAGAGAGAGAGAGAGAGAGACTGGCAATGGTGTACGTTTTTGAAACCTCAAAGCTTCTCCCATCAACTGGGGACAAAGGATTCAAATATATAAGCCAATGAGGACAATTCTCAATCAAACCAACATACATTATAACATGGATGAGAAATTTCACAAAGCTTCATTCCTAGGTGAAAAGCTTAGATACTGAGAATCAGTTTTCTACAGAGTCAAACAAGCCCATCTTTAGGTGGGTCAATCCTATAGGGTCTGTGATAGATATATGCAAAAAACAACATTAAATGGACTCAATGTGTGTGTGTGTGTGTGTGTGTGTACTTATAACAATAATAATTTTAAAGAAGAAGTAAGGAATTGGAGAGAGTTGATAAAGAAATGGGAGGATTAGAGAAGAGAAGGAGGAGTGGAAATAATGTAAATATTTAATAAATAAATATTTAAATAAATAAATAAAATAAATAAAATAATGTAAATAATGTAAATGCAGCACTGATGCATAAAATTCTAAAATAGTAAAATTTAGATTTGAGAACTGAATAGACTGATGTTTTAAAAGTATGCTTGTGGTATAAGGATGAAACAATAGACTTAAAATGAAAGGTAAAAGGAAAGGATAGAGATAAAAGCAAGTTAACGAAATGTACTATAATTTTTATAATTAGGAAATAAAAATTTAAATTTGAATTTGGCTATCCTAATGGTGAAGGCAATAAATAAACAAGAATCTCTTAGTTAAGTGCCAGAGCCCCAGGAGGTGAGAGACTCTAAGGATTCAATGGGTGAGACCTTAGCCTAAATACCCAACGTTGGGAGAGGAAACTTGGAGAATACATCTCCAGTAGATAGACAGGGCCTCAAGTGGAGGGATGGGGTTACTAACCCAAATTTCTGACCCAGAACTCTTTCTATCTAAAAGAACTGCAGGGACAAAAATGGAAAAGAGATGGAAGGAAATGCAGTCCAATGACCAGCCTAACTTAAAATCCATCTCATGGGCCTGACACTATTACTAATGCTCTGATGTGCTTACAGATAGGAGTTGGTCTTGGGTGTCCTCTGAGAGGTCCTACCTGCAGCTGACTGAGAAAGAAGCAGAAACTTATACGTAAGCATTGAACTGCAGTCAGGACCCCTATGGTTAAATTAGGGTAAGGATATAAGAAACTGAAGAAGAGAGAGACCCCATAGAGAAACAGTCTCAACTTACCCAGACTCCAGGGAGCTCCCAGAGACTGAGCCACCAACCAGGAGCATACATGGGCCAGTCTGAGTTTCAAGGCACAAATATAGCAGAAGTCTGCCTGGCCAGGCCTTAGTGGGAAAAGTTGTACTTAAATCTTGAAAGACTTGAGGCAGCAGGGAATAGGGGGAGGCTGGTGGGGACAGTGCCGTCTAGGAGGCAAGGGAAAGGAGGAATGGAATGAGGAGCTGTGGAAGGAGGGGGCTGTGGGGCCTAATGACTGGAATGTAAATAAATAAAATAAAAAATATTGCAAAAAAATAGTGTCCATTCCTGTAGCCAGGCAGGACTCCTAGTGGAGGGACAAGAAAGCAATCCACTCACAAAACCTTTAACCCAAAGTGTCCTGCCTATGAGATGTGCAGGGACAAAGATATTGCAGAGATGGAAAGAATGACCAAACAATGACTGGCCCAAATTGAGACCTATCCCATGGGCAAGAATGAATCCCTGACACTATTAATGATATGCTGTTATGCTTTCAGAGAGGAATGTAGCATAACTGTCCTCTGATAGTCTTCACTCAGCAGCTAATGGAAACAGATGTAGAGACCCACAGCCAAACATTAGATGGAGCTCAGGAGTCTTATGGAAGAATTGGGGGAAGGATTGAGGGACTTGAAGAGGAAAGAAATTTCACAGGAAGCCTAACAGAGTCAAGGAACCTAACCACCAGCCAAAGAGCATTGGTTGGACCTAGGTTGGATCTCAGGCCCCCTGCACATATGTAGCAGAGGTGTAGTTTGGTCTTCATGAGAGTCTCCAAACAAATTCATCAGGGGCAGTCTCTAAATTTTTGTCTGCCTGTACATTCTATATCACTAACCGGGCCACTTTGTAATGCCTTATTGGGAGAGGATGTACTTAGTCCTGCAGTTAGTTGGTGTGAAGGGGGATATACCCAGACCTGGGCTCTTTCTTCTTAGAGGAGAACAGAGGGAGGAGTGAGTGGAGGGATCTCTGTTAAGGAGGTACTGGTAGGAGTGGGGCTGATATTGGAATGCAAAACAAATAAATAAATTAATAAAAAAGAACACAGGGAAAAATTAGTGGTAACTAGATGTAAATTTCTGAGGCACTGTAGAAAAAAATCTTTTGATTGGACTCATTAGACTGACACAGTGAAATCATCACCTAAGAGAAATGAGAAGAAAAATCTAGGCTAGCACAACATGTGTTTGTACATCTGTAATATACAATTATATATTAATGCTCAGCTAAGCTTTATGACAATTTTAATGTATATTACTATGTTTCTATTAACAGTGCTTTTATATCTAAAAGAAGGAATGTTAAGAAGAAAAGGAAGGATGTCAGGATTAAGAAAAGAATAAAGAAAAAGGCTGAAAGGGGAAAAGGAAAGAAGGAAGGAAGACTGGGAGACGGGAGAGAAGTGAAGGGAGAAGAGTTTAACAGGAAGGAAATATGAAAGGAAAATAAGAAATGAGGAAAAGAAGAAAGAAGAAAAATAGAGATTGAGTCTAAACTTCATTCAAAATAACACATCTAGGAAATGAAAGATTCAGGATAGATTTTAGCTTTTATTTCTCTAAATTCCACAGTATCTTGAAAGTAGATATTTCAGTTCTTGTTTGCCAAAGACTACCCTCAGCTTGGAAAGAGGATCCAGATGAAGGAGTATTTGGGAGCAGCAAAGGAACAACTTGAAATCAATCATGGGGTACAAGCTGACATCAATGTGCTCTGCTGCAGGCAGCTCTCCAGACAGCTCATCAAAATAGCTTAGCCCTCACAGACCAAAGCCCAGTGTTTTATTTATATATTAATTTAATTGTCCACCTCAGGTTCCCTTTTGATTATCCCATAAATCAACATTTTATGACCTTAAACCTTTGATTCTTAGAAAAGACAGAAAGTACTTTTTTTTTTAACATAGAAAATGAAATCAGAGATCTGCCTTCCTTTGTATGAACAGACAATAAACTAGCTGGGTGGGATCCTATCCTTAAAGTACCATTCTACCATTTCCACCATGCCTGGACCTAAATTCTCTCTATCTCAGACTGACTTTGAACTCATAAATCACAAAATGCTTTTGTATCTTTCTGACAAGCTGCCTGTTTTTTAGGTCCATGAAGCCTCTCATATGATTCATATTACATCCTTATATTTCGCATAGTTGAAAAATCCTGTTAATACATTTTTGAACTTATGTTTCTAGAGTTCTTTCCCACAGCCTAATGACTGTCCTGAAGGTCACAGCATTTACCATTTGCTAAGGACCTTAGACATACCCTTACTTCCCAGACTTGTGCTGTCTCTGATTATCATGGAATCATTAACCTTGGAAGAGAAGACATTCCCTAATAATCTTGGCAGAGAGATTAGTTCCCAATGTAGGAACATAGAATAAATTATGTACATTATTATATAAATAATCCTTACACCTAACAATTGTCGACACTTGTGGAGGCCTATGACCTGCTGGCTTTGTTCCAGGGGCACGAACTGTATCATACCGTCCCTTCTACAATGCCCATGCAGGACTTAGTATTTGTTATTGTTGTTACTGTTACCTTTTAATTATGGTATTCAGCTGCCTAAATGGTTACTAGGATGACACAGGTTTATGACAGGAATTCTAATTCTATCTCTAGTAGTCATAATGAATCCATAATGTGTTAACTCACTTCACAGATGAAGAAACTGAAATTCATAGCATTAAGAAGAGGGTCTGAGACACAGCCTATGAGTAGTCGATAACAATTTTAACTCAAGTTGTCCTATCCAACACACAACAGAGAGGGTAGTGATTGAGTATAGATCTGCCAGAGTTTAAAGACTATGTCCTGTTTGGTGTAAAGGTACCTAACTAACCAACCACAAGCCCTAGATCCTCTTAGTTTATATATTCACTTTTTAGTCTTTGACCTTCAGAATTGTTTTTTGTTTGTTTGTTTGATTGTTTGTTTGTTTTAACTTGTAAGGTAGGGTTAGCAAGGCAATTAACTAAGCTGATACATGTGCATACCTTCTAGGGACTATTGTGACTATTGTAAGTACAATAATTATGTACTACTTAAAGAGCATTAGTAATTATGATTTAATCCCCAGGCTGAGAAAACATAGAATTACCTAAAAAATAATGCTTCAATTTGCATATGTTATAGGAGATATTATTGGCTCATTTCATTTAAGATCTCTGATTCCTCTACAAGTGTAGACTGAAATGGGGACACTGATAGGAGTCAGGACCTACCTGATAAACTCCTTAAAGAAACACATGAAACTTGGGTCTCAATCCCAGATGCTTGGAAAATGATGAGGCAAGCGTTTGAGCCAGGTAAAGATTCCATTTGCACATTGCATTTTCTTTCACACAAATTGCTACTCTTGAGTCATTGGTTTGCTCAGTAAACCTCCTCATTAAAGACTTACTAGAAACTATCTTAAGAAAAGCATAACAGGGATGACCTCCAAGAAAATTCACTGGACTGTGCTGATTCTCTTTTATGACCCAGAGGATGTGATAATCAGATTTTTTTAATGACTATCGAAGTTCCATCCGTTGAGAAAACAAATCCAGTGTAACTTCCACAGATACTATTGCTATGTTTGCTTCTTTATTGGAGGGGAAGGTAATTGATGTGGAGGTACATGTAGAAAAGGAGAAGTTAAAGGCTAATAGAAATTCTTAGCATACTGTCTTACAACTTCATGTCTCTGAGTAAGCCAGGAGAGTTGGATTCCCCTGGAGGGTAGCACAGTACTGACTTCTTGCCATTACCGTACAGTAAAAGCTGATGAAGGGGAACAAGGGATGTTTTATCCCTTTAAGCAGAATTCACTAGATATACCTTATACATAGAATAATCCTCAAAAAATTAGAATTAAATGAAGACTTAGTTTTATACAAATGCGTCTAATTTTTCAGAGATAAGCAAAAACATCTTTTTAAGAAGTTTATTATGGAACTTTGTCAAGATGCCTGATATGTTTGGGAGACAGAGTCCATCTATAAAAAAAGAATCCTAGCTCAATTTTAAACTGTGTGTAATTGACAGAACGAATCAAAACAGTCATCCTCACTTGGGGTCTCTGTTATCCAGCAGCTCTGGAAGAGGTATGCTGATTTTCACCAGCATGAAAAGCAGCAGTGGCTGAAGTCCTATTGCCAGGGGGAATGACTGATGGGCATGTCCAGCTTATGGCAAAATTGACATGGCTGGCTACAACACTGGGGGATTAATTCTTCACAGCTGTGGGATGTCAAGCAGAATTGAAATCTAACCATCATGGTATCTGTTAAAGCCTATAAGTGCATATAAGTCTCTAAATGATTGCCTGGACCAGCTGGAAAGGTCTCCATTAGTGCCGGTTGTACAGTTTAGAAATAAATAATTTTCATGTGAACTAAGTCCATTATCCAAGAGTAGTTTGAAAGAAGATAGTCACAGGGCTAGATGATATAGTTCTTTTGGCCCACAGCCAGAAGTGACCAGAATAAATGACTAGCCTTTGAATTTGAGTTTAACAGCATGTCCTTGCTGTCCTGTGTTATTAGAGTGCCTAGCCTATAATAATATCTACTTAGACAACATTTACTTGTCATGGCTTCAGAGAATGTCTGATGTAGATGTTCATAAATAATTTAAAAATTGGATCTAAAATACAGAAATTGTATCCACAAGGAAAACATTGCTACAACTTTCTAAGAACTAGGAAAAATTGCTAGAGAGACTGGTTATAAAATTTTCCCTCTTATTTTTTCTTGTCAAGTTTCTCTACCTAAAATGCTGCTAATCATTGTAAAAAACATGCTAGATCTCTCTTTCTGAGACTTCCCCTACATTTCATAAATGAAGTCAGTTCTGCCCCTGGTCACCTCTATCGCTTTTTATGGTGTTCCTGTTTATACATCTCTGGTCACATTTTGAACCATACATAGAGAAACAGAATCATTACTGAAGATGATAATGGTTGCCAAGGATGGGTTCTGCAAGAAGACGATCTGTGCTTGTGCCTGCATTCTGGATTCCCAGACTTGTGGTATCAGGAACAGAGCTTCATATCAGATGAGAAATGAACAAAATGGGATTCTACACTTCACTGAATCACGACAAGGATTAAATAAGATAAGTGCTTTGAAAATACCAGGTTTAGTGAAGTGTTTGCCAGTGTTGTTTTTAATATCAACATCATCTGGCTTTATGCCATGTATAGATGAATGGAGCATGGAGTGATTGACAGTAAACAATGAGTGCATCCATAAGAGATGAGCACTTTTAAAGGGTAGTTATTTATTTATTTATTTCATGTCTTTTTGCTACATCTTCACATCATTAGGTTGAGGTGAACAAAATCATGAATGGAAGCTTATATTCATGAACTGACTGCATGCCCTTCTTCCTAAATTTAAGTTTCTTGAATATCTCTTTGCTAACTTTCCTAAAGCATTTCATAAAGAGTCAAGTGTAATCATGGTAATAATGATACTTATGCCATATGGAGAATTAAACCAGTGTCTGGAAAGAGGGAATAGTTTCCCTAGTTTGTGTTAAATGACTTTTTCAGAAGCACTTTGACAGAATTAGGCACTGCCAGGAGAGGAGAGCAATAGGGAATTTTCTCAGTCCATTTGTTATTCTGGATCTGGATACATGGCTTTAACTCCTGTTCTGCTTCTTATGTGTACTCAGCCTAGAGTCAATGCCCCAGAAAAACTTCACCATAGCAGAGAATGACTCCTAACAGGCTTGTGTCATTCTGAAGGATGACATAAGTGTTGTCTACAATTATTGTTACTCTGATTCAATGTGTTTATTAAATCAGCTGATGATGAAAACTGAGTAAGTATGATATACCAAAACTCCAGCAATGAGCTTTCTTGAAGCAAAACAAACAAAGAAACAAACCAAAACAAACAAAACTCAAGATCTTAAATAAACTAAAATCTGTTAGAAAACAATGATTTATTAAGTCAAATGACAAAATATTAAGGAGCAGGAAGGTTCTGATAAAAAGGAAGAGATGTATTTTTATATGAGAGAATTAGTAAGTTCTTTCTGTGACTTTGAATACTTTTAATCATGCATATAAATCCTATATTAAAGATTTTTATACTTTCTAAATACATTTTGATATTTGACGCAACTTATTTCACTAACCAATGTTTTAAAATATATTTCTATATGTTCTGATATTATGACATATATCTTTTCTTTTCTACCTGCAATGAATACAAACTCCTCACATAACCTCATAGAAGTAGGAGAGGGGGATAGGGTAGGGGTTTTCTGGGGAGGGGAAACCAGGAAAGGAGATAACATTTGAAATGTAAATAAAGAAAATATCCAATAAAATAAAATAAATGCAATATCAAGAAAAAAACTGCAATACCAACTTGATAAGCAAGATGTACACATTTATGGAATAGTGGCATAATTGTTATGAGAATAACCAATAGCTCTTTAATTTGAGGCCTGCTCCTTAAGTGGGAATCCATACCCAATAGGGTGCATTCAGTCACTATCAGTCAATTAATTACCCTTGGCTTAGAAAGTAATGTGCTCTAGGAGAGAATTCATTTGTGGTTGTTGGAGGTGATGGTTTTTTGTTTAGATTTTGGGTTTTTTTTTTTTTGTTTGTCTCCCCCTAGCCCCCACTCCCACTTGGAACTTAGTCTGGGTACCAGGCTTGGCTGGAACCTGTCTTTGCCTCCTGAGTACAGAAATTAAAGGTTTGAACCAATTCTACACTCTTGTTTAGTTAAATTGACATTAATATCAAGCTGCCTTCTAAATATTAATGTTTATACTCATAGTTATATACTTTCTTAGTTTTAATCATAGAAGCTACTTTCATTATTGGAAAATAATAAATACAAAGACATATAGCTGTTCAAGGTTGCTCATGATTGCTCAGCAAGACATTTATACCATCACTCTAAGGCTACAGAAACTCTGTGAAAGAGGAGGGAGAAAGAATGTAAGAGATGGGGGATGGAGAGAAAGGTTCAGAAATGCTGTCTTCTGTATGACACAGGGACTGTAGTCACAAACTCACAGCTGCTGTGTTCACTTCTGTATGTTCTGCATGAGAATGGGGTCTATCAATAGTCAGGCAAAGAGGAGAGAGCTGCCTAGAGGTTCCATCCCTCATTGTTGAGCCTTTGGTAAGATTCTGGGAGCAGGGGTGTCATTTCCTTTGACTGACTATTTTCCAATGAGCCCACCAGACTCTAGTGAATAGCAGCACAAAATCAACAAACAGATGGTCCTGGTTAAACTTAGTTATGAAACAGAAATAACCACAGACAGAAAAATACATAATCTGGGTACTAAACTTATAAGGAAGAAAGGGAAGAAGGTCAGGCATGGGAGAAAGGTAAAAGAAAGTTGGAAGGTTTATCACAGTATATATGTATAAAATTATCAAAGAAATTATTTTAACACAATTGATTCATGCAGTTACTCTGATATACTCATTAATAGCTATAATTCATATGCTGATCACAGAAAAAACTATTGCTCTGATTTGTTTTATTAAATGTATTGTAGCTGGTGTTAAGTACAATCTTCATTATGATTCACTGACTCCTCTGGCCTTCATCTCACTTCCTGATGATTTTCCACAGTTACTCAATATCTAAGCGAACGTTATGATGAATATTTGTTACGCAGGCTAGAGGCTCACAGTGTTTATTGTCCTCGGGCAACACAGTTGCCTTAAAGTGCTTACTTGCGACCATGGAAGTAAGCGCTTTTGGTTAATTTGAAACAACAATTTCTTGCCCTTTGAAAGAAGGAGAGATCGATTGTGGAGTAGTTTGTGACAACAGAGGACAGTCAAGTGCAATTTATAGTAAGATCTTGTTATTATATTATAAAGAGAAAATTTAGAAATGTCTCATTTGTTTACTTCAAGACGATTATTATTATTATCATTATTTTAGACAAGTTATCTTTGTGTAGTCCTGGCTGTCCTAGAACTTGATCTGTAGGCCATTGTAACTTCAAACTCAGAAATCTGCCTGCCTCTGCCTCCTGAATGCTGGGATTAAAGGTTGTGCCACCGGTGCCTGAATAACATTTGTTCATAAGAAAGTAGACAGAGACATCAAGGCCGTGAGTTTAAATTTAACCTTCCTCACGAGACCTATCTTTATTCTTTATTACCATAGTTAATTATGGAGACAGACCTTACCTAAATTTAAATTTAGAAGGCTTAAGAAGTACAGGAAAGGGAAGGAAAGCCAGGGCTTCTCAGTCTCTTCCCTAAAGGTCCTTTATTTCTGAGGATTTCTTTAGATCACTGTTGGTGTCTCAGAATTCATATACTGTTGGACACTCTAGGTTTCTATGTAGCACATGGTGTTTCAGACTTCCTGTTATGCTGTCTGTACCAGCAGTCTTTCTGTGACTCACTCTGCAGCACAAAGTATACGTTTCCCGGTAAAGAATGTGGTACCATAGGAAATGCCGCCACTTTGAAAATGAGTGAGTTCTCAGAGAAGAGAACAGATTACAGGGCTGCTATGGTTCAGGGTCTCAGACCATCCATATCCACTGGACACACTCTGTTCTCCATTCCTGAGCTTAAACATCTTTAAAGAGGGGACCTACCTTTTGTAAAAAACCTTGCACCAGAGTTTAAACTTTCATTTAACAGCCCTGGCATATTCAGGTGCCTCTGGGTTACAGTAAGATAAGGACACTCATATCATGGAAATTTTTCTTTAGTCTTAGAAAGCCATTGTCAGGAACAGTCCCCATTGCTGGTAAATTTGTGAATTTGAAATGCATTAACTAGGCAAGTCATCCCTGTGGCTTAAGATTTTTGCAGCTGCAAAATTTCTTTGCTGATTTTTCACTTTTTTTTCTTGAGTAAAGTCTATAAAATGTTAAGCTGTGTATTAGCTTTATTGTTGACTCATGGTAGGGGGGATGTACAACACTGAGGTTAGGTTCCTAGGTGCACATTAAACTTTTAGTCTGAGATCTTGCTCTTGCAATATTTTAATGAGGTGTGTTTTCAAAGAGTCCTCGCTCTATAATTGCTATGTCTGTGAGGCAATGAACTGACTGAGTCCCTTTGGGTGTCTTTAAAGCTTCATAGAAGAGGGAAGGAGTTAATCTTCTGTTTTCAGTCAAGTGATGTTTAGAAGCCTGTACTAATTTCGCCTTCAGTGAATCAGTGGCGTTCAAGATGCTGGAAACAGTAAGGACAGATGTATCATTTTCGTACTCGTTCAGGTGTGCCTGGCTTCTCATTGTTTTATCATTTTCCCTTGTAATTTGTTTAAATCCAGAATCCTATAATCAGCTTATACCACTGCTGCAAAATTGTTGACATTCTTTCGATTATTCATTAGAGACTTTCTTCAGATAGCTCATTCATAAATACAAATTGGGTGAACTAAAAAGTCGCATATCTTTAATTGTGTACTATCTGAAGTGAATTCTGGAACTCAATTTCAAATGTAACGATCCTGATTTTTGTGACACTAGGGTACTTTAGTCCATAGTTTCACTCATTACTGATTTAGAATAAAAGTTTCTGCATTGTGACAAATGTTAGAATAAAGTGGTAAGAAATGCCGCAACTATCACTTCAGCTTCTAAAGGTTCCAGTTTGATACTAGTGCTGGCCCTGAGCAGCATATAAACTAGACCACTTACTTGTATCTTTGATCAAATTGCATTGTGTATGATAATGGATAGACAAGCTGTTTACTGACCTTTAAAATATGGCAGAACTGATTCTAAGATAAGTACCGACACGTATCTTCAAACTCAGCAAAACAGCATTATGTTTTTGGCAACTTTTTTTTTTCCTGATGCTAAGTATTTTACCAGCAACAGCTGTGTAAAAGATGGGACACTTAAGCAATGGTTAGAAAATTTGAGCTATAACACTGAGCAATAGTGGAGACTCGCTATATAACAAGTTGAGGGTGTACCTTTCGTTTCAAAATCATGGCCAGGGCTCAGAACTCTCTAAAAATGGTGTTATAATGATAACATGCTATGATAATACAGATAAGATCTGTAGCTTATGAATATAAACAAGGTTCAGAATGCTCTAATGATTTATTGTGAATCCACAGTAAGCGTGCTAATGTTTTCTAAATTTAGTGGTGTCCTACCTTTATTCAAATGCTTTCAAAGATTCATAAAGGACTCTGGCTAAGTCATCTGTTTATCTTAACCTACAACCTGGAGTTCAGATGAGCTTTTGTACCTTCTTGCTCCGAACACATATGATTCTTGATTCTAGACCTGTTATGTCAGTAAGATGCCCCATTCCCTTACTTGTGATGCGCCTGGGTATATTTGTGTGGATTTCTTCTTACAGAATGGACTTCAATGAGAAAATGTTTACTTTGGACTATGGATTAAGAGGTTTCAGTCAATTGTCTGCTGGCTCTATTTTTAAGGGCCTGTGGCAAGGTAGAGAAGCATGTGACAAAGAAAGATACCACTCAGAAGCCAAGGAGTAGAAATTATGAGAAGAATGGAACAAGGAAAGGAGTAGCCTCCAAGGGCATGCCTCGGATGTCCTCCTTCCTAAAGACAGCCACTTTTAGTAATCTCCATAAACTTTTAGTAATGCTATCAAGTCATGAACTCATCACATTACTAATCAGTGATTGGGTCACAATCCTGGTACACACTACCTCATAATGAGCAAATCCATGAGCTAGGGATGTAACTGTTGCTGCACAGCTTTCTTTGGGTGAAACTTCATATCCAAACAATGTGTGTATAAACTTAAAAACGGACATTGTCTCATCCCAATTTTGTTTTAGTTTTGTTGTTGTTTTAATTTGTTTTTTTTTGGGGGGGGTGGGGGGGGACAGGGTTTCTCTGTGTAGTCCAGGCTCTCCTCAAACTGACATTTAGACTGGCCTCAAACTCACAGACATCTGCCTGCCTCTGTCTCCCAAGTGCTAGGATTAAAGGCGTGTGCCACCATGCCTGGCTTCATCCCACATTTGTTAAGGTATAGAAAATATTTATGTGACGATGCAAAGCAATAATTTCACAGCACTAATTTTTCTAGAGATGTGCACATTTGCAAATTTATTTGTTCAAAAATTGCAATCTTTTAAAAAGTGAATAGTCTAATTTTTTCTTATTGTCAGAACTGATGGGTTAGATTTCATGTTTGACAGAAAGCTGAGCCCTTTTCATAAGAGAAGCACATTTTAATTTAAAAAGAAAGGAAAACAGGTGGAGCATCTTCAATCTACAATGGGAATGTTGCCTGCTCAGAGTTAAACTTCCAAATACACTGTAAATGGCATTAATAATGTAACTCTAAGCCACAGTTGTCAATAATGCTAAGCTTCTCATCATCATCTTTAGGGTTTGTCTTCAAACCATCTAATCAACAGCACTGACAGTATCCATTAGTGCTGTTTTGATAAAATAGTGAAATCAAATAACTTAAAGCTCTCCACGTACCAATGAAACAGGTGAATTTCTGCAATCTCTTCATAAAAAAAAAAAACCCACAGCTTATATAAACATCAAGACAATTACTGCAATTTATATTGTTGCACCAAAATTATTTTTGTAGGATTCTAACCTAAAAAAAAATAATATTAAATATATAAGCATCATTTTCTGTGAAGATTTTATTACATAGTTTTTCAAATACTGAAAACACTATAGAGCTGAAGTATTATAAAATATAACATAGATATTAAATATTTATGAAGGCTTTATAATCTAATACAGAAATATTGATGTTCTAATATTGAATTTAAAGTTACACAAAAGGTCTAAGAACTAGAGAATTATTAGGTTTACAGAATAAACAGAGGATGGTCCTGCTACTGTAAGCCAAATCTATCCTAGTTTTTATTTTTTGTACCACATGCTAGATAAGGATTGCTTTATATATAAGTAACTAAAAAACAACTTTAAAAAGTATTTCATGGTATAAAAGGATTTTGTCGAACTCTAATTTAAGCATTCATAAACTTTTTCTGTAGTAGATATTTGTTTACATATTGTGAATAATCACTTTTTGTCTTGAAAAGTTGGGTTAAGCTATATGACCCACAAAACCGAATACACTTACTATAGAAAAATATGGCCACTAAATACATTGAAACAAAATTCAACAGTTAAAGGAGTTCACTACACTTCGATGTCTTCTTAAAGTTTCAGATGATCTGGTCTTTCTAATTTTTTGAATAACTCAATGGCTGTTAAATTATGGTCTTTGGGCAAGCAGTATCAGTAAAGGAACCTTCAGGAATGCAAGGACTCAGACACCACCACGACCTTGTTGATTCAGGAACTCAGAATGGAACGTGGGAATCTGCGATTTTATAGGCTGTCTCATTAGTTCCGAGACATCTGAAGACTGAAACCCGCTGGCCTAGTCCATGGGATATGAACAGGTCATATTATCTAATATAGAAGAGAGGTGCTTGTGGGTTCCTGCTCAGGGATGAGATGCAACACTCAGTATTTTACTTACTGTTTTGCATTCTCTACAACATCTTGTAGACAAGGCATGCTCATCCCCATTTTAAAGAGAAAGAAACCAGAATTCATTCAGGAAATTTAGTAATTGGCATGGAATTATTGAACTGGCTTTAAAAATCAAACCTTCAGACTTCCTTGTCTTTACTTTCTTCTTATCTTCTTTGATATGAACAAGCAGCTTTGAAATCTAGTAGGAGCTAGCCTGCTGTAGTTTGTGTTGGGCTTCTCATGAGGAATATAGACACTATAAGGGATATGAATATCAGAGTCCAGTGATATATCTCTATGGCTACAAAAAGACCAACCTGACTAAACCACCAACCAAAGAGTACACATGGAGGGATCCATGGCTCCAGCTACATATGTAGCAGAGGATGACCTTATCTGACAACAATGGGAGGGGATGTCCTTTGTCCTGTGGAGGTGTGATGCCCCAGCATAGGGAATGCTAGAGCAGTAAGGCAGAGGTGGGTGAGTGGATGGGGAAACACTCTCATGGAGGCAAAAAGAGGGAGATAGGTTGTGGAGGAGATACTGGGAAGAGGGATATAATTTGAAATGTAAATGAATGAACTGAGGTAAAAAACAGAATCTTTCAATCAGAAAAAAAATGAATATTCTTTTACCCAACAAATAACCATTTCTTCATTACTAATTACAGCTTTCACTTTTGTTCACTTTTCATTCCTTGTGGATGAGATTAAGACAACTTGTGGGAGATTCACTCTATCTTCCTACCAAAGTACAGTGCAAACCAATGTACTACTTCATTAAACCCTCTTCAAAGGTCCTTCAATCCCACAAGTATTTTCTAATATCTTCTTTAACGAGATGCTCTACATTTCCTGTGTAGTGCACTATATCTCCCTCCAGTGAGCAATGACCTCAGATTATTCATCCGCAGGTTTGTTTTTCCCTGATGCTCTCTACTGCTGCACGGGACCGAGTGGTAGAAATTCTGGCTTTCTATATTTACCCTCAACACGCAGTAAAGGCTACAGCTCTTCTTTAGAGAATGGGATGGGGAATGCTCTCTGAAAATGAGTAAAATGGAATCATAGTTTCAAGGCAAATCGACCTGAAACATTTTGCCAAGTACAGAGAAGACACTTGGTGTTTAACTAGACCACAGATCTCTTTACTGTTCATGTCAATATGACTATCAAAAAAGAGCTTAGGAAGCTTGCATTTATGAGAATTTATAATTGATATTTCTGTCTTTCGTACCAATGTCTACCTGTCAAAGTCTTTAGTCTTTTAAGTTCTGAGGATTCAAATATCACTACCTTCATTCAAGTACTCCTTCACTCAGAAATCTATAAACCAGAAGAGGGGAGGAGAACTCTTGCAATTTTCTAGAAGGTTTGCTTTTATTGTACAGCAAGATATTTTTTCATCTTGTGTTGTCCATGAGCCATTTGTTCTCTAAGCAATTTGAAAGTTTCTAAAAGGCATGGAAATATCCTGCTGGCTTCGGTTTCTCTCCACACAGTAGGTGCTTTGTGCATATGTGTTAAACTGCAACTATAAATCTAAAATGCTTTTCCCCATTACAAAACTGGATGGACTGCTCTCCCATCCAAATCAAAGACCATCTGAGTCAGGAGTCCACAGCTCACAGCTAGGTATTTCAACTCAAATTACATCCTAGGTTTCTAGGTTCTAAATTATAGCAAAACTTAATGTGTGAGGAATTTTGCTATGAAATCTTGTAGAGTGAAAAATTATAAAGACCATTTTATAAAATATATACAGGCTCACTAGTTCCAAGAAAGCAGAACTGAATGTAAGATTCCAGGCCTTTCACTGCCCCGGGATACATTCCTCAAGCCTCAGGGAAGAAAATCCACCTGTGGGTGGGGTAGGCCCAAAGCAGGAAGACACATTCCTAGCCACAAAGAAAGATGCAAGACATCTGGGTGGTTCTAAGAACTAACTTTCCACTGATCTTGGTTACCCCTTCTCCCCCAACCCCCCTTGAGGTCTTTTCCAGTGTTACAGCTTGCTGAGTTCAAAATTTATAAAACAACCAATCATGTGTAACCGCGAGAAAATTCCTTCCTTTCCGTAGCCCTTACTATAAAAAGCTCCTAGCCCACAACTGGGGTCAAACTGTCCTCCTGTGAGAGTGTGCAGCTTGAACGCTGGCTGCCAGCTCTCTTCCCTAATAAACCTCTGCTGATTGCATTCAGGTGCGGTGTCTTGGAGTTTGTGGATGTTTGCGACTTCCCTAGACTTGAGTAAGGGTCTCCCTCATTTGGGAGTCTTCAATCTAATTATCAGAAAAATAAATCATCAAAACTGTAATCAGCTAATCCACAATTTTGAGGTTAGCATGGACACTTGAAAGTGGTATTGGAGGTTTTGGATTGCAGTCAGTGCATGAACCAAATTATGTTCATTCTGTTGTGCTCCCCTCCCCCTTTCTCTCTCTCTCTCTCTCTCTCTCTCTCTCTCTCTCTCTCTCTCTCTGTGTGTGCGTGTGTGTGAGTGTGTGTAAAACAGTGCTAAACACCATGGATAATCAAAACCAAGGAGAAATAAGTCTGTGTCTACTCTTTCACACATTCTTGTTGTTGTTCCAGGAACCCCATATGGTGCACCAGGTCCCTGCGCTTCCACAGTAATGTTATGTCACCCATTGCCTTATATATAGTACTTGCTTAAGCACCTTCCTTGCATGTAAATTTGATAGGTTTCTTTTTATCAATAGCAAGAAAACTTAAAGGATACTCTACCTTGCCTAACTTGGACTGTTTCTAAATCTTCCATTTGGATTTATCTACAATATTCATGGAATACCTTGGTTGGGTAAATTTGCCATGATATAGAACACGATATATTACCCTGTGTTTACTTGATCTCCAGTTTCAATTAAGAGTTCATTAAGGGGAGTGTGGTGCGCCAACGTCATCACGCACTATCACACCGCCGCCATTGGAAGATGGCGCCGACATCAGCCCAGACTCATCCCGCTTAACTAGTAAACAAGTGCTCAGAGCATGCTCAGAGTCCCTTGAACCAGCCTACATGTGACGCATCCCGAGACGTCATATCTCCTGAGCTCTGCTAGCCAATCACAGAGGTACACGCCAACATGCCGACCTAATAGGTATTTAAGGACGTCTCCCTTTCCTATCGGGTTCTTCCCTTCCATTCCGGCTGCAATAAAGCCTGCTGTAGAAGGATCCTGTTTGTCTGAGTCCGTTCTTGCTGGCGAGGTCGTGATGAGGACAGCCACAGGGGAGAGAGGATTTTTTATCAATCTTAATATCCTGGGGATCATACAGAACACATAACGTAGATGATCAAGAAATACTGAACGACACCATTGCTGAAAACCATATGTCCTAACACAAGTCATTTTTAAAACTGGCTGAGGCATATACAGTGATTTACTACTGGGTTTTTCTCTACTCTCTAACAAAAAAATTTCTAAACTGTGCAGAACAGTAGACGATCCTGAGAGATGTCAAATTTCTTTATCAGATTTTTTCAGCCTCTCCTCCATAGAACTGTTATATCAAGAACTACGAGCTGCTTCGTCCACATTTCTTATCTCACAAGTAAGATATTTAAAACCAAGTTTCCTTGAAATGAAAGAAGTATGGTTTATAACAGCTGCAGGCCACAGATACTGTATTAATTTGGGAATTTCTTCAGAAACTGGAAATTGACAGTGACTCTGAACATTTTTTTTTTTTTTTGAGAAAATTCTATGGGCTTTTATCTTCTCTCTCATGTGGATTGTAAATCTTTTAGCTAGTCCCGCTGTTCTGGACAGACTTTTACCTATTCTCTCAATAATCCATGGGAATTATTTGTTATCCTCTATTATTTTTTCAAAGTTGAAACTTTGGAGTGAACAGCTTTTCAGGGATTAGGGGATGTGTACAACTGGAACCAGTGCTAGGTAACTTTATCATCTCCAGCTTGATGTGCTATAAGCATCCCTGTCCCGGATCCATGTAAACCACCCAGGATCTGGGCTTAGGGATCTAGCTTTAGCTCTTTGCTCAAACTGGAATCCTCTTTCCTCATCCTCCAACTTGAGAAACTGTTCTTCCCTTTCTTCTGTAAGTTCCCACATACACAAAGCTTTTCTTTTCCTAAAAAATTCCTCCTGTAGAGCTCTTTAAAAAAATTCCCACTTCGATGCTGCCTTCAAGGAACACTGCTCAGGTTTGTGCTCAGGATTTGATTTCTTTTTATCTTCTTTATGATTCTACTACTACAATGTGAGGTTCTCTGAAGGAGCTTTCCATTAATTTTCACTTGCAGCATCTGGTCATCCCAGTAAAAACTCAACAGAAGACAATAAGCATCAAGCATTCAGAATGCAATACGATATTGATGACATACTAATGTTTGAAAGTCTACCAATCTTACATTTTCACTATTGCTTTACTTTGTGAGTGTCCATGTATAAAACCTCAAATAATTACATTAATACTTCATTATTTATGTTATTATTTTATGTGTGTGAATATTTCCCATGTATGTATATCTATGTACCACCTTCATGCATGGTGTACCCTTGAAGGTTAGAAAAATATTTTAGAGTTTCAGAGAGTTATGAGATACTAGGTGGGTGCTGTGAATAAAGACTGGGTCTCTGAAAGAGCAGTTGATACTCTTCATCATGCAGCCATCTCTCCAAACTCCATCATTGGTACACAACCTTCTGATTCTTAAATAGTGCATTGAAACTGAATTTTTCTCACTTAACTTTGTCAAAATTGAAAAACTGTTTTAAAAAGAATAGTATCTCAACACGTGCATCTGTGACTGACCCTCAAAATTAGGTATATTATGAGCCATTTTATTTATGTTACAATCTCAGTGAACGATTTGCAGTCTGCATTGGCATAGCCATTGCCTGCTTTTTTTGTTTGTTTGTTTGTTTTGTTTTGTTTTTTGTTGTTGTTGTTGTTGTTCTGGTGTTTAAGACAGGCTCTTTCTATGTAGCTTTTGCTGTCCTGGAACTTGCTATGTAAACCAGACTGAACTTGAACTCAGAAAAATTTGCCTGCATCTTCTCTTGAGTGCCGAGGCATATGGCATCATACTGGGTACTTCTCTGCTTTTAAGTATCTATAGGTACAAAAAATGAATGTGGTACTACATGGCTCTAATCTTAGCTACCTTTTTCCTTGATCCACAACTTGGCTGATAATTATAAAACCTAGTTGGTTCTATATTTGCTTAGCTATTGCCATATTCTAAAGAAGTCTATGTAGGAAGCCACAGCTACAGCTATCACATCCTTCTGAGTCTCGTCATCACTGGACTCTATATGGATTTATCATTCAATATCATGGGATATAAGCCAATGATGGTTAAAATTTGATGTAGAATTTTAAAAGATGCTTAGGCGACCATTTGGTTTATTGTCCTAATCTGTAGTGAGGCTCAGGGGTGTTAGCATGCTTGGATCCCATGCTTAGGTTGGGATTCAAGCCTTGTATGAATCAGTTGATGTTGCATGATGGTATTTTCCTTGACTGTATTTCTCACTGATGATTTCATAAGTCTTAGGAGCCAATTCAAGACTAGAAAAATCTCTCTGTGAATGTTTTTATTTATTCTCTTTACATGTGTTAGAAGAGGGCAGTGAAATATCAGTGGGTTGTGGTAAGAAAAGCATTCTGTAGCAATCAGTAGTATTTAACTTAGGTTTTCTTTCTGCTCCCAGATGGTTTGGTTTTTGACAACTTATCTACCTCTTCAGAACTTCATTCATTATCTATATAAACTGGACCGACATCATTTAAGGATAAAAGGGTTGATCCATATCAAATAAATTTGGGTCTTATGTTATATATAGTAGCAATGTACATAATCAGGATTTCTTCATTGAATTCAAATTTATCATGGATTACTATATATCACACACAATATTTATAAAGATATTGGTATATCTATGTTTATAGGTCCATAGAAAGACTCAAGTACATGTATGGCTATAACTTGGGTATCCATCTCAAGACTGCCATTTCAAATTAACTCAAAATATATTGACTCTATTAGGGTGAGTGGTTGAGAAAACACCCTTATAGAAGCAGGGGGAGAGGGGATGGGATAGAGTTTCCTGGGGGAAAACCAGGAAAGGGGATAACATTTGAAATGTAAATAAAGAAAATACCCAATAATAAATAAATTAACTGTTTATGGCATGAAAAAAAAAAGGAAGAGTTATGTTTATAATTTTATTAGCATAATTTTGAAGCTCAAATTCAAAGTGTTAGTGCTAACACCTAATTTAATTGATTTAAAACTGAAACCCTAAATCATTGCCAGGGGCCTTTAACTTGAGAATTTCAATTGTAAAATTTCTATAATATGGTTGCCCATGATAGAAGAGCTACTTAAGTCTTACAGTGTTATGAAGGTTGATGTCACCCAAGTATCTCCATGGTTCTTTTCTACTTTGGTACCCAGCTTTAAACTAAGATCCCTTGATCATAACACAGTAACTCTGAGGATACCATATCCAGAGAACAAATACTGGTAGGTAATTAACATGATATCAACACACATTATTCTGAGTATAGAAATTGAAATTATTCTATTTGTATTTAAATAAGACATATTAGTCTATTGAGTAAGAATTTTGAGAGAATTAAAAACTGTTACTTAATATACCGAAAAATTTACTCATGTACTGTTTTTCAATTAGAAATTAAATAGAATTAGCAAAGCAATTTCTTGCCTAAAAACTTTGGAAAGATTTTGGCTTAACAACATTATTGAATGTATTTTGTCGGGGGAACTCTGAGGTTTTATGATATTGATAAATATTAGCATATTATGAGAAACAACATGTGTAACAATTATAAGTAGGGATGATGTCATCTTATCTGTCAGAGCCTTGAAGTTAGAATGATTATTTTACAGTGTGGAAAGTTAAATATCCCTGTGTCCCTCATCATATGCTATGTGAGAAGTGATTGTTCACAGCTCAGCATACATGTAGCTGGAAGAAATATGAGCAAGGACCCTGGAGTTTATATTCTTTCACCTGAGAAGAAAAAAACATGAGAGCTTATATAAAGAATTAGTATCAGTTGGTTTAAGTTAAAGTATGTTATTTCAAAGTATGGTATTCAGTAGATGTCTCATATTTATATGTGTGCATATGTGTGCTTGTATAACTAGGTATGTGTGTTTGTATGTACATGTATGTATACATACATATATGAAAATTCAAATAATTAAAAGCAAAGTTAATCAACTTTTTTCTTTGAATAGCCAGTATTTCAATAATAAAATTCATCTTTTGACTACTAAAGGTGAGGTTCTTATTAGATGAAATATTAGAAGCATCAGCTATCCTGTGTTCTGTTCCCTGTTCAGGAGACAAACGATTAAGCTGGCTCACTGGAGAATGTAAATGAAAGGCTTGCAAATTAAATCTTCAACACACCATTTTTGCTGAGCACCCATTAACTCCATTTTATACAATTTCATATCATAATCAACCGCCCAGCTCCACCCCAGCAACTCCTGACTAATGACAGGCAAACATAACATCTCCCTCACAATTCAACACTCCTCCAGAGGGAGGGATCACCAATGATCTCAAGGTGTGGTAGCCAAAATGAACTTGACAACCAAAAGCAAGCACTCATGATGATACATTTAACCCACAAACAACCCTATACCCAAATAACTGGTTTCGAACAGAAAGAAGAGGCTACAAAATCCTTCCCTCCCAACATCAGCTTTCCAGGTAAACAGAAATGAATTGTCCAGGTGCTAGGCTGCTCTCTGTGTCAAGCATGCATATTTTAAAACTTTTGCTTTGGACATTAAGCCTTTGCAACTTCTGCAGCATTTGTATCCAGTTTGGAACCAGACCTGACCAAGCGCACAGACTGGGAGCGACCACTTTACCTTCCGAAAAATCAATCAGTCCCAGCAAATGAAGCAGCTTCAGAGACGCACATATAATCACAACAATACCCACTGTTTGCAGTCCTTCCGACTCCCACTCTAGAGTCAGCATCCTCTAAGCTCTCAGAGCATCCCAGCCTCCGGACCCCTTTGGTGTGGAGGGAGTTAATTAGAGAATCCGAGCAATGTCTGGCTTGGAACAAAGACTTGCAAGGGGGGAAAGTGAGCAGCGGCTCCTCACTGAAGAACAGAGCCAAGCAGGCGGCCCCCCGGGGTGAGGACAGACCTGGGCTAAAGTCCAGCCTCTCATGCTGATGCTTGCATTTGCTTGGAGGGGCTCAGCTCAGCCACAGCGCATCCCAGGCTCCAGCCCCTGCGCTGCAGCCGGCAGGTGGGTGTTCTGAATTCAGAGCTGAGGGAATAACATCTGTTGGAGAACAGAGAGTTTGTAGGGTCCACGAAGAAGGGACACTCCCAAGGAACTTGCCCCGGAGAGCTAGCACTCCGCCGGTTGATGATGCCGGGCTGGGCAGGGCAGTGTGAGCTAGTTTGTTGCCTGGGAAGCTCAAGTGTCCCTTTTCTGCTACAGCCGCTGCTTTTGCTTCCCAGGGCTTCCTCTGGGAAAAGCTTCAGCCTGTTCTCTGGATATGGGTTGGGCGTGGGGGAAGGAGGTGAGTGGTTGGTGCCAAAGTCCCCGAGACTGCTCTGTATTTTGTGGAGAAAACGACAATAGCTTAATCCAGTGTGTATGCAGCCAAGATCATCCAAGCCAACTCAGCTCTTCCACTCTGTCCAGCTGTCCTGGTCCCTAAGCATGCTACAGAATGACCCATGAATCCTCAGGACTACAAAGCACCAGGGATGAAGGACAGAGCAGACTATAGAAGGGTCAAATTCAGTAACTGCTTCTTGAAGGGTGGCCATCACTCAGTTTCTGCTAAGCAAAGTTTCCCAAACTTCCTTAATAGTTAAAAAATCATGGGGCTTGCTTAAAAGCAAAAAAAAGGCAAGTCCTCTTGTTAAGAGTCTGATTAAGAATACCTGGGGAGTGTGCTTTAACTCAGGTAATTCCAATCAACAGGAAATTCTGGTCTGCAGTTAGTTCACCAGGATCCTATCACCAATCTGCCCCAAACTACTCCAAAAGGCAACTTCAAGGGAAAGTCCAGGCATCTGGGCCATGCCAGGGCTAGAGTGGCTTAATCACTCAGTCTCTTTTCTCCACCCTGCCAAATTCCAGGCCAGCAATGCTGATGCCAATGCAAAGAGAATCAAGACAGACACTGAGGACACCTGTAGCTTACTGGGATCCAGGAAGGCTTCCCAGCCTTATCTCAGACCCCCTAGGAACTCATGTTCTCCCTTTGTGTTCTATGAGCTTTTGCAAGGCGCTCAACCTTTCAATGCTGAATTTGGTGTCAGATCCTTCAATTAAAGCTCTCAACTTAAAGGGAATTGTAGGAAACAAATCTGGCTGTAAGAAGTTCATTTTCTAAGCTCTTACTATGAGCTCAACTGTATTACAAAGTAACAAGAATTAACTTACTCTCCACAGCTCAGTGAGGTAGGGATTAAGATCATATTCATTTTACAGTCTAAGAAATAGAAGTTTACTTGCTTGCCAAGGTGCAGGCATCAAGCCTGGATAGCAATAGGTGTCCATCCAGTTTCTCCTTAGTGTTTATCTAGCTGTCCTTATCAACTCTGAATGGTAACCTATGGACAAAATGATGAATAATTCTCATCCTATCATTTGGGAACATTTTAGTAGGAGATAAAGCACTGGGAGGAGGTGAACGATGATTGCAGTGACCTATGCAATAGATATCTCTGCAAGAGGCAATAGGAGCACAAGTCAGTTATGATCTGGGTAAATGAGTGGTAATGTCAAGAGCTTTAAAAAAGAGGTAAACATTGATAATGACAACAGTTTCCATTGATAACTAGCAATAGTTGCCTTTTGGAGTAGTTTGGGGCAGGCTGGTGATAGGATCCCGGTGAACTAAGTGCAGACCAGGATTTCCTGTTGATTGGAATTACCTGAGTTAAAGCCCACTTGCATTATACAGACTTGGACTGAATCCTGGGTTGGCTTGGGGGAAACAATTCCTTGTAAGCCTCAGTTGTGTCAGTTTAAAACAGAAATGCCACAGCCTTCTTACCTGGCTGCTATAAATCTTAGGCTGTAACATGTAGATCTGGGCATAGTCCCTGGTACCCACAGTCCTCCTTGGGACTCGGGGAATTACTATGGAATGCAAAATCATAGGCTCTTCGGACTCTCTGGATGAAGTAGCCGCTCATGTTGCTCCTTCTCTGATTCTACTTCTTATCTCTTTTTATTCCAGGAAGACTTGCTGGTCATTACCTTAGTCACAGTGATATTTTTCTTCTTTGGGCACCAGAAATAAACTTAAGTACCACGGCTGTCTCTTATAAGGGTATACTTCATTTTGTGTAAGATGCTTAAAAAAATACCTATCTACCCAACCACTGTTCAACCACGCATTGTAAAATAAATAAATAAAAAAAAGCCAAGTGTCACCGGGCGGTGGTGGCGCACGCCTTTAATCCCAGCACTTGGGAGGCAGAGGCAGGTGGATTTCTGAGTTTGAGGCCAGCCTGGTCTACAGAGTGAGTTCCAGAACACCCAGGGCTACACATAGAAACCCTATCTCAAAACAAACAAAGAAACAAAAAAATTTTAAAAAGCCAAGTGGCACAGAGATTAAGTTGTTTTCCCAAAGTTTCATTAATAAAAGGTAAAACCAGAATATGAAAGGTATTTATTCAACAGGTAACAGCCATCAATACTTGTAAGAATTGTGCCAGGCATTTCTATAAACCTTGTCCCTTCATAAATCCTATTATCCATATTATTATTCTAGTCTCAGAGAAAAAAATTCAGGATTTACACAGTTGAAGAACTTGTCTGAGATCTTATTAATAATACTTGAAAGAATTGAAATTTAATCACGTGTATCACTAGTGTCATGTCCTATATATTTTTCCCTTCCCCACTCCATTCTCTCTGCAGCTGCATCATGGTGACCATGCGGGGCTCTGGTAAGGGACTATGAAGTAGAACATATTGGCAAACACCTTTAGGAAAATGAAAACTTAGTTGAAGTGGGTGTGGCCACATCAGTGGACCAACCAGAGAGAAAGAGTAGAATAGGCTTCCAACTTACGGTATTGACCCGTTGTGATTCTGTAAGCTCTCAAAGGAGATGATTTACTGAACTGCAAAACTGATTATTTCCTTCTCTTTGGCTGCAGCTTCAGTTTGAGATCTTACCAGTGACAATGCCTGATCAATTTTATTTCTTTGCTACTCCTTAAAATGTTATCTGCTTTCACTTGTATTAAACCTGCCATGGGTTTATAGCAATGCAGCTCATATACACTTAACTCCACGTAAATACAGAGCTGAGTGGAACATGGTAAGAAAAATGTTTTCTTTCTTTCTCTCTCTTTCTTCCTTTCTTCCTTCCTTTCTTTCTTTCTTTCTTTCTTTCTTTCTTTCTTTCTTTCTTTTTCCTCTCTCTCTTTCTTTCTCTCTCTCTCTTTCTTTCTTAATTTCTTTCTTTCTTAAAGATTTATTTACTTATTTAATGTGAATACACTTTTACTTTCTTCAAACACAACAGAAGAGGGTATTGGATCCCAGTACAGATGGTAGTGAGCCACCATGTAGTTGCTGAGAATTGAACTCAGGGCCTCATGAAAGAGTAGTCAGTTCTCTTAATGGCTGAGCCACATCTCCAGTCTCATGGGAAAAAGGTTTTTAAAAATGTACTTGCTGTCGAAACTTGCCTATTCTTCTGTTTTTCATAAATATAAGGAAGGTTAGAATGTACTTATGACTCATTAAGTTTAAAACAATAATTGATAGTGTAGTGGTTGTCTTCTTTGATGTATGTCACTTTGGCATACAGATTATTCTGAGCTGGAGGTAACTAAGATATGGAAGATGTATCAAAAGCTCACTGCCTTTCACTTTCAGTCTAAAGACAAGGTATAAAACCATAAATTCCTCTTTGGCAGGCACTCTTCCTCCACTGTGCAACACTCATCTGAGCCCATAGACCTATACATTTTCATTACTTTCTACTATGTATTTTACTTTCTTTAATTCACCACCCCTAAAAGAAGAGATCCATTTCCTTTTAACATTTCTTCACAATCTATTACTCTTTTTTCAGATGGCATATAATCTGCAAAGTGTAACCCTGAAAATAAGTCTATCCGATATTTATACATATTACAAGTGTTAATAAACTCTTAAGTTTTACCCTGTCAATATGTCTTATTACTCTAATTTTCAGGCCCAGCTAATAAATAAGGAGATGGAGAAAATATGTCTTTTCTTGCCCCCTCTCACAAGACTTTAGAAATAATTAATACTAAAAACACAGAGGCTGGAGTTGGTGAGATGACTAAGTGGTTACGAGTAGTTACTGCTTTGTGGATGACCTGGTTTCAGTTATTAGAATTCACATGGCATTTCAGAACTGTTCAGACCTCCAGGTCCAGGGGATCCTACAACTTTCTCTGGCCTCTTTTGGTACCAGCTATGCATCAGATACATGTACCCAAATGAGGGAGAAACACTCACCTCCATAAAATGCATAAATCTTTAAAAAATAAAGATATTTTAAAGAGGCAGAAGCTAGGTGTGGTGGCTCACACCTTTACTCCCAGCACTCATGAGGCAGAGGCATGTGGATCTCTGAGTTCAAGGCCAGCCTAGTCTACAGAGCGAGTTCCAGGACAGCCATATAGGGAAACCCTGTCAAAGAAGAAGAAGAAGAAAGAGGAGGAGGAGGAGGAGAAGGAGGAGGAGGAGGAGGAGGAGAAGGAGGAGGAGGAGGAGGAGGAGAGGAAAAAGAAGAATAAGAAGGACAGGGAGGGGAGCGAGAGGGGGAGGAGGAGGAGGAGGAGGGGAGGAGGAGGAGGAGAAGAAAAAGAAGAAGAAGGAGAAGGACAGGGAGGGAGGAGGAGGAGGAAAAGAAGAAGAAGAAGAAGAAGAAGAAGAAGAAGAAGAAGAAGAAGAA
>JANHMN010000007.1:38326962-38338629 GCA_030674055.1 Rhabdomys pumilio | reverse complement strand
AAGAAGAAGAAGAAGAAGAAGAAGAAGAAGAAGAAGAAGAAGAAGAAGAAGAAGAAGAAGAAGAAGAAGAAGAAGAGGAAAAGAAAAAGGAGACAGAGTCTACTCTTTAGTAATCCATGGTGCCAAGTCAAGTATAGAACAAGATATCTTTACATCTCCCAGCTCATCAAAACCCTGTTTGCTTTAATACAGGTAAAACTAGGATGACACATTGAAAAGCTAAAGAAATATGAGATTCTAAGAGACAAATGTATTCTCTATTCATTGGAGCTATGGAAAGTAAGCTATTGGTATGTCTTCCATTTTCAGGAAGGTCTCAAAAAGAAAGAGGTCTAATACAGGTCTTTATGAATGAGCTTGAGACTCATAAAGCCTTCCATTGAAAAAGAAAGGGTATTCCCAAACTGTTGCTCAAACTGGGCATTTGCAAGAAGAGGTCCCTTAACATCAGAACCCAAAGGAGCAAGCAACTGGACATGGGCAACATGTGACTTGTTGGGTCTCTTTGAATTGGAAGGTTTTATGTTTGTTCATTTCATCATGATAATAGAAACTGTTCAGCTTCATGTGTCCTCTATTCTACATGAAGTTATTTCTCAGCTTTTGAGAGATGGTATGTCCCTCTGTCTTGCAATTCCTAGGTTACACTGAGGAACTTCTTGAATGGCCTCCATGGGAACTATCTGGTCAAACAGGACTCTATATATTTCACTTAGCTAAGGGATCAGTCAGGAAGGCTGGTAAATGTATCCTGAATAGATTTTTTTTAAATGCATATGTATGTCCATTTAACAATTAAGCAATATAACCTTCCTGCCTGAGTGCCCTTTTTAATCCATAAGGCTGATTACATTTTAAGGTGGGGAATTGAAGAGAAACCTCTTTCTATCTTAAACTTGCAGCAATATTGCACAATGCATTATCATAATAGTTCCTAGGTGCCTTATAATCAGAGCATGTGGATGATGTAATCATAGAATAAATTATCAAGTTATTAAGATGTACAATTAAATTTTTTATTAGAAGATTAACTTCTAGTGATATATAACTTGTTGCCTCCTCCCCTTTCTCCTACTTTATTCTTGTCCTTCCTCCCTCTATTGTCTCTCCTCATTTAGGTCTTTTCTCTTCCTCTCCTTTCTGACTTGAATTGAATCTCAGTTCCAGGTTCATTTTTCTCTTCCACCATGCGATATCTTGTCTCTTCTCATATCCCTTTTCATGTGGCCTCTCTATCAAAGCTGTCACATACCACCTCATTAGTTTCACTTAGAGCAGAGAGCCTCCAGGATAATAGTTCTCTTCTAATTTTCTCTATTGCAATTAGTATATGAATAACACTCAGCCCCTACTAATTGACATATATTGTACTTGTGCATTGTGCAAACTTCCTCTATGAACTGCTATACTATTTAATAGAGATAGTTAATATGATAATATTAACCCGTATAGATGGAGATCCAGAGATACAGAAGTTAAGTGACTGTCCTAATATTCTATGCCTGATACGGAAGAGCTGGGGCCTAGCCACTGGATCCCTCCCTAGAGATGCAGCAATTGTATATGTGAGTGATGAGTAATAATGTTAACCTTTTTATTTCAAATATCTTTTTTACATTTTAAAAATAAATCATAATCTCATTGCACAATGATAAAACAAAATTTAACATGTCATTGGTCTTCAGAAAGGGAAGGTATGCCCCTAATATCGCCCTGAAGCAAATATGTTTTTTCCTTCCTGAGAGCAAGATTGTATGACAAATAATAAAGAAATGATTTAAGAAAGAGGCTTAAAGCTGATGGCGTTTGCAACCCCATAGGAAGAACAATAATATCAACTAACCAGACTCCCCAGAGCTCCAGGTACTAAACCACCACCCAAAGAGTACACATGGAGGGACCCATGGGTGCGGTCGCATATGTAGCAAAAGATGGCCTTGTTGGGCATCAATGGGAGGAAAGGTCCTTGGTCCTGTAAAGGCTCAATGTCCTAGTGTAGGGAAATGCCAAGACGGGGAGGCAGGAATAGGTGAGTGGGGGAGCACCCTTATAGAAGCAGGGGGAGGGAGGATGGGATAGTAGGTTTCTGGGTGGGGGGAACCAGAAAAGGGGATAACATTTAAAATGTAAATAAAGAAAATAGCCAATAAAAAAAAAACCAAGAAAGGGGCTCAAAATAATCAGAGGGAAAGAAGCCTAAGGGAATGGAAAAGAGAGTGAAGAAAGGGAAGGAAGGCATGTAAGAAAACAAAGAAAGAACCAACCCTATTGCTGCCTCTTTGAGACATTCAAGAATGTAAAAGTGAATGGAGGCTTGCCTTGGGCTTAAGTAACCCGCAGATCACTCAGCTGTTGTTTAAGACAGGAATAAACAAGGACTACAGAAAAGGCAAGGTATATATTTCTCTTGAAACGGTTCCACTTCCTTGCTCCACTGGTAGTTAGAGTCCTTATAGTAACGCACACAGAGAATCTGTTCAGTTTGGCTGTCTCAGCAGCGGCCTCACATGGCCTTTAAAAAGGAGCAGATGCTTTTAAAAACTGGATGGACAGCATCTCCATGGACACGCACTAGCCTTGCTGGGTTTAGCCCTACCTTCTAGATCTGATCTTAGCATAAGCACATTTCCACATACTGAGGTCTGGTACCTAGATTCATCATGGCCATGCCATCAGTTTGATTTTTCTCAGTTTTTACGTGCATGATTCTCAAAGCCTGAAGAGTGTTCTTAACACTGTATTAGCCCAGCCCTTGCACTAGAGCAAGGATTTGGGAAATGCAACCCTTTGCCTTAAGCTTAGCCTTAATTGTGTTCTAAATTTGCAGAGGGTGAATGGTGTTCTTCATTCCTCTTTGTTTTATAGACTTGTAAGAACTTCTACGAATAAATACTTTGCAAAGTCCTCAAAATTCCGTTCTCGACATGTTTCTAAATCCCTTTGTTTTCCTTATCTTCTTTCCCAACCTCCTTCCCTCTGTCCCTTTCCCCTGCCATCTCCGTAGGTAGTGAGCATATAAGCATGTGTGCAGACAGACATGGTTATCAGTTAGATCATTTTCCTGTTCGGCTGTGTCAGAGTGAAGGAGACTCATGAGGCACATCCCCCTCTCTGAGTGGAGAGCTGCTCACCTTCTCCTTTCATGGTGAATGGAACTCTGAACAAATGCATGCTTACGGAAGATCTAATGGGATGCAGCTAGTGCATCATGCTCATGGCTGGCGTTATTTCTGTAAGAGTCAGTTCTCTGGGGTTACTGGGCAAATTCTGACAGCAAGGAAACATAACCATGTCTCTGGCCTTCTTTCTCCTGTGTTTTTCTACAGGAATAGAAAATGTGTACTCAATCAGGAAAGATATGCAGAGACCATAGAAGTATGAAATTCTAGTTAGAACATCAGAGAAATTGCCACTCCCCCAAAAGAAGGCATGGGAGGTGGCCATAAAAGGCAGACTAATATTATTTCTGTTTTACTGCTATTGAATGCTGACTGTTTGAACTGTCTTTAAATCAGAACTGTCAATGGATAGAGAGTTTCCAGGACCCATTGTGAAACAGCAACTAGTGATGCTGGAGTTACATCTGAATGCATATTTTTGAGGAAATGGATTAAGTCTTACTTTTTAAAAAAAATTTACTCATTTTTATTTTATGAGTATTGAATATATTCCCTTCATGTATATTTGGGTATCACATGCATTCCGTGCTTTCAAGGGCCAGAAGAGTGTTTTGGATACATTGGAACTGGAGTCACAGATGGTTGATAGCTGTCCTGTGGGTGCTGGGAATTGAACCTGTGTCCTCTCAAAGAACAGTCAGTGTTCTCTACTTTCAGTCATCTATCTCTCAGTGTCTACCCCAAGTCTTAATTTTAAAGTAAACCAAGCAAAGAAAAAAATGTGTCCTACTTCTCCAGCCTCAAATGCAGAAGCTGGAGAAGTAGAAAGAATCTCTTTCTCCTTGACCTGTCTTTATGATGTATCTCCTCCTTAGCATCACAGTTGATCTCTCTCTCTGTTTGCTTGTTTTCGCTGAGTGCAATGTAAGTATAAGGCTGTAAATGAATGTAAAGTTATATCTGTTTCCTCTTGCTATGATGACAAATTACTCCATATTTTGTTGCTTAAAATAACTCAGGTTCATTAGCTTACAGGTCTGAAGCCAGAGTTTGAACTGCTATTTCTGGCTGAAACTTCACTGATGGTGCCCTGTATTTCTTGAGTAAGCTCAAAGCAAGCATTCATTTTATCTTTCTAGTTTATAGATGCTGTAGGCAGTCTTGGCTTTGGGTGGTAACCACGGTCAATGCCCAAGTCTTTTCCACATTGTCTCATCACTGTGACATAAACTCTTCTGCCTTCCTATGGACTGCATTTGTGATTACATTAGGTCTTCCTAAAGAATATAGCACTTCCTTTATGATCACTGACTGACAATTTTAATTTTACCTGCAAACCTAAGTAACCTTTACTATATGACCTAAAATATCCCCAATGGTTTAGGAATTCAGATGTATATATCTCTAGGGGACTTTTATTCCTTACACAGAGTAATAATGTCAAAATTATTTTGATAAGAAATACTTCTTTAAAGAAAGAAGTTGAATGTAAAACTGGTACATATTAACTCTGTTGCAATAGGAAAAAAGGAAGCCCATTGGGAAAACTCTGCATGAAGAAGTGTGTGTGTGTGTGTGTGTGTGTGTGTGTGTGTGTGTGTGTAGAAAAAGATTTGTCTCTCAGAAGGAAAGGCCAGCCTTAATTAGACATGCTATCACTGAACTTGCAATTTGTAGACATCAAGATATTAGGAAAGGAAGCCTTCACCATTTAGAAAGGATACCTTGCAATACTCAGAAAGAAGATCGTGCTAGCAGTCAGACTTAACTAAAAAAAGTCCAGAAGTAAACTGAGTTTCAGGAATATCCCTGAGCTATGCAGAAGCAAATCAACATTCTTCCTTATGCAGTATCTGGGAGGTTGCAGATGATACTATAGGCAGAGTTATTTCTTAGCTGGAAAAAGAGCACTCTTGTCTAACACCCCCAATTAACTGTCTCACACAAGCTAGGATGGATAAAACTACAACTGAGCACTGCTCTTCAGCTACAAAGGTTTCCAGTTCATGCTAAACGTACAGTGTAGAGAGAGCGTTCAGTGGATAAGTTTATCTGCTATGCAGAAATGAGGATCTGCGTTTGAAACACCACTACTGCATAAAGATTATCAGGACATGACTGCATATCTGTAATCTTGCTGGCCAGCCAATATAGCAGAAACTATGAGTTTCTAGTTCAGTGAGAGACCCTGTCTAATAGGAGTAGAGTTACAGGCGACACCTTGTATCCTTCTCTGCTGTCACAATGAATGCACCTCATAGGCATGCATATAACCCTACACACACGGACACTCTCGTGCATCCCACATTCATCTAAGTGTGAGTCAGCTCTAAACCACGAACCCTCAGTTTTTTCATGTGGTCAGAGAACTGTCCTGAGAGACAGCATGCATCATCCTCAAAATACCACCTTTAAATGGGTTGATTTCTTACACAGTTGAATTAAAAATCAGGTCTAGGTAGGGTGGTCTCTGGATAGCCTTTACTTTAGTTTCTGCTACATTTTTTTTTGTCCCTTCATCTCCTTTAGATAGAAACAATTCTTGGTTAAAATTTTTGAGATGGTTGGGTGGCCCCATCCCTCAACTGAAGAGCGTCCCATCCCATCTGCAGATACCAATGACTGTTGCCAAGAAGTGCTTGCTGACAGGAGCCTAGTATAGCGGTCCTCTGAGAGGTTCTGCCAGCACTTGACCAATACAGATGCATACACAGCCAACCACTAGACAGAGCCTGGGGACCTTAATGGAAGAACTAGGGGAAAGACTGAAGGAGCTGAAGAGAATTGTAACCTCATAGGAAGAACAATATCAACTAACTGGACCCCTCAGAGCTCTCAGGGACTAAACCAGCAACCAAGGAGTACACATGGAGGGATCCATGACTCCAGTCACATATGTAGCAAAGGATTGTGTTATCTGGCATCAATGGGAGGAGAGGCCCTTGGTCCTGTGGAGGATTGATGCCCCAGTGTAGGGGAATACTAGGGTGGTGAGGAGGGAATGGGTGGGTAGGTGAGGTCCTTCATAGAGGCAAAGGGGATGGAGCATGGAACGACAGGATTAGGGAGGGGAAACCAGGAAGGGGGACAGCATTTGAAATGTAAATACATAAAACAACCAATAAAAAATATATAAAAAAAATCACGTCTAATTTGTTGTCAGCGTCTACATTTACTGGTGCTATTAAGGTAGTTTTACCTGTGTTTGTACTTTCACAGGCTCTCTCTCCAGTATTGTAGCAGTCTATTTTAAAAAGAGAACATTGGAGCTATGGAAGGTTGCTTTATTCAGGTCAACAACAGCAGGGGAAAAAAAAACTGGGTTTAATAGGCAGGAATTTTGGCTCCTTGTCCATTTTTTTTTGTTTTTTCCTTTCTTTCTTTCTTTTTTCCCCTTCTTTGGTGTGTATGAGCTTTTTAACCTGTTGAGTGCTGTGTTGCTTTATGCTGGTGATTCATAACATGGGACTGGTAAAGTACCTGTCCCATAGCTTTGTCAGGGAAACAGGTGCCTTCACAACACTCAAGACAAGACAGAAGGCATGAGAGGTCCTCGACTTCTCAGAACAACCATTAGGATCTTTCCAGTATCCAGATAGGTGCTCGTTCTATCATCCCCAGTCTTACAAATTAGAAAGCTGTGATTGGGAAACAGTTAAGACATTCATTACAACGTTTTGAAGTAGAAGAGCAAGCTGGAAACCTCCTTCTGTGAGGAGAACCTGTTATCAGAGCCCAAGCAAGAGTCACAGTGGGTCATCAGCCTCAAATGTCTCTTGGACACTCCACGCTCAGCAAGCCAGAGCCTAGCAAATACAGCTGTGTTTTTCAGCATCTGTGGAAAGCTCTTCAGGTGCAGGTGGTACGACTAGGAATCATCCACTTCTCTAAGGCTTCCCTTCTTCACTGACTGCCTTACTTCATGTATGCCTTCCGTCATTCCTCAGAACATCATGACGACCCAGATGCAATTTATTCCAAGGGCAAGACATTTAAAAGCAGAAAATAAGACCATGAAGTTTAGAAGTAGTGGAGGTAAAAAGGGATATATAAATATAAATATAAATATAAATATAAATATAAATATAAATATAAATATAAATATAAATATAAATATAAGCATCTATATCTATATACCTATATACCTATATACCTATATATCTATATATCATTTATACATCTATATCATCTATATCTATATCATCTATATCTATATCGATATCTATATCTATATTTACCTATATCTATCTATATGCATGTCACACACGCATGCACACACACACACACACACACACACACACACACACACACTTGCTGGCTCCAAGCTTAGTATACATGTCAAAGTCTGTTTAAAGTGCAGTGGGTTTTCAGAGGCAGCAGATGAGCAGGAAAGGCAGGAGATGGACTTCAATCAGAGTTCATGGAGTTTGAGTTTGACCACGAATGACAGCTTTCCTCTAATGAGTTAACCATCATCCTTTCCATTTTCACTTATAAGGCACAACACCCAAGCCTTCCTAGTATGGTGGCTCCACCTGAAAACCCTCACCTGTATCGGATGACTTCTTACCAACATGCTAACATGTCCCCTGCTACATGTGGCAAGCTGCCACGTAACAAACACCTGATTGTCTACACATTCACACCTGTACAGTAGTTTTCACAGAAGCCAAGCCAAAATGAGTGTTATTTGTGTATATTCCCTCTACATAGCTCTGTGGTAGCTTTTAATGGCACACAGGACACCATCAGAATTCCCCACCACTCCTATTATGTTCAGGGTTATTTTTAGGAATGTTTTAGACAAGTTTGAACCACCTATAATGTAATCTGTCTCTCTCTTTTGAATCAATCAAATAATTGACTCTTTTTTGTTTGTTTGTTTGTTTGGTTGGTTGGTTGGTTGGTTTTTAGCATTTATGATTTAGAGTCTCTGTGCATAGTGGCCTCTCTGTCAAAGTTGTTCCCTTATTATTTTTTTCATCACTTGCTTATAGGATCAATTCCAACAAGAATATTTTGGGACACTGTTGCCCAGTTACACTGTACCAAATGCCAGGACTTAAGTTTCCACAGCAGTCACCATTTTCCTAGGACTTACCCATATTTTTGTTCCAATTTTAAGCATATTTGTTTTCTATCTATTTCAATTTGTATAGATGTGACCTGTATGCAGCCCTCTTAGTAACTTGTGACATCATTTTTTTCTGAGGCGCCTAGAGAAGGGCTTGCTAGTGATAGTCTCTATAACTAGCTTTTTGAATGTTTACATGGCAGAAGATAGATTCCTTTTCTCATAGAGGCATTCAACACCACATGGATTCTAGCTGCAAAGGTCAGAAACTGAGACTAGCAAACCGCTTTGCACCTACCCTCTGACAGATTTCCAGTCTGCTTCTTTGCTGCTGCCTCTGAAATCCCATTGCCCTTCAAGCCTACTTTCCCATGCACATTCATCTTGGAACCAGCAATATATGAGCATTCCTTATCTCCCCTCTGGATGTGTACTTAATAGGAAACAGCAGACTTAAAATCTGGGTGAGCCTAAATGATGAGGAACTTCTTATATCTACAAGAAAGTTTAATAATGAGGAGGCAATGGGCAGGTCAGGTGAATAGGATTTTTATAGCTATGTCCTGTTTCCTTCATCTAATTACAGTACAAAATGGAAGTCAACCACAACAAGCCGAGAACAGAGAAATGAAGCAAGAGGAGGGAAGCCCAGTAGATGGGCTCTTTCCAATCTGACATAGAGAGAACAAGGTCTCTAGATGGAGAAACGAAGTAGCAGAAGGCTGTGAAGCTCAGGCTGAATTCAGGAGGTACCAATAAAATAAGGAGGTACTTATTTCTATCAGTGATTGAATGTCCCTCAACTTTTGAGCATTAAAGAGGAAGGACCTGCTTATATTCAGTCAGGCAAATGCCCTTGAATCAATCTCAATGTATAGGCAGGTTACCTAGTGAATTAGAACACTGGGCACACACTTCTGTGATCACTCCTAGGAAGAAGGAAATTCTTAAATTTCCGTATGCTCGTAGCTCGTAGGTAGTCATAGAGCTACTGCCTTCTGGGAAAAGAGGAGCATACAGAAGAGGTGAAGGTGATTAAACACTCATAAAATTATATTTGGGAAACCACCGAAGAATTCAAGGACAGATTAGCTGATGACTTAAAATATGGATCTATTTTAAGGTGGATCAGAGTCACAGATTAATGTTAAGTCCGAGTTAGATATAAAAACCCCAAAGCCACTCATATAACCTTAATAATTGAAGTGACAATGGTGAATGAAAAATTTATAGAAAAAAATGTACACAGGGGGGAAAACAAAAAGATGTCCTTCTAGGAGCAAATGCAGACATGTGGGCCCAGGCAGAATTTATGAGAACAGTCCCTGGAGACTTTAGCAAAAACTGTCTCGGGAGAACCAAGGTAAAGGGGATAATGGATAATTGCATCAAATGTAGAAGATTATCATCCTTCAGCTGATATTCGGGCCCTAGGGCCCATTTGTTGTAGATAAGTTAATAAGTTAATGCATAGGGCTGGCTTTTGGGTCTCTCCATATGCTCAGGTGACTGAATACCAGTAGGGAAGAGAAAACATAATACTTAACGGTGTTTTCAAGTGTAACACAGGGCCTCCAATAAAAGCTTACAGCCACAACATAAATATCGTATTAGTTTATTCTCTCTTATCACCATTGTTTCTATTTACATGACTAAAGAAAAAATAAGAAGTTTGTCTTAATTAGTCTATTGTGGTAGTCTCCAAGTTGTAATTAGGAGAAGGATGGACTGGTCACCTACATTTCATATTTTCCCAACATTCTGTTTTTGTCTCAGTGCATTTTCAGTGGCAGTAGACAAGGTCGTGATATGAATATAATTAGGAGTATTTTACAAATAGATACTCAATAGAGGATGACTTAATATCTAAACTAGTATATTTAGCCACATAGTCCATGGGATAAATTATAAATTTCCTATACTGTTAAATCCTACCCAAGGCAATTCAACAAGTGGTATGGTGATATATAATTGAAGTGGCTCTTATTTTCTTGTCATCAGTGAGTTCCTAGGATTTGCAGAAAGTAGAAAAAGTTATCAGTCCTTACACTGAGCAGAAAAGTTGTTTGTCCTTGGAACTCACTGAACACACAAGGCACAAGTGAAACTCATCAGATTACCTAGAACAAAGCCTCATGTCAACTGCCATTTGAAGAAAGAGCAAGGGGAAGAAAAAATGTGAAACTATGTTATGTTGGGGGAACGCTGGGGATGGAAGGGGGAAAACAGCTCATAACCACGGGAGAGGACACACTTCATCTAGGAAATGGTAACAGCTCACTGTCCAATGCAAGCTTTTTTGGAGGAAAACAACAGAAAAGATGAATTGGCTCAGAAAAACACTCTACCCCAAGGTTATGTAGGTAGGACACATCTCACAAAGGCTCTCTGAAGAGCATTAAGAGAATTGGCTTTTCTTTTGGGGAGAAACTGGGAAACATTGGGAGGACTGGGGGACCATTGAACATCAAATTGTACTTGAGAGAGGCCATTATGGTTGTTGTATAGAAAATAGGTTGGTGTTAATTAAGGTGTGAGGCATATTGAACTAACTGCAGAGACCAATGAAAAGAGGTTGTCAGGAACCTAGGTAGGAAATAGATTAGAATTAGAATGCAGTTGACTACAGGAGGAGGGTACGATGAACATAGACATATAAACACAACTGAAAAAATAGACTCTTCAAGACATTAACTGGGAGGGATAGAACAGAAAAGATTCCACCATGGTGGAAATCTCAAGTTGAAAAAGGTTATTTGTAAAGTTACCAGACGATCAAGTGACGTGTGCAGTGTTGCAGCAACAAGGAATTAGGGAATACATGCCACACCAATGCATATGTTAGCAAGACAGCTTCCTCTTCAAAGAGTGCTGAACCCAGCATGCAGTCTCCAAGAAGCAGTGCAAAGGAGAATTCAGCAAGGTACATGAAATGACATGTAATAATTTGTTCTTGACCATTTAAAATGAAATGCTTTTGGATTTTGCTAGGTAGACTGTCTCCACCTCCTCCAACATCTTCATGATGATGACTTCCCCAGGTAGGAAAACAGCGACTATCTGAGATATGCAGGAGACCCTGCAGCTACCACATAAATCATGAATAAACACATTTGCTCTATTCCCATCATCCCACTGTGATGCCTCCGATCAAAACCACCCCCAGATCTTCTTGGCTGCTGATGCATCCAAACTATCTGCTTTTGTGCTTGCTTTGCTACAATCTATTATGTGGAAAGAAAGGTCAGAGCAAATCCTATTAAAATGTACTCAAAGTATAAGCTTTATTTTCTGTAAACTCTTCAATAGTTCTTAATATTTAAGAAATGTTTTATTTTGCTCTGTTTTGACATTTTTTTGTCCTATTGTTATTTAGTTTCTTTTCAACTTTCATTTTTTGGTGGCTGTATTCTGTTTCTTTTTGGAAAGAGAGAGAGAGAGAGAGAGAGAGAGAGAGAGAGAGAGAGAGAGAGA
>JANHMN010000007.1:38289623-38326952 GCA_030674055.1 Rhabdomys pumilio | reverse complement strand
AGAGAGAGAGAGAGAGAGAGAGAGAGAGAGAGAGAGAGAGAGAGAGAGAAAGAGAGAGAGAACATAAAGTTGAGTGTGGATAGGGAGGTGAGAAGATCTGGACAGATTGAGAAAAGGGAAAACAAAATCAAAGCATATTGTGAAAAAAAACAATTAATAAAAAAAGGAAAGCAAAGAAATAACAAAAACAAAACTGAAGAGTCATTTTCGATGGGCTGTGAGATTTGTTTTTCAATGACAACTGTCTGCTTTCATTTCCTATTGCTCTGCATTCTTCAGTGTGACTTGATCATCCTGGGCAGGCTTCTATTTCAGGCCTTTTGACTTATCAACCTGTTTACCTGGAATTTAGTAAGCCTAGACGATACTTTTAATTCAACATTGTCTTTTATTTTTAATTCTACCACATCTCTTTCATATTTCTTCTCTTTTCTCCCTTAACCACAGTGATGTAGCTGTCACATCACCTTCTCTCACTGGCTTTTTCTCATCTGACTCTAAATGTCATCAGACAAAATTGTTGTCATGTTCATTCAAAGTCCCCTGCACCAGAGGACAAACCTCACATGAAGACAAGTTTTTGTTTGTTTGTTTCTTATCCTCTGATAATGGTGAAAAAGTATCTCCCCAGAGTATTAAATATTAACATTCAAAGCTACACACCTTTCTACCTCTACTTAATGCCGACAGAGGTAATGCATTACTCTTAAATCTTCTGTATTGAAATGTAAATAAATAAATAAAGTAATTCCAAATTTCCTCTAAGGGGAGGGCACAACTGAATTTCATGAGAAATTGCTTTAGGGGAAACTAGAGCATGTATGAAGTAACTGAACTTTTTGGGGTGCTAAAATACATAATTAATCTATTCTGCCTAGGGGGCGGGTGCTGAAGTGGAGAACACCCGATGTTTCTGAGAGCTGAGATTTCCCATTGGAGCTGCGTGGAGCTGAACTGTCTAATTGAGGGATGAGAGAGTTGGGGTTTTTAAGTGTCATCTTTTCAGCTGCTTGCTCCTTCTTGACTTTTCAGGGGCTGTGGAAAAAATGGGAATGAAGCTGTGAAATAAGAGCCAGAGAATACATGTGAGCCTTAAGAAATGATGACAAGAATTCATAGGATGCCTTCTTTGTTCAAGGTGGCTATGAAGCCTACATATCCCATTATCTGCTAGGATTGCTCTTTGTGCAGTGTATTATCTGTGCTTACCAGGAATGCGGAAACTGAGAGGTTTAAAGATGCCATCTCTTTTTTTTTGAAAAGAACTTGGAGTTGGGATCTAATTGAATCTGAAGTCTGGGACAGTGACTCCTCCGTGTCTACTTGCCTATTTGTTTTCTCACCTGCTTTCCTCTGGCCACCAGGTGAAAAGTTAGTCTCAGAAGTGATTTGACCAATCGTTGTTTTGTTTCCAAGTTTCTTAAAACCCTTTATAACAGGTTGGCCGCATAAGAGAGTTGGAAGCAGGAGTGAGTAGCTCTCACAGCCCATTTAACAAATGAAGTCAGAGATAGGATAGATTTCTGTCTTCTCAGAAGAGATAAATATTGTCGATTCCTTCCTCTCATTTTGTGTTTCGTCTTTGTGGAAGGCACTGGGCTGTATTTTCCCTCTGCTTGGAAAGTACAAAGGCAGCATTGCTTTCCTCCACAGAGTAAATGACGAGTCCTAAACCAAGTTCTCATCTCACAGACTACAGCCCTCACAGAGCACTCTGTAAGCTCTAAGGATGACTGTAAACACAGAATCCAAAGCAAACTGCAATTTTTATCTAATAAATCTGGGACTATGTATTTTTCTGAAATGTGTATTCTTGTCTAAGAATAGGCTGGCAAAAGCCAGCAAGGGGAATGGAGTGTATATACTGCTGTTTGCAGTGCTCTTCGATTAAAAAAAAATTGAAAAATACAATCGAAATTAGACAAGACCTGCAGCCTCAATACTCACATGTTGCCAGTCTCCACGGGTGACATGTCTAAGAAAGCTGAGACTATTTCCTAACTGACTCAGAATGTATCTATCTACAGCAGCACATTGCAAATTGTAATAGCAACAACACATGGCACATGTTCACAGTCTAAATCACTGGCCATTCCAGACCTGCAAATCAAACTCTCGGAGACCAGCATAGCAATTCGTGCTTCAGTAGAGGTATGGCTGAGTGCAGTGCAAGGCGAGTTACAGAAATGCAAAGGAAAGGAATTTGGCTACGTTTATTCCCAGAGGCATGGGGTTAAGTTTCTGGACAGCAGGAGATAGGGACATATCTCGGGATAAATCACTTGACATCTCTGGCTTTCATATTGTTTGTTAAATAAATCAGTAAGTCCAACTTATCCCTGAATTTTTTTCAAGCTAGCCCAAGCACATAGCATTCATTTCCCATTACTAACACTGGTATAAATGCCCCTTTCCTGTGAAAGACTCAGTGATCATTGACTTAACTATTCTCTCCTAGTTAGTGAGATAACAACCGACTGTCAACTCTGTGCACGCATATTGTCCTGAGTTTGACATATTTTCAATCTACCAATGTCCCATAGTGGCAATGCTGCCTACTTTGCTACTGAAGAAGCATACTGTTATATAACTTTGCTAATATTGCAAAGGAAGTTAATGACAGGTATAAGATGTGAGTCTGAGACAGATTATAAGTCCATGCCCTGTCTGATCTGCAGTCTCTTTTCAGGGCTGATAGCTTTTATCAATGAAAACAGAAAATAACCCCGTGGTCCACAAGGTGGGGCTAGGAAGGACTCACTTCTAAGGACGTTGTGTTTGCTTTTTTAAGTATATAAAGCAATTACTTTGAATACATTTAACACATGTATTGATTTTGTAAAAAAGCCACTTTACCTGGGAAGAATCAATAAACAACAAGGCTTGTAGATGTACTACACTGCTGATTTATTGACAACCCCGAAATGTGTTGTTCCTAAAGAAAGGACACAGAAAATAGAAGCAGAACAGATTCTGGAGAATATTTAGCTTAAAAATCTTGTTGTTGGAAAACAGGAATTTAGAACCACAGTAGTGAGGTGAGTTTTATAAGAACATACAGTTTCTACTAGGTTAGTGTTAGAAAGGTGGTTCCAAGTTATGCTATTTCGCATTAAAATGGGTGCTGCTGCTGTTGCCACCCAACTAAATAAGACATGCATCTGCTTTTCACGTGCAGTCACATCTAGGACTATATAAATGCATCCTCTAGGGACACAGTGTACTCCAGAGTCTTAAATGATAAGCAAGAATCATTCCATTTAATAAAGTTAAGCCTAGAATTCTAGATAGAGGTGATGCCTAATGAGAGGCATGGACTTTAGAGCTGTATGATGTATTTGAGTAGCTGCCAGAAACTCCACAACATTGGAAATGAATCAGTTTGATTCAGTGAGTAGTTAGACATAAGGGTGCTGAGATACTGAGAGGCCAATAGTATCAGCCAGATGTGTCATTTTATGGCAATGAAAACTCATCAGAAGTTATTAAAGAATTCAGGAAGTACAGTGACATGATGGTATCTGTATATTTCATCCCTCAGGCTAAGGGTCAATTTAAAAAGTGGGGAAAGACAATAGGTACCTTATCACAGACTAAAGACATGACAAGATTTAGAATTGTAGCATTCTGGACAACAGAAAATAATGCCTGTTCTCATAGTCAACTATGCAACAGAGTAAAGAGGAGAAACTCAAGAGATATTTTTTGAGGTGTGAAATAACTACAACTTGGTACTTGATTAACCAACAAAGGTTCTAAAGATGACTCCAAAGCTTAATGTTGGTTGGTTAACTGATGGATGAACTAAAAGGAAGGAAGAAAGCATCTGGTCATACAGAAATAGTGAGCTTAGCATAATATTTATTTCACCATAAGTGTTGGGATAATGAGATAGTTTACCATGGCACTGTGTCCAAGTCATGAGAAAATCCAGAATGGCCCAAGGCAGGAGTGTACTTGACCAAAAGTAGAGCTCTGCACCATTACCAAAAGGATTCCCATAAGTCAAAGTGAAAGAGAACTGAGAAGAAGAGAGGGAAAACCTGTGTCAAGAAGCTGGAAAAGAAGAGAAACCCCTCCACAGTTGCTGGAAACAAGAAGTGAGGGAGGAGACTCCCTGTGAGTGAAAAGTCAATGTCAGGCTGTCCAACATGAGTATTGGTGCAAAGGAGCAAGGAGATGAAAACTATTACACGAGATGCCAGATGTAAAATGTAAATTGGGCGTTTCTGTTTGATGGGATTTTAGTATGTTAAATATTAATGGTGGACTATGTAAATGTGAATGACTTAAGCCTAAATGTGGAGACATTGAGGAGAAATCACAGATGAAATGCATAGAGAAAGCTGTAACCACTCTGGAAATAGGGAGATCACCGAAGTGTTACTTGTCTCTGGCTTAGCAATATGTTATTGGCATATATTAATAACAAATACATAAATTCTCCCATATTAACTGTAGTTCTATTGTGGAAATCAATCATATACTACACTGGAATGTTTCTTGGAAAACACCAGCAGCTCTGTGATTTCATTAACTGCAGATCAGATATCTTGAATGATTGGATGGTTTTCTTCTGATACCAGTCTGGTCATGTGAGGGGGTTCAATTTGTAGCCACTGAAAGCCATATGTCCCCAGGCATTTGTCAGGTATGTTATTTTTTCTTCAAATATCCAGAAGGATATGGACATTACTGATACATATATAATTCAGATGAAGCTAAAAAGTGCCTTGGGATTAACCAGTTTTCCACTTATCAGAGTATAATAAATACCAGGATGTCTAATCACAGCAAGTTTGAATTCTTTTAACCCTGACTGCTGAATTGATAAATGGTTGATAATTTATTAATATTTGCTAAATAAAATTCATTAACACACCATATATTTAGTTATCTATCTAACCCTTTTTTCAGTAGATGATCTACACAAAGGATCAGACCAAATAATCTCTCAAGTTATGATCAAGAATTGGATGAGTTTGATGAATTTCTCAACAAATATGACTTGGCAAACTTGCTTTCAAAGTGAAATGATCAAATTTGGGGAAGCTGGCATCTGGAATGTTTTGTGTGACTTGATGTGTGAAGGAGTAACAGGCCCTCTGATGGATGTTTGGGGTATGCTATTATTTGGTCAAGGCTGCTTTTTCAGCATACTGTATATTTCTCCTGATGCTTTATTTATATTTTTTGAAATTTGCATGCAGCCTTTAACGACCTACATTTTGAATATAATGCTCAAATCTACCACTGTGTTAAAAGTGTTGACATCAATATGATTACAGAAGACAGTCTTAGAAAGAGGACAACCAAGGCATAGAGAAGTGACGTATCTCTTAATCGTTCATAAACATGAATTAGGAAAGGCAATATTTACGTCCAGAACAACAGATTTGAAATCTAGTCAAGGGCAAATCTTCATTTATCAGGTTTATCTTAACACAGAACCGTTCTAGATTCTGGAATATCGCCATAGAACAGACAGTCAGACCTCTGAATTCATGAAGCTTAGTTTCCAAGCAAAGCACACATTTAGAAGTCAACTGAAAGACAAATATGCATGCTCCACTAAAACCTTTACAAATGACTAGAGTAATGCAATAGATACAGGTTGGGGAGCTGCTTCTTTGAGAACACCCCCCCCCAGGAAATAGCACTTCTAATTATCCAACTCTCAAACAAAACATGATGATAGCAAATACTGTGTGAGGAAAGAGGAGCTAAAAAGTCCCTGTGGTGGGAAAAGGAAAACAACTTGCTCTTTCTTCCCTAGTCATGAGTCAGACACTCCTCAGCTTAGCTCTAAGTATTTCCTTCCAAGGGCTCTTCATCTAAACAAACAGTCCAGAGATGTTTAATGGTAAGTGAGGTTGCATGGATGGAGTTGGGCGTTGGAGGTAGGTTCAACATTAAATAGATGGATTAAAGATTGGATGACTGATGGGGGCAGAATGAGTATGTGGACCAAGGAGATAGAAGCTGGCTTGGGTCTGGAAAAAAAATAGAATTTTGCCTGGGATGTGAGGCAAGTAGTAGGGTGAGTGATGAGCGTGTAGCATGGTATGGTGTGGGGGCTGAACTCATGGTATGAGTGTTTTCAGATGCAGGGTCAAGACTAAGCTACTTATTGTTCAGAAGGGGGAGAAGCTGTGGGCACTCTCAATGAAACATGGCATGAATCAGCTTGGAAAGTTCTCACAGCAAAGCCTTCTTTCCATTTACATGCTAATGTCTATGAATATTCCTTGTGATTTTCCTGGGAGTGCCATTAAAGGCTTCTTGATGCATAGGGTGTGTATTTCTCTGTTTTAAGACCTGACTTTAGAAGAAAGTGTGTATTGGAATGAATAGTGTAATTTTTAATAAATAGAAATAACAAGAGTGCAACAATTCTGCCTTTTCAAAACATTCTTAAGTGATTAAAAAGGTCTCTTGATGAAGATTTGACAATTTGTCTTCCAAAGATACCTGGCTGGAACCAATGGGCAAACAGTGTTCTTATAGAAGGCTCAAAAGGCAAACTGAGTTCTCTGGAAGACCACATATACCTCATAGGAAAAAGAAATTTATGCAAGAACAAGGAACTTGCAAAAATCAGTCTCAGAAGTAACAGCTGCCATGTCCCAGGGTTTGGAGAAAGTCATTGTGAAAGAGAAACTAGTGAAAGAAATACACTACGCATCCACAATCTAAACCATGATGGAGAGACCTGAACTTACTGGTACCCTGAACACACACCTCAGTAATTATCTCAGAAGGGAACAGCAGTGCCAAAGGGAGGTCATGATTCTCTACAGTCCTGGGAAACAGTAAATGAGAAGTAATCTAACCATGAAATCAACTGCAAGTCATCATGACTGGCTATTCCAAAATGACACCTGAAGCTGGCTTGTTTGTTCCATAAACCTTAGTTAAGCAAAGCTGCCCTCCAAGGCACCAGGGATTTGCCAGCAAGCAGTTAGTTTAATTGGAGCTCATCTGTTTTTGTTCCTAATGAGTCTCCCACTTCATAGCCTGCTCCTTGTCTGAAATAAAATCTCCCCTCTGTCTAGAATGATTAAAAACCTGTTTGAGCATACTGTGGTTGTCAAAACATTCCCACCAAGCAATACCGCTCAGAACAAGGCTTGGAGGTAGGATGAAAATGCAGACCAACTGTTGATCACTTTAGTATAAATGAAAATATCATATACATATATCCTTCTGTTATTTAGGACTGTTCCTTCCTCATACCTATGATCTATTATATTTTCCAGGTGGAAAGTTGAAAGACGGTTTGGGGAATCCCTTACATCTTAATAGGTTTTGGTTATAACAAGGGTTTTGTTTTTGCCAATGAGGTTGTCAGTGCTGTAAAAAGTCTTGGCTAAAAAGCAAGTTATTTATAAAATTAATAATAGTATGGATTATAATGACTATAAAGTGATCTTGTGGCTATGGGAGTTTTACCCTTTGTAAACTACGTGATACTTACAGAATACTTCATGCAAGCGCATTAAATGATTTAGTATTTCTGCAGCACTTCGGACTCAGACACCAACATTCCTTTCATCTTTTCCCCAGAATCTCAAGATTTCTGTTATCTGCCTTGCACAATTTACAAAATATCTACCATACTGCATGTACAGTCATGTGCATGTGCACACACAGAGACATGGACCCACAGAGACACAGACAAACAGCAACACCTTTCAGAAGTGAGGAAGGAGTAGATCATAATAAACCCACCAAGGGAAGATAACTCACTCATTGATCTGGTTTGTACACTTGAAAATCTGATGAATAACATATGGAATTCTGTAGAAAACACAAGCAGTTACTTTTACACATATCATGATGACAAACATAAGAGGCTTCAGATACTTGTTATCCATAGTGTATACATTTGGATGAGTTAATGGTAAATCCTATATAATATGTATTTGTTAAACAAGTGACGAGAGTTCTGGGATAACTGCACCGTTCTGTGGGTTAGTTTCAACACATTCTACTTTGAGCCCTAATTATGTGTGAAAATGGCTATGGAGCAGAATTCTCTAGATTTTACTTTTCCTGGGAGAATTTTCTTATTTTTCTCTGTGAAGCACCGACATCCATTTCTTTTCTGTACACACAGAGCATCACAATCATGTCAATTCTCTTCTGCAGATTTGCAAGATTCATTTCTCTGTATTATACTTTACTGAAGTCTGTCAGCTTCTCTCCTGTATGCCTTCTCAAATATGTTTTACTTCAGCCTCATCCCCAGAAGGCCTCACTGTTTCTGTCTGCTTTCCTTCCTACGAGTGGAAATACATCTTTATGGATAGTTAGCAAAACCGTAGACAAAGTCACTGGGCTATATATTTTTAGAAACCCACAGTGTATTCTAACTCTGGCCTCTTTAGAAACTTCTTGGCCTCAGTATGTTTTCAAGCCAAGGGAATACTAGGGGCTGCTTTTCAAATGAACTACTGATCTTTGATGTTCAAAGACAGACACGATTCTCTGATTCATGGCTGGATTCCTAGGAAGTTATACGTATATACCAACTGTAGATTTTGACATGGAAGGGCAATAATAGTCACTTCCCTACTGCTTCTTATACACATCTGTGCCACTTTTGAAGAATACAAGTCTTGAAGAAATTGGAAGCCATAAGGGAGACAGAGATCACTATTACTACAAAGAAAAAGCAAAGCAATGGGCATTTCTATGATTTGCTGTTATAGGAATATGTCTACACTGTCCTGCTCTTTATGGGAAGCATACAAGTGTGGCTATAAATGGACGTGCATGATTTAAAATTTTGTAATTCAAGAGACATAACACTTGCAAGTGAAAAACAATGCATTTTGCATCAGTCCCTGGAGGAACTGTACACTTAATCTAATGGTCCTACCAAAGTGAATAGCATCCTGTGAAATTCCCAATGGCAAGTGACTACAGAACTCATGCTGCATTCTTTTGAATGTTCACTGCCAGGAAAATCCCTGACCTTTACATGATAAATTTGATTTTGGGAAATAGCAAAAACTGAGTTTGGATAAAAGTTTTGCAAGCAACTTAAGTGACCACCCACGAGAATTCTGCTTTTGGAGTAAAGCTGGGAAAGATCACAGACAAATCAGATTGCCAGACTTGCAAAACACCATCTTCTGAGGTCAATTACAATGCAGGTGAGGTGGACAGCTTCACACCAACTACCAGCATAGAGCACACATAGTAAACAACAGAATGAAAAACTTGAAACACAGCCTTTGTCTATTTTTTTTTAAGTTTAAATAGTTTAAGTCTGCACATATGACCAATTTTATTTTATTTTAATTTTTAGTTTACAATATTTTACTTTCCTAATGTAATTACAGTTTACTTTATGCATCTGATAACACACTCATTTTTATTTTTTCTTAGAATTCAGGTTATGACTTTTTTATTTCCTTGTATGTATGAACGCTACTTCTTCTCTTCCTCTTTTGTTCTCTGGAGATTATAGAGTATAATCTAACTCCTCCCACAACAGTATCTCCATGTTTCTCCCTTTTCTTTAATTTGCATTTTATTTTTGTCTAGTGTTAGCCAAATGTCTTTGAAAAACACTGTCTGAAAAAAACAAATTAAACTGAATAATACAAACTTAATAAACTAGAAGATAAATATTGTATCAGTCTTAATAGACACGTGGATTTTTCTTTAAAAATAACAAGAATTTTAGATCTGTATTAATTTTATCCTTTCCAACATTCCTGAAACCAGTTTTAAAATGCCTTTTGGTTGCATCATATTTTCATACAACCTTAGCTTGATATATATCTAATTTATTTTAATAAGGATCTCCAAATGAAATGCGTAGTAACAACAAATACACAGTAAAGGAATATTGGGCAAAAGATGAATAATAACTTTAATTATAATTAGGGACATCTAAGGGAACAGGAATAAAATGCAGTCACTTCAGTAAATGAAAATAATTGGCTTCTTTGCTTTCTTGTGAAGCACATTAACTCAGAATTGCTATTCTTCCTCATTAACTGTAGAAAGGCCACTTCTACCATATGTATGTCCTGCTTCCATTACAAGAGATGTGTTTGCTCTGCTTAGGATACTCAAGACTTCACAGGATTTTTATTCCTGAAAGGTCTTCTGATCTGTCTTAATTGTAACCATGCTGTTCTCAAATTGCCATTGTTCTGCAAGGCTTTTAAATGCTTGGGATACTCAGACAGCAGGAGCGCCTCTATCAGTACTTTTCCTATTCCCATGTATGGCATTATTTTTGGGCAACTTTAGGAAAATAACACTTCTCATCACAACAGCTTGGCATACTTGCATTGCACCTGCTCCTGAATTATAAATGGTCATTTATAATTCAGATTTATAGAAAATATTCTCAGTCACCAAATCTATATACACACATACACATGTCTCTGATGAATGCTTGTATTTCTTGGTTAGGTACTAAAGCATATTTTAATGTGAAGTTCGTTTTCACTCTGTCTCCAAGCCTACAAAACTCAGCCTAATGAGGCCTTAAAGAAGAATCACTGGTCACATTAAAATCTTCTTTCCAAAGCATTGTTGAGAAATCCCCTTGTCCCAATCTATCAGCAGATGTCCCTTTGGATGTGTTAACACTTTTGCTTATTACATTGAGAATCTAATTTCAGCATTTTGCTTCTATGATATAACTGTAAAAAAAAATGAAAAGAAAAAGAAAACACTGAATGAATTGTCACCTAGCTAGTTTATCATGAAAGAAACCCAAATTAGTCTCAACATGGTTTTCAGAAACAAAGATAAACAGTATAATATAAGCACAGGAGACTATTATTCAGTCTCTAAAATTAATGTCATTCTAAAAATATTATTATAAGGATGAACATTTAAAATGATATACTAAATGAATGGGTTAGAAACTAAAGCCAAGTATATATGGATTTTTTTTTTTAATATCTGAGATTCTTAGAATAAAAACTCACCAAAGCAGAGAGAAGAATTGTAGTTATCATGAGGTAGAAGTAGTGAAAATGAGCGTTAGTTTGAGTTATTTTAATGGTGGCTACTCAATACTGTACCTGTACTTAATGTCATTGAATATGCTTAAAATGGCTAACATGATCCGTTTTATGTTTTATGTATTTTTTTCAAATAAAAATAATTCAAATTATATACCATTTTCTGTTTCACCCCTCGGGCTCCAAGAGCTTGTCACCCATAATACTTGCATTTACTTTGCACATCCCATCCACAATTACCTGACACCTCATTGCCTCCCAGAATTCCTCTCTATCTCTTTGTAACAGAAGAAAATGTTTCTTCGGAATTTCTAGCCATCCATCCACATGATACCCGCTCCATGTATAGTGTCATACCGATCTGAATTAATTTTCCTATAAACAAAAGCCAAGTCTCAAAATTCCTGCTGTGTTTAAATATGGCATCTGACATATTTAAAACATTCCTAAAATTTCTAAAGAAATGAACTCATCACAATCAAACATCTTTAAAACATAAACTATTAAGTTTGTAGAGGATATTAAAATTTACTTAAATTAATAAGGAAAATGTTGTCTTTAACAGGGTAGCCCAAATGGTGCCTTGTAGAGGTCTAGTTTCCATTTCAATTCACTAAGGGCTGTTTCATTTTGTTGTTGTGGCATTGATTTTGTCATTTTTTGTAAAGCCATGGGATGGTGAAAGCTGAGTCACACCATTCATCATTCTAGTCTTTTCTAGACTTCAGACAGTCTTAGAACATGTTGTCATGTTTGCTCTGCCATAGACTACTTTCTTAAATATCTACCTCTAGATAAGGTCATTACTACCCTACACAATCTTATAAGTTAGATCACAGTTTCGATGCATTGGTTATAGTTCACTTTAATACACTAAAAAGAACAAATTCTGGCTTGGCGGGATGGTTCAGTTTGTAAAGTGTTTGCAGCCCAAGACTGAAGAGTTAGAGTCACATTCCCAGCATCTACACAAAAAGCTGTGTGAGTCAGAGCATCCATGTGACTCCAGTGCTAAGGATGACATGAACATGGGTGTCAGAGACATCAGATGAATTTGTGAGCTTCAGATTTAGTGATATGAGTGTTTGTGCCTAATGTTATTTTTAATGTGTTAAACTGTGTTAGATTGATATTCCTGGGGGGTCCTGCTCCTTTCCGAAGAAGTGGTTGAGTGAGTGAATCTGGGCAGAGGGCCATAGTAGGGCTGGTAACTGGGAAGAGTGGAGGGAGGGAAAGCTAAACTTGGGTTGTAATGTATGAAGAATGTCAGAGTAAGACACTTGGCGGATGACAATCTCTGGTTTCCACATGTATGTGCACCTGCACATACAAAAACTTATGTACACAATATTATAGCAAAACCCCCTAAAGATATATACACTAATAATATACAGAATATTTAACATTTTTTCAGAGATTATTTTCAATGGTATACCTGACCTTCTGTGAATAGAACTCTGGATCCTTTGCAGTTTGTAGGGGAATGGGATGTGGCTATTGATTTGCTGTCATTTATAGTCCCTTGTTCCTTAATGGTTCTCAAGCCTCAGCACACTCACATACTCATAGAAGGTTTTAAGACTGTATATGCTGACCCCTTCTGTGGTGGTCTGTACAGTTCCCCCTTGGAAATTGAATGTATTTCATATGGTCATAAAATTAGAAGATGAGGTGCCCATAAATATGCATTGGCATATGTCTCTGTACAAACATGTCACTGATCAACACATAGCTGCTGTATTCATGTGTTTTGGAACTGTGGCCATGTCCCCTACATATTCATCTGGGGAGCGACCAAATATGTAGGGGACAAAAGGAAGGTTTATCCAGAGAGAAGACAGGATTCATTTTAAAGTTAGCTTGGTTCCTCAGCTCCTGGCAGGACTGTCATTATACTATAGATAATGGTAGATGAAATCATATCCACCAACTTTCCAGTCTCCATCTTTTACTTAAGGTCAGACTTGTACCATAGTTTGTATACTTGTATCCAGACCTACATCCAATTCCCTTTGATGTCTACTTCTTTGAAAAATGCTTACGCCACTTTCGTTGCCTTGGGACTTTTTTTCTTGCAAGACTTCAAGAACAGATGCTATAAAGTGAATTACCTAAATTACTTTAAATATTAGAGCTACAGCAAGCAGAATTTGTGTATGGAAGTTTGGGATGTAGTTAGTTCTGAACCCAGACACCATTAAATCAAGTTTATGAATCAATAGCTTATTAGGACTTCCAAAAGTATCCCAGATGGAGTTCCTCAAAATCTAAACTTATTATTCTCCTCTCTCTTACTCTACTGAAGGACAGAATTCCAAGGTCAAGTTGTTGCCATGGTGGTTGATTTCATATGAGGCCTCTTCTTTTGGCTTCTGGATGTCTGTTTGCTCTTTGTATCTATGGTCTCTTACTTGCTTCTTCCCTTTTCTTTATCCCCGCTTTGTTCATCTCTTTCTATCCTTGTTTGTCCTTAAATTTCTATTATATAAGGATTCCAGTCATGTTGGATACCTTCGTAGGTACTAGTTTGTTTTCTAAGTATTATTTTAGCTTCATGGTTTTTTTTTTTTGTTTGTTTGTTTTTGTTTTTGTTCTTGTTTTTGTTTTTTTGAGACAGGGTTTCTCTGTGTAGTCCTGGCTGTCCTGGAACTCACTCTGTAGACCAGGCTGGCCTCGGACTCAGAAATCCACCTGCCTCTGCCTCCCAAGTGCTGGGATTAAAGGCGTGCGCCACCACCGCCTGGCAGCTTCATGTTTCTTAAAGACTTTTTTTTTTTTTTTCAAAATATAGTTACATTTTAAAGTGCTGGATCAGGACTTTATTTTTTGGCTTTGGCATAGCATATTCCAGCCCAATAATGCTGACCAAATCGCTGGTGATCAGGATCTTAACCCATTTAAACCTCAGTTATTTAGGCAACATTATCTGTCATAAATTTGTCTGAGTTAAATAAATTTACATATACATATATATACTTGTGAAACAATGATTTTTTTTAAGCACTGTCTTCACAATTTACAATAATAATTGCTCATTAATTTGTTTAACAGTAACAAGTACATGGGTTTTATTTCCAGAGATATACTCCACAAGTATAGAAAGTAGAGTTACATGATAAAGTTGAATTGGAAAGAGAGAAAGATTTTATAGATTCATGTTTATGATATGTTTATTGTATGTCCCTGAGCTCAAGATACGTATTTATACATACAGAGTACAAATGTATAATTCTGAGGTAAGTTTGGCATTAATACATGTGTATCACTTTTGACGTAATTTTCAAATTCATAATAGAGATATTTTATTTTTTTATTTTTGATTGCTAGTGTGCAAGGTTGGATGCACGTGTCCAAGAACATGTATGCCCTGGTGAGTGAGAGATGGCTGGCTTCACAGCTTTTAGGGATTCTTTTGTCCTTGCCTTACATCTTACTGTAGGAGGCCTGAGATTACATGTGCGTGTGCGTGTGCGTGTGCGTGTGCGTGTGTGTGTGTGTGTGTGTGTGTGTGTGTGTGTGTTACAGTGGCCACCTTAACATGGGTTTGGGGATTCAAATTCAGAATGTTATGGTTGTCCAGCCAATACTTTTCTCTATGAGCCAGCCATCTACCCTGCCCTAGAAACATTTTCAAGTGCTGCCTACACTGCAGTTTTGTACACAAAACTCTAGCACGGGGCCTAATGCAGGCAGGTAGAATATGGGCTTGGCCCTTGTGGATTGTTGACCTGGAAAATGATGAAGTTCAGAACACGGGATGAAGTGTACTGATTCTGCTTTCCTGAGTCTCTTCAAAAAGCACACTGTCTGTCTGACTCTCTAAGTTCACTAAGGGACACATAGGTTTCCTTAGCTTTGCCGCCTTGAAAAACACTGCCCTTTCCCCCTTCTCCGGACTCAAATTGATTTTTCTTACAATCATCTAAGGCTCTGCTTTCATCCATATAACATGAAGTGAGGAAATAACATGACATGACACACACATTGGCAGTTGTGCAGTCAATTTTGAAGACCTCTTTGATAATATTCTCTGATCTGTCTATAAATCGATAAGTACCCTCTGTACCCTGAATTTACCAAAACACTCATTATCAACCCACCCCCAAAAGGTGTGAGCTCTAGCGTACACAGAGATGTTCCTGTTGGAGAGGTTCCACAGTGTTCCAACCCCTCGCCTGTGGGAGTTGAGATTTTAAAGGAAACGTCAGTAATCTGATATTTCAGTAAGTAAAGCATGTCTCAAACTTGCATTCATTTTTTATCATCAAGACTTAGTTGAATGGAAACTATTATGATTAATCCTTCCACTTGGTTATGAAAAGACTGAGTGAATACAATCAATTTTTTAAAAAATGAATAAAACGTCCTTTGTGATTGAGAGGCAAATCCGGAGAAACTGTGAAGAAGAACTCTCAACTTGTCTTCCAGGAAACTGAAGTATTTGAGTCTGTCAGAGGCTGTGTTCCCTAAGACATTTTAACTTGTTTAAATCTGCTTAAGTCTCTCAAATTAGCTTGAATTGGCCTTCTCATTTTCTCAGTCTTGTGAAATCTCTCTCCATGGAGGAATGCAGCACAAACCCATACTGGGTAGAGTCATATAAGCGTGCTCAGGTAATGAATTTTCTACGTCCACATACATCTCAAAACAGTGTATGTTTTCATATTAAATATTATATGACACTTAGTCACAATTAATCTTTCACCATATGCTATAAATATTTGTCTGTGTAAAGTCATATATGGGAAGCTAGGAGAGTAGTGCTTTGTGTATTTCTAAAGTAATGCTGGTCTTTTGGTCCAAAGCAGTGGATGACTCACATATATTTGTGCATCTAACCACTGAGCAATCTCCTAAGATGACAGTCATTTTTTTGTGCATCCATTTCTGGCAATCTTTCACTTCACTGTAACAAAATATAGTCTTATGTTACATAATTCACCAGTCACACCAGACAGAGAATACACCTTACAAAATAATTCAGAGTTGGAAATAATTTTCAATCTTTGTCACTTCCAAAACAGTTTTTAAATTTTTTAAAATGCATGTATAATGAATGAGCAGAAACATCCATTACTGAAAAAGATATCCACAGAAACACTGTCTGTGTTAAACCATCTGAGCAACAAAGATGGATTCATTTTTTTGATCATACCAACACAGCACATATGTAATAATGCACTACACAAAATGTAACAGATAGTTTCTAGTTCCTTCTGAAGTCATGAATTCTAATGCATATTTTTCCATGAAAAAATTAAAAAATTATTAGGTTCAGATGAATACTGTTAGCCTTTAGTGTCTTATATTTATACCTTGATTTCTTTTTCACACTATTATGATAAAATGTGAATAAGTAAATGAATGTCTCAGGAACTGTAAGTCTAAAATAGTTATTAGGACATTAATGAGCAGCCATTATAATTATGTCCAAAGATCTAAAGGGAATCATGCTCATAGAATGAAAGAAAGTCCAGAATGCTGAGACAGCAGCACCTCAGCAAGTACATGGTATTATTAAGATAAATCCACTGGATTAAAAAGCACCATGAGGAAATGAGTTGAAACATATAATCAAACATGTACTACAAACAGACAAAGATTTTCTAAAATAAAGAGACAACACACCAAGTGACTGAAGTTCTTTTAAAATTATGTATGCAATAAAAGATGTGTATTGAAAATATATAAAAGTTTTCTTTTGCTATAATAAAAAGATACATAGCTCAACTTAAAAATGGAGAAAAGAGAGGCTGGAGATTTGGGTCAAGAGTTATGATAATCTGCTGTCAGAAGCACTCTATCTGGTAGCTCACACCTGCTTGCGACTCCAGCTTCAGGGGTATTGGATACCTCTCCATATATATAACAATGTGGACATACCCAGAAACAAACACAGGAGTACATAGGATTAAATAAACTGAAGAGAAATATTAAAAACATGGAGACGTGATTACTTTTTAAACTATATAAAGTGAAAGGCAAAGCATGTGGGAAGGCGTTCACCATGTGTATAAGTTACTAGGCAATCGCTAGTCAAAACAAGCAAGTGCTTCACACCCACCAAGATGGCTTGAAGTAATTCCAGGAAAACAAATGCTCAAGATGAGGCATGTGGAAGAAAATAAACCTCATATGCTGTTCCTGCGTGGTAGACTGCCTTAGGAAGGAGCTTGGTTGTCAATTCCCAATTGAACATAGATAGAAATAGGGGTAACAAGTATTTGGTGTTGTATCATAATTTCTGTTTTGCAGTTTCAATTCAAGAAAAAACACATTAATGTTTTGATTTTCCTTTGCAACATCATTAAACAGTGCAAAGACCTTTGGACTATCTCTCTAGCCAGTCTTCTCTCAAACAGATTCTCTGTTCACCTGATAAATGTTTATAAATCTGAGAAAAGTCAGACCTGACTCCTGATTTCCTTCCAAACCATCTATGAGATACTGAATTATACACAGTACTATACTATGTTTTACAAAGACATTTTATTCTTGGAAATTTGGCAACCCTTGAATAATACTTAGTCATTCTCAGACAACTAAGTCATCTAGAAACAGGATTGGCAGTTAGAATATATTTCTAAAGAAAGCTCTATATGTGAACACATTTTCTAAAGAAGTTATTTAAATTCTGGTCACAAATTTATTATTATCGTCACTAACTGGCTACACTTAGGCAAAGCAGACAGTTTATTTTACTGGTTCTTCAAAATTTCACCCTTAACTGCTGACATTTAGTGAATGTCAAGATATTTAATACAAGTTGTTTTCTGCTTTGTGCAATAAGATTCTATTGTTCCTGACCTTAGATTGGCAGAAAGAAAAAAATTCTATCTCAAATTATATTAAACATAGTCTTGGATTCACTAAGCAGTTATTTTTCTTAAAGTGCCTACTCTTCTTAGTTTCTTTAATCTATTTTTTTTTATGAATGTTCAAGGACCATATTATAATTTATATACCCTCATGTAAACATTTTATTTGTTCTAAGATGTTTTTGATTTAAATTTTATACATGAGAATTTTCTGTCTGCGTATTGTATTCACACAATTGCCATCTCTTCTTCATCTAACTCTAACTCCAAATCCTCTAACATATACTCCATCTCTCTTCTTCTCTCTCAAGTTCATGATCTCCTCACTCTTGGTCATTATTACTCTCTCTGTCTTCCCCTTTCTTTATCTCTCTGTCTTTCTCCCTCCTCTGTCTGTCTGTCTGTCTGCTGTCTGTCTGTCTCTCTCTCTCTCTCTCTCTCTCTCTCTCTCTCTCTCTCTCTCTCTCACACACACACACACACACACACACACACACACACAACCACGGAGCCCATTTGCTGTTGTTCTTACCTACATATGTTATAGGCTGAATACTTGAGACTGAGAAACTCATCAGAATATCAGAATGCTTGTTCTCAGGAAAGGCTGATGTACCTCTCTCAACAGCTACTAGCTACTGACTGCTCTCCACTTAAGGATGGAGCCTTGTGGAAATTTCTCCATCTGTGTTTCATGTCAACTAGTGTTGTCGTTACTTGGACCTTGTTTAGGTAACCATACTTGTTATTCCATGTGTGCATAGAGCAGAAGACATCATTTAACAACAGATGTCCTCTTACAATCTGTCCATCCCTCACAGATTTTAAGAGTGAAATAAGTAGTAATTTAATTTGTAGGATTTTTTTTGTTTTAATATTTAGAGCTCAATGACGACCATAGCATACAATGAGGATAAAAGACAATCAAGAGTAACTTGTAAAGAGAGTTGGTAGGAAATCCAAAGAGCTTTTACATTAAGAATGTAAGCAATGGAGTAGCTCAAGGAGTTAGTGCTACTATAATAAGATGGGCCAATCACCAGCTTTACCAATAACAGATTCTACTTTTAAATCTAAGGGTTCAGAAAGGAACTTAATCCAACATAGACAAAATCGCTGAAGAAACCAAAGGGATACCATCATGACAGTATATGGACAGCAACTGAATAAAAATAGAATATAGTTATTTATTGATCAGATTGATCTTTCTCCTTTCCTACCATCATTTAATATCTGTTTCTTATGTCTCTTTAGTATGCCTGGCTTAGGATGGAATCACAAATACAACTGTAGATAAAAAAGGTATGATCTTTGACATCATAAAGTTAGACCCTAAGAAAGTGAGAAAGTATTTGTAATGAGCTTGAAAAGAAGATGAGATATATTTATAGAAAGTGTAATAGGAAGGAAGTTTCTATGAGAATCGATGAAGAGGTGACATTACCTCCATCATGTCCTCTCTTACCATTCTGCGTCTTCTGCTTGGATTCACTAGAAGTTGCTAGTGAATCCAAGGAGGGAGAGAGGTACAGGCATTTCTTCCTCTGCTTTCTGAGCACTGTAGCCTCCCAGTTCTCAAAGTGGCTTTGTTCATCCAGACCCTCTTCAATCAGAATCCTGCTGTATTGTCTCTTATACATAGACTCAGCTCTCATTACTTTCTCTGTCGTGAGATTAAAGAAATCCTGGAAATCCATTTGGTTAAATATATTTTCAGATTTTTACAATTACTGACAGGCCAACCTGAAGAAAGGCAACCCAAGTAGGTAGAGTAGTGTGTGCAAATTCCCCAGGATGAGAGAGAATGTGGCAAGTCATGGATGGATGAGTGTGCATAGAGTACAGACAGCATGCTAAGGCACAGGAGACCTCCACAAGAGCTGTACATGAAAAATTTGAGTCATGTTACGTTTGCTGTTACTATAAGAGATTTTCAAGGGTGTGCCTTGATCAGACTAACATTTTAGGAGATTATTCTGACTGTCCCAGTTTTGGGAAGTTTAAAAGTGGATGTGGCCTGGTCAGTTTTCTGGAATTTTCTGATCCCTTTGAAGTGAGGATGGTCAAAAGGAATAAAGCGTTAACAAAGGTAAATATTGCAGAGGTTAGGCTCGCTAGAAAAGCAGCTCCTGCCAGATGACAATGCTCAGATCCTTAAAATTTCAAAACACAAAATGTCTTTTACCAATATAATAAAATTAAAGATGGGTATGACCTGGAGTATCTCCTCAAAGTTCCCCTGCTTAGCCTCTAAGCACCAGTGTGACTGGATTTGAAAACTAAAGCCTTTAAGATGGTAATTAATTGTTTAGCATGTAGGAAGCCCTGGCTCCAGTTTGGAGTCAACCTTCAGCCTAGCCTAGCGGGTAGTGGAAATAGGATTAGAAAGAGAAAAGAAAAACAAACAGTTCAAAGGAGGAAAAAGGAAATGGGTAATTAAGATTATCTGAGGTCGGAGGATGGATCTTTATTTCCTTATAAATAAGAGAAAATGACACAGAGATGTGCGAGCACAGGAGAAGCCTGGTGAGGTAAGGTCTGTATGAGAAGGGAGACAGCCTGCAAGCATAAACAAACGTCTCACGGGACTTTAACCTAACAGTCTGATAATGGACTTCTAGCTTGCAGGTCCATGAGAAATTCCTTCTATTCTGTTCAATCTTTCTGTCTGTGGCATTCTGTTACGTAAACTCTAGCAACTCTAGCTAGAAAACCAAGGCCTGTGTTTGATGTGATTCTGAAGCACCCAAGTGAGCCCAAGGCGATCAGAAATCCTTATCCAGAGAGAGGGAGGAGGAGTTTAAGAAACCTGTAGAAAAGGGGATGTGATGGGTGAAGCAGAGGCTGTCCAGCATAGAAAGACTTCATGAGTTCAGTATGATGCTCAGCTCTCTGGAGTCATAGGAGTCCAAAACAAAACAGAATCCAGCTAGGTTCTCTTTCTCAGGCCCCGGAAAGGTATCTATCCCCTTTGATACCTTGATTTTCATCTCCCCCCACCCCCCCAAATCTACTTCTTATTTTGGGTGTTCAGAACCAGAAAACTGGCAGGAAAAGAGAGAGATGTTAATAGGAGATACTTTGTTATAACACCAATAGGAATCTAGTAAGAAAAGTCTCTGCTTGTGTGCACGGTACTTGAGGCACACAGGTAACATCGGGTAATGGAGCTGAATGTGAAAGACCTGGCTTTGTTCTTACTTTTCTTTTTGAAAACTGAAATAGAATTATATCACTTTCCCCTCTCCCTTTTCTCTCTTGAGCCACTTCCAGGTTCTCTCCATCAACCCCTCAATCTCTCCCATGGTTCCTAGTCAAGTTGGTAGCCTATTTTTCTTTGAATATATATATGTATATATATATATATATATATATATATATATATATATATATATATATATATATATATATATTTGTGTGTGCATATATACATATAGATATGTATATATATAGTATATATATGTGTGTGCATATATGCATATATATATAATGTGTATCCTTGTATTCATAAATATAAGTAAAATCCGCTGAGTCCATTTTTTGGTGTGTGTGTAAATGGTTTCAGGGCTGACTTTGCTACATTGGACAATCAAGGGGCTTCATTTCAAGGAGAGGTTTGTTCTCTTTTTCCAGCAGTCATTACTTGCCTGTAGTCCTTTGCTAGGCTCCTGGGAGATTATTCTTTTTCCTGTTGAATGGATCTTAATTCAAACTAAGCTAAGCAGCCATTGGTTACCACCGGCATGTGATTGCCATGTATCACATGTTTACAGATATATGGCCACACTGGTCATTGTGGTTTATAGGTATTACAGCTGGGCAGGACTCTGTGTCCCTCCCCTGGCAGCATGCATTATATTTTCTCGACTGTAGAAAGGAGACTTTAGGTCATATCCAGCTTGAATCCTCCTAGTTTCATGTCCCAAGTATGTGTACTGTCCTTAGCAGCAGGTCTCACCCTCATCCCCGAGGCAACCGTTGGCTATATTGTCAGGGGGAGTCACTTGGACTACTCTGACCAACTATTCAAAAGGTAGCTCCCTATTGGAAAGTCTGTGTTTATGAGAGCCTGGAGCTGGACGAAGACACTTTTCTGAGGCTCAGGTTTGATGCCAATGCTTGACCTCAGAGTATTTGTCACTCTGATTGGGTCTTTGGTGCATTATTTTGAGAACTTAATCTTCCGTTCAATGCCAAGTCATCTATGCTAGAAAGGGCTTCCACTGCTCTTGGCTTTGAAATGCTTAAATTGAGCTTCTTTTTTGAAGAACACCTTCAGTAGGGAAATGGCTACTCGTCAGTACTGAGTTCTTTCCATAGAGGTAAAACGTAAGAGTTTTGTTTTGTTTTCAATAGCCCACTGAAACATCTCCTACCAACTAAGGTATATACTTAGCAGTAGGTCCCTGACTCTTCATAAGCTCTTAAACCTAAAAAAACAAAACAAACAAACAAATAAAAAACAACACACACAAACAAAATAAATAAATATAAAGGTGTACCTTCCTTAAAGATTCCAGGATTTACACAGTTTGCTAATCACGTAGCGTCACTACCTTATCAGCATTGATAAAAACATGCAGATTTTGTTGTAAAGCTCATTTCAAAGGCTCAAGAAAATATACCTGTTACGGGACTAAAACATTTGTGGATGAAAATTTGTGTAATGGAACCTGGATAGAAAGGAAACACTATTATCTGTTTATTGTAACCAAAAATAAACTAAGGTTTCAACCAGCCCTTTTTCTCGGCCTGCTTTGGAAATATTTCAAGGTAGTTTTGTGCATGGCTACTGTTGTACATGGTCCTGTCTGTCAGTGCCCTTTGGTTCAGAGAAATGTCTCCTAGCGCACTCATGACACAGGGCTACCCTCAACTGACAAGAGATAGGATTTGTTCACTGTGTGTGGTCCTTGAGAGATGTCTCTAACAAGCTCACTGTGTTTTCTCAGCTTCCTCTGTTTGTTGGCCAACAAAAACCAGTTCACATGACTCTCTGGAATCACTTCTCAATCAAACATCTGGTACTTAACTGTATGTCATGGAACCTAGCCTGTCTTAAAGAAGACAGTAACTTGTTTAACTTTATTGATGTTTCTTGAATCCTCATTTTGTGCCTGCCAATAAAGTTCAATTTGAGATGTCTGTGTCACCAGGGGGAAAAAAGATAGCCTCTATTATTATATCCAATTAACAGATACTAATGAAAGTTCCTTGTATCCCTGCATGTGGCAAAGCTCAGAATCAGTTTCTAGCATTCAACTGCTTCTGCTGCTGATTGCTATCTTTCATCTTTGTTTTTGAATTCTGATAAATAACGTGAATGTTAACTGATGGCATATGGCTATGTACTCTAAAATTTGAATAGGTGAGTGCTTTTAATTTAAGAGATGCAGAAGTTAGTCTCCCCCCCCCCCCCCCCTGTGGAACCTGTAAGGAATTCTTGTTCTCGCTGGACAGCTTCCCATTTGTACATGTGTGTCAAACAAGAGATGTAGTGCCTTGGGAAGATTCATCTTGGGGGGTAACATTTAGGATCCTCTGAGATACCGACTTTATAATACCTAAGTACTGTAATGTGGTCCCATCTGACAATTCTACAACACTAGTCCTGTTTTGAATAAAGTCTATGTCACCACTCTGAAGCATTGCCTGGGTAACTTTTTCTGTAAAGTTTACAGTAGAACAGGTTTTAGGCACTGAGGACTATGTTAAAATTACTGAGTCCTGTGACTGCAGCGTGAAATCAACAATAGACAGTCTGTAAATGAGTGAACAAAGCTGAATTTCAATGAAATTAACTAAGATTAATTAAAATAGGCAACAAGCCCACTGAACATTCTTAGCATTGCATATGCAGAGAACAGTCTTTAAGATGCAGGAGTGAAAATATGGAGAAAAAGAGAGGGCAGGAAAATTCCAGATGTGCTACGTCCTCTGACCTTCTGAACACTCTGGAGGTAATTCTACTCCTCAAAGAAAATAAATTGAAAAGTAAGCCTTTTCTCTTTTTTTTCTTACATGAGGGTACCTGATTAGCTTCTGTCCCTCAGAGTTTTTGTTTGTGTTTGTGCTGAGCTTCAAAGCTGAGAATAGTCAATCAAGAATGAAGGATGAAGGTATTGTTTGGAGAGCTGGAAAATATATCAATATTACAGTTGGTGTACTTTGCTTTTGAACAACTGGGTTGTGCACAGGTTTGCTTGGTAAGAGTCTAGTATTGGCACTTTCATTATAACCTTCTAACATTAAGCCTTTTCAAAAGATGTAGTTAAGAAATATTTTTTTCAAGGTTGACTTCAGCATGCTAGATACTGGTCAAGAAATGAATTTCAATGAACTTTCCATGAAAACATTCTTAGCGTGTTTTGGGGAGTCAAGCCCCCCCAAAACCAATGAAAAACAAATAAAGAAAAAACCCTGCAAAAGAAATTGCTTCCTCATGTTTGACATTTTAGTAAAGTTTCTTAGCTGATAATATACAAACACAGTTTAAAACTCTTTGTAAGCTTATTGGTTTAGAAAATATTTTGGGGGATGATGATACTTAATTAGTAGATCAAGGAATCCATATAAGCATTATAAATCTGACAGAAAATATTTTGGTGTAAAGCAACAAGATTCTTAATATTAGAAATAATCAAATAGAAACAAATAGTTCAATTATGCTGCTCAGATTTCAAAATAGACGAAAATTTAAGAGAATAATCTCAAGTTGGGCATGCCAGCTCATTCCTTCAGCTTCAGCACTCAGGAGACAGGCAGACAGGTCTCTCAGATCAGGGCCAACCTTGTCTACAGAGAGAGTTTCAGGACAGCCAGTGTTCATAGAAATTATCCCTGTTGCAAAAGATATGTGAAAATGAAACCTCCTTAAAAGATTCCAAAGCAGGTCAAGGAGTTGTGGTTGAAACCTCAGTTGTTTTTGCCACAATAAACAGTATAATTGATGTAAATTATATCTTCCAAGTATCACCTACCTCTGTGTTGTCTGTTGCTTAACCTATATCAATGGATACCATAGGTGATGTGCTTCAGAGTTAGTACTAGTTCTCATTTAGTAGGAAGTAAAGAAGTTCACTGGGGCTCTCACTTTAGAATGGATTGATGCTGTCATGGGAACTAGGTAGCTCCTGTAATGGCAGGTATAATATCTCTATCTAATCTATGTAGATATGAGCCGTTTGTTTTATTATTTCTTCTCCCATATGTGACCTTTTCTCCATGTGCTCTGACCATGGTGCTGTCTGCAATGCATCTATGCAGCTAAAGGAGTCCTCAGAAGAGAGATATCGGAGTCAACTCTTTCACTTTTAATATTCAGCCTCCAAAATTGTAGCTAAGTAGAACTGTTTTTAAAAAGACTCTAGCCCCTAACCTCGAGGGTTTTATAATGACAACCGAGAGTAGACTGACACACAACCTCTCAGGGAAAAGGAGAGGGACTAGAACCAGGTCAGGACACCAAACTCTGTTCTGCACTGTCTCCCAACTTGGTAATATCTATTATTACCTGTTTCACATGAGATGTTTTCTTTAAAGACAAGTGTTCAACTGTTAATGACAGTAAATAAAACAAACCCAAGCTACTGAGATGCATACTGCATTCTTCTTTAAAGACTTTTATATTTGCTAAAAGAAGATTGTATCAAACCAAATGAGAAAACCATTTTCCTTTCTCCTCAGTTCCTCTCTGATATCTCTCAAGAGGCCTAAAACATGTTCATTTGTGATAAATTTTACAGGTGATATTCAATAAAAGAACAGATCCCCCCACCATATGTTTGTGTTCATGAGAAATAACCATCCAGGTCAGGTTTTGAGCATCATTAATAAGAAAAATTTTAAAAGTCAGCCAAGATGATTGGCTCTCTGGAGACAAAAGGAAACCTTTACTAAATGTCCATTTTCTACTGTCTCTTGGCCTTAAGAGCACATGCCTTGTTCTATTTCTTCAAGTGACTTTAACATTTTTCTCAGACTTTAAAACTGAATCTCTTAAAGAGAAATGGAGTCAAAAGGAAGCAATGAAAAGCCAGATGGAGCATTAATGTAAAACACAGAGGAACCCAAAGATGTTAGCCCTGAGCTATGAAAGGTATGGTAAGTGCTTAATGCAAATTTACTGAGTAAATACATTATTGAAGTCACTATTACAGAATCCTATACTGAGCTCCTCTATAAAAGAAGGGATTGTGAAATGAACACCATATGGCTTAAACACTGGACCAATACAGACTTACATAACAATTTTCAAAAAGTGCTTTTAGTGACAAACTAGAGCAATAAGCAGCTGTTTTGCTTGCCTGAAAATCACTCACAGTGGAAAATATTGATATGTATTTATTGTGTGCAAGTGCTGAAAAAAACTGCATATGGTCTCTCTGGCAAAGTCAAGTGGACTCGTGTTAAAAATAAATCCTGTCTGTATGGCCAACATTATAAACACATACTTACATGATAATCAAATGTATTTCCATTTAGTTTTCTTGTAATTACTGCTTTAAATATTTGCAAAAGGATTCTCTCTCTCTCCCTGTCTTTGCCCACTTCCCCGTGTGTGTGTGTGTGTGTGTGTGTGTGTGTGTGTGTGTGTGTGTTACTTTAAATGTGAAGCCTGACCAGTTGGCAGAGGGGAAAGGAGAGACATTTTTCACAACTTCCCAGTTGGATCCATTCTGGCCCACTCCCCTAACTGGAATTTTGGCACAGTATAGAAGCAAAGGGAAACCCATATTATCCTGAAGTTTCATCAGAAACATCATTTATACTTGTTTACAGATCAGTATTAAAAAAAAAAAACAGCCTGAAGGGATTAGCTGTCTGAAAGGATGCAATTTGCCTCTTTAATGACACAAGCTGTATTGAGAATGTTCCCCCAGTTCCACATACTGTTTGAATTTTGTTTCCATTTTCAAATGTGGGGTGCACAAGACTAGAATGGCCTTTAGCTCCAGTCAAAATTTCTAACGACCAAAGTTCAAGGGAGCTCCGTTCTTTTCCCTGAGCAGGCTTTCCAGAGTTTCCAGTGTTTTCCAAGGTTGAGGTCTAGGTTTCTGGGGACAGCCCCAGAAATTCCCAGTGGAGCTGATGGGTTTCCGTTTTCATGCACCAACGTCAAGGCCTATTAATTTTCAAGACACAGTATAAACCCCATCTGGGATCCAAAGTGTTTGTAGAGATTACATACCAGGGAAAGGGTTACTGAATGAATTAAAAGTAAATGTCACTTTCTCAAACTCAGGCTGGTAAACACAGCTTGGGGAAATATTTCTTTTTGCCTGAGCGCCAGCGACTGAAGGTAGGCAATATGGTGCTTTCCGAGTGAATTAGGTCTGAACAATGTTGAATGACTGGTTTGGACCTACAGGGTTTAGTTCACTAGGTGGTTCTTTCTCACTCTGTCCATTTGTGGAGCCCAAAGGCAGTCTGCAGTGTAAGAAACACACACAGCACTTTTATAGCCCTACAAGATCAATAGGACAGCCCAGTTAAGGGCCCAAAGCAATTTCCTTCCATTCTCTTCCACTCGCAATTACATTTGCTGCTAATGGCCATGGGTCTGGGCCGGCAGTTACTGAAAGTTCCCTGGGTTCAGTGTTTTATGTGAGGGAATCAAGCTTTGTTTCTTATCTAAATTGCCAGTCCATTCTTGGTTTTGTCTTGAATGCACTAGAGAACTGTTATCACGCTCATTCTTGATTTTGACAGAAAGGATAGTTCAGATGAACCAAGTCGGTTACCAAAATACCGAAATAGCAAAGTAAGTTTTATGACATGTCTCTAATCGGTTAAAGTACAAAGTACAGCTGTTGATCATGTAATTATGCTGTGTAGCAGCAGCAGTGACAAACGGTAACTACTGTGCATGTGCCAGTCCTATAGTGCCAATGAAATTTACAACAAACCAACCCCACATTCCTTTGAGCCCAGCACACTCCTATTGGCGGGGATGTCTACCTCTGAAAAAGTAGAACGTTTGCAATTCAGGACCCAAAAGCATCACAAGTGAGAGGCCAACCAACAAGGGAAAACTTGCAGAAAATGAAAAACAAAGTGAAAATTAGTGTACTTTTCGGTAAAATATGGTTGGGAAACCAGGGAATTCTGTCCAGACCTTCTTCGGCCCATGTTGTCAAGACTGGTACCCATGCTACCTTTTTAAGCATTTGCTTCATCTAAAGGTCTTCCTGATTGCAGTGACAAACTCACCTCTGCCTCACACCCCCTTGAATTTTGTTAGCTTCTGAATCAAGACTTAGAAGACCAGAGGTTCCAGACAGTTGATTGCCTACTGCATCTTATAGTTGTATTGATTAAGTAGGTGAGAAAGGCTTGAAGCCCAACCCTCAGGCTTAAATCTGTACCAAAAAAAAAAAAAAAATCTGAAGTGTGTTAACTCCTTTTTGCAGATTGGCCTGGGCCAGGGACACTGAAAAACTTTTTTACTTAGCTTTCTTCCCTTCTGGACCATTTCTAGCTCCTCTTCCTTCCCACTGTTCCCTCCCTTCTGCTGGGATGCTGTCTTTAATAAGTCACTTGCTTGGGAATTCTTGCTTGAGAATCTGCTTAGGACATAGTGTACTATATATCATTTATGTAGAATCTATTATACATGCTATATTTTTGTACATATATTGTGTAATTAACCTGTACAGCAGTTCTTCTAAAAAACTGTATGTCAGAGAGTTTACCCAACCTGCTCAATTTCATGGAGTGGTGAGATAGTAGAAGCTTGTGCCTCTTCTAGGAAGGAGAGAAGAAAGAGAAATGATAGAAAATGAATATATAAAGTGATACCAAAAAATAACATGTATCACTCTACAGCACAGGAAGGTGGATATAGTTTGCATTTCATGTTTCTGAAGAACAAGAAAAATGACGTTGAAATCTGCAAATACAAAGAAGTGCATTTCTTTATAGGAGCTGAAAATGTTTACACATTGAATATATGATGCAAATCACTACACCATACCCCAGAAATATTATAATCATTTTGTGCTAAGTATATATATAAAAAGTTGGATTTAAACATATAGACTATAATACAGTCTCATTCTCAAATCAAAATAACAACACACATATGTGTGCCTCTTGAATCCACAGCTTGATCTTCCTGATTTTAAAAATTAATTTATTTATTTACAGTCCAAGTGTTGCCCTCCTTCCCAGTCTCCCCTCTCAGAGATCTTCACCTCATCTCCCCTCCCCCAGTTTGACTTTTCACTCAATACTTTTATTCTCAGAACAGGCAGGGACACAAAGATGCTGCTTAAAAAATATCACACTTACAGAGAATGGTCCACTGCTAAGTAGGCCATGTACAAATGCTGAATTCTTACCCAAACAATTGTCATTTTAAGAAGGCAAAGGTAAACATATTTCACATTCTGTATTCACTGAGGAATAAGAGATTAAACATAAAACGGTTCTTTCTCTTGACCTTGGAAGCAAAAGAAGCTTTAGCAAACGCCGTATGAGTCACCCTGTGCCCAGTTTTGAAATATAGTACTTGTATTTGAAGTGGCTCGATTTGCTGTAACACGGTCTTCACTAGAGACAAATCTTTGCAAACAGTAAATCAATAAAATCACCCTTTGTGCCCACTGAGGAAGCTAAGAAGCTTGACAGCAAATGACAAAGGTCTAACAAACCTTCAGCTAAGTTTTTTTTTTTATAGCGAATTAGTGCAAATTAAAGGCCTCAGATGGAGAGAATTATTGTTAGCTGTTAGCTTGATCCTTCTCATTAGTAACTTCCACTGGGCTTCCGTTCCACAATTAGCTTTGTAAAGTAGCCCTGAAAACAAACAAAAGAACGCTTTTCTCAACTTTCTTAATAAAATATTTCTTTCCAATTGCCATTGCATTTGCCCCGAAGATTTCATTCTCTTTTGATTTAACTTTATTAGCTTTGAGGCATGGGGATACACGGATGTCATGGTCTTGGGGCGTTTATAACCGACACTAGAATCATTGCCAACAGTCCTATGGGGCCATCACTTTAACAGTCTGCCTGGACCTTTCAGGGTAGATAGATAAACAAGGCCTACTTCCCTACCTTACTTTGTATTGAAGAACACTATCAGCAGCTAGGAACGATGAAGGGATAGAATTAAGGTCTGAGTAGCATTGCACACAGTTGGAGAAGTATCTCAAATGGAAATAGACTGTCAGAAAACAGAGTGATCTCGTTAACGCTATCTTCAAAATATAGTCAACTCACATACATGAGTGTGTATATAGATGATAGATACTTCAAAGTGCAATATCACAAATTACGTGAAGTTTTCCTCAAATGGTATTTATTTTTTAATGTAACAGTTGTCTTTAGATGGTGAGTGCAATTTTAATTTTGAAACTGAACCTATATTGTAAGAAAATAAAAAAAAATCACAGTTAAGACAAGACAAATCAATTCTCTGTGTTCTTTGATCATTGCAGCTTGTATTTTTCAAGTTTCAGCCCCAAGGAACTTTTTAAGGAAGCTGTGACTGCAAAGTTTTGCAGTGAGGCTTTCTAGTCATATAGATGACTGTTCATAAATGTAAATAATTCCAACAAGATATGTAGATATCACACAGGATATAGAGACAGCTGACTCTCAGCTAATGGCACATATATGTATGTATAGTGTATATGTGTGTGTATGCATATAATAGCAATTTTTATAAGTCTGCTCTGTGGCATGTATACTTCATGAACATCTGGTCCATCATGCAGAATTATGAATAATTATATGGACTTTCTTCCTACTCTCTTGCTGTCTGAATTATTCTATTAAAAGTTTCTCAAGCACCCTCACATATAAAATTATAAGTTCACATTTAACTCTAGAAGATAATGTCAAATTAAAGTAATTGTACTTTAACTATGGAACAAGAGAGAGGGCAGGGTTCTCTTAAATAATCTACTGCTCAGAGATCATAATCTCTGTATCTGGGGGATACACAAATGTAATGTCTTCTTTGTACTCGCCCCATAAATAAAACAATTCATATTTGTCAGCCAATGCTTTGACGGAGTCAGTATGGAATAGAAGTGCTTAGTCAGCAACATTATTCCCTTATGTCTGCCTACTTGTTTGAAATAAAAGAAACCAAAGCATTGGTAAACAGTGGGACCTGAGAACGGTGCAATAAAAGAAATGTTTTCTTTGTGTTTGGATCGTTAAATAAGAGTTCTGGGGAATACAAACGTATTACGACAATGGAGAATTTATGGAGTAGGCAGATTGGTCTGTTCTTGCTCAGCATGTGGGTAGTTGAGTGCTTTGAGTACCTGGGAGAAAGTATGTAAGTAGTCTACTGCTTTGAGTATCTGGGGGAATATGTAGTCTGCTTCTCTATTTCACTACATTGTAGAGAATATTTAGCAGTCAGTAACTGGAAGTACTGAAAAGCACCAGGAGAGTGATACAGTTAAGGAAGAAAGTTCTACTACTCTTTGTCATGCCCATACTCCTGTAATGTGGGACTAGATTATAATTTACTTAATTTCATTGAAATGAGACAAATGAGTCATGATACTGCTATGTGCTGGTTAGGGGTCTGCTCTATTTTCGATTTATATCTTAAAAATACACTGAAGAAGTCCCCAGAGCCAATGGTGCCCTATAAAGTCCTCATTTGTCCCAAATTTCTTTTTATTATTAAAATGATTATTCTTATTGTGTGTGTACTTTTATGCATGTTTATATGTATGCTGTGTGTTATATGTGCTATGTATGTATGTATGTATGTATGTATGTATGTATGTATTTATGTGCCTCCATGGCATGCATGTGGAGGTCAGAGAATGACTTTCAGGAGCTAGTTTTTTCATTCCACTGTGGGTTAGGGAGACCGGACTCAATTCTTCAAGCTTAAAGGGCAAGCACATTTACCCAGTGAGTGAGCAATCCTGCTGCTAGCCTAGATTTTTTATTTAAACATACATAAAAAATACTATCAAAAATGAACCATCATGTGCTAAGAATTGTGCCAATTGCTTGTGAAAAGTACTTCAATAAAATCTTGTGTGCATGTGAAGAAATGAAGGCACAAAAACCGACTTGGAGAAACACTTCAAATTCATGGGACTTGGACATGGAATTTTTAAATGATGCTTAGCTAGCTAGAGATTGCCGAGGTCAGAGACACTTGTTTTGCCTCAACTTATATTCAGGAGTTCACCCTTGCAGTATCAGAATGGTCATCATGGTACAGCCTTCTGTTTTCAGTGAGGATGCATGAGACAATGTACATGGAAGTGACTCGTTATAGGATATGTCATTCATTAGGAGATGTTTTGGCACTTTCCATAGATGAAGATGAAAAATTTTAATTTTTTATGCATTTTTGAAATAGTGTCTGATTTTTATTTCATGCTTCTCTAGGAACAAGAGTCTATTGACCATCCTTGAAGGAAAATAAAACTCTATATTGTAGTGTTATAAACTATTGAATTCTAGATTCATCTGATAGAAAACAAGTATCTCTATTTCCGTGATGACTTCCAGATGTCCAAGACGCCTGTGCTCTCAGTGTCCATGTATGTCATTTTCATTTGGACCTAATATTCACACAGTATCTTCTTGCTCTACCCCACGCCTCTCACACCCCTCTACCACATTCTAGCTTTGCCTTTTGTGCCTTGTCTTCTTCCGATGCACAAATCTTGTGATGCCCCCTTATTTATGATTGCCCTTCTACTTGCGTGTCTGCTTTGACTCCTCGTCAGTTGAAAGCATTTTCTGCTGAACCCACTCATTAATGATCTTACAATCCAATAGGATTATTCATTATTCTCCCCTGAACTCTAATTGCTTCTGCTACATAAATAACTGTCATAGAAATAATGATACTATCAAATTTAACTGTCATTTCTTAGGGAAAATTAAAACCTAAAAATTTTCTCTCTAGATATGAATTATAAAAGAATATATTTCAAAATAATATATCTATCATCTGTTTGTCTGTCCATATGTCTGTCCACCCATCTATCTATCTAGTCTGTGTAAATGTAAAAATAAAACAGAATAGTTGTGTGGCTGTATATACTTCACAACAAAAAGCATATGGAGACAATCACTGTTACTGAAGGTAATGTTCTGTAAAGTAAACCTTAAACCAATTTTGCCTTCACTGAATCTATACAAATGAAAGGTTGGAGCCCTAAACATTTTGTTAAATGATTTAAATAGAAAGTATAGTGTAAATGTTTATGTTTCACATCCCAATTAACACACACACACACACACAATTATTTATTAATACCACAATTGTGATTCGCAGCACTATCAACTATGTCTGAAAGAAGCTTAGCGAACACAACTCCATCCTCTCTAAGGCATGTTACAGCTTCTTGCTAGGAGGAAACTCAGACAACACTTTTGTATTGAATCTAAAGGTCATTTGAAAGAGTGAAATCAACAAATAAAATATAAATTAAAAAAAAATTTGAACTAAACAAACGGTGTTAAAGATACTCATCTGTAATTGGAAAAGCTAAACAACGCGGGCAAGTGCATCACCTTGTCTGATCTTCTCTAGGAATGTTGTGTCGGGCAAGCTCTATCTGTGCCACTTGGTTCATCGCTGCGAATGGCTTCCTAAGCATCATGAATGTTAGATCTGAAGCAACAATATGCTTTCACAAGTAACCAAATGTATGTATGGGATCTGTGAATAATAAGGGCAATAGCTTATACAGAAAGGATAGAAAGGGTGTTGTGTTATATAAATTATTTGGATATCTTTGGATTGTTGTAATTATAGAAGGATTACACTAGTTCTCAGAAAGACCGATTTTTTTTTTAAAAAAGTTTAGGCCAGGAACATCAGCTGTGCTGTACATATTTCAAAATCAGAGAGAGAGAAAATTCTCCTCAAGCTTACTGGTATTTTCCTTTTTTTATTTGATGACATGGAAAATGTCAGGTACTCAATCAAGTCTAGATGCACATATGGCTTCTACAACTTACAGTCATGACTGTCTCACCAAGAAACAGAAGATCATAATTCCATTTTTCTTTTCTGTGTGAAGTCCTTTACTGTGAATTGTCTATTAGCACACAGTATTTCTTCTCTCTACTGAAATGCCTTGGAAGTCCCTGGCCAATGTGAGTGTATTCTCTGTGCTTCTTAAACACCCCAGGCACAGGTATTTGCTTGATATCCTGTTCAAATGCAGAAAGATACGTTTCTGGGATAATGTGTGAGATAACCCAGTGTACTCTGCTTCCAACATGCTCTATACTGCTGAGGCTGTGGGTTCTTGGACACACTTTGAATAACAAAATTGCACCTTATTAAAAATAACTCATCCTTCACATATCAAAAGTTCTGTTTTATTCAAAGTATTTCCTTCTTTCATTCTCTACATTTATTTGCAGACCAAAGTTCTCATTTCCAAGTAAAATTGGACTCAGGCAACAGAAACGGAGAATCAGAGCAAAAACTGCTGCTAATTCTCTTAGTTCCCTATGCAACGTTCTTTTTGATCCTGCTGAGGACAGATGATTATCTAAGTTTAGATGAAGGGCATATCTAATAACTATTCTTAGCACACCTGACGTGAAGTAGATGCTCTCAAGTACATATTTTAATTCATAGAGTAATAGAACTTTGCGAAAATAGGCAAAGAAATTTCAAGTAGAAAAACACGAACAAAGTATTACAACTTAATTTTCATTTCAAATTGAAATGGTATCTATAACTTATTATATGCTTTTCATGTGCTAGATATACTATTACCCAAGTAGGGAAATACCCCAGAAATGAGTAATTATAGGAGTAATTAGATAGAGGTTCCTGCCTTTGTGGCTGTAAGATACTGATTTCCTTTTAAGTTTTTAAACGGTAAATCTTTAAACAGGAAAGTAGGATTTTTTTTTTGACATGGTATGTATGGTTGGTAAAGTACTTAGTGAGACCTTTCATGAGGGTGAAATATTTCTAGTCCCCTTTTTATACATACTTGTGGTGGCTGAAATTCTATATACAGTGAAAAATATTTTTTTTCACAGTGATATTTTGAGTGCACTGTAAAAAAGATAGCAGGGCACAATATTATCATAACGTTCAGAGGGAAATCATTGCTGTTCACTGTGCTGTGAGGAAGTAAGGGACCCTGAGGTAGAAGGTGACTGGGATGGTCTGACAGATCCAAAGCATATCTGGCTCTGTGAGACATCAGTGTCTTGGGTGGCTGTCTCGAGAAGGGGGATGAAACCCTGTAGGCTGTTGAGCATTTCTATTTTGCTGAAGCTTATTATGAAATATTGATCTTTTTTCTCTACTCAGTTTTTGCCCCGTCTCTGAAGACACCAGTTCTTTTATGTTTTGACATTTCTGTTTTGAGTTTCTTCAGACTCAGTGGTGAACAAGCAAGAAGAAGGGAGGATCCAGCCTTTTAAATAAGGTCAGGAAATATTCTATTTGAAATAGAAGAAATCTTTTCAAGGGAGAGAAGAAGATGGAAGCAGAGGGCATTACTAACTAATTTATTAAAGGCAGTAATGTCTCTACATTTTACTTTCACTTTCAGCCTGTTCTAAGATGCGGCACATCCCCTTCGGTTACTTAGACCATGGACACAAAAATGAAAGAAACATGACTGATGTCACAGATGTCTTTCAACTCTGATACTGCTTTCCACCAAGATGTAACGGGTTTCTTGGAGATCATGTCTATAGGAATGGTTATTATAAACTAACAGCTCTCACTATGTTTGAGTATCCTTTTTATGACAGCCATTTTGACAAATTATGTACACATATAATTTATGAATGTTACAACAATGTCACCAAGGGCACCATTATTCTTTTTGACACATGATGAAATTGCTTCTAGAAGAAGTTAACAGCAAGTGAGTTTCTTCTCTCAAAAATAGCATGCATGGAAGCCAAGGTTTGTTTGTTTTTTTTTGTTTGTTTTGTTTTGCTTTTTGAGGTTGGGGTGGGGCTGTGGTGGAGCTGCATATAGGTATCTTGATCATCAATGCCAGAAAATTACCTAAAACTATCATACCTGGTAAAAGTTTCAGAGTGCCAGACCTTTTGTTTTCAACCTGTTGTTTTGTCAATCTCATTTTACCAACCAAAATGGTGGCCATTATTATTCTCAGCTATCAAATGACGAGGACCTTATACTACTTTTACCATTCATTTTCTGTAAGAGTAGCCTGCATAGTCTGCCTTTCAAATTCTCTTCTAACAGTTAACTTTTTATTATTGTACTTCATCATTTGTCTTTAAAGCTCCTTTAACTGTTTCTTTTAAATAGTACCATTTTATACTGTGCAATGTAAAGCATCAGTGACAACGTGAAAACATATTGACACTGACATCTTGGAGCAACATTTCCTGACACTTTCCCTTTGTATCCCATCTCAGAAGTCATTCTGTAAACTTCTGCCCAACCTGACGGCTTCTGTGTTGTTGTAATTAGCTGTATTAGTCAGATTAAGTGATTCTTCTCCCTTCTGAAAATAATCAAGCTTTTTCTCTTGGAAGGATAGCAGAACAATGACATTTTCTTCCTTTTAACTTAGTTTGATGATGTTACTCAATGCAATGTAATTATAAGACTCAAAAATAAAGAAGGAGGAGAGACCAAAAGGGCTCTGAATTGTCTGCCTGAACCTGACACATACCACCTTTATCCTGTAGTTCATTGATCAGAACTTCAATCAGACGATCTTAAATAATTCCAAACATAAATGACTGGATATATGGAAATATTTTCTTTACTGCTTCTCCTCTCCTACTGACCAGATAATCCTTTCATATGGTGATAGAGTTTGTTTTGTTTGCCAAATTAACAAAATAAAGTAGTTTAATGTCTGGAACGTATTAGGCACTCTATATGTAATTGTTGAGTGTCACTCAAGAAAAACTCAAGATAAAATTTAGGAGGTTCCACAATTTTTTGATAATTATTTCACTGAGAAGTGACCTGTGTGTCTCTTGCAATCTATCCTAATGTAAGATAATAGGCCTCAAAAAATGACATGTGTTTAAGAAGTCAGCAGTTTTTAATATCTTCTCAATGCATTCTGAGATTGACAAAACAGTTTAATCTCAAAGCAGCCATGTTGAAAGGGAGTCCAGCCGACTATTTAGAGTAGAGGAATGGAGTGGGGGGAAAAGAAAAGAGACAAGAAGGAGGTAGGGTAGAAGGGAACGAAGAGAGAAAGGGGACAGAGAACTGGATAAATTTGACTAATAGCAAAAGTTAAGGATAGGTTTTTTAAATGTGTGCTTAATAGATGAAAATGATATGTAAGCAGCACACCCTCTTGGAAAGTTACCCCTATTTGTGTTTTACATTTTCTTCTGAAGTGGAAGATAAGGGGTCCAGAATGAGGGCTTCAAGTGTGACTAGATGTTAAGGAGTCCAAAGAAAGAATCAATGTATAGGAGTAATTAAAATTCCTGATGCTCTGACAAGATGTATTCCCAAAGAGTTGTTCATGAAACATGATATATCTGTATCTGTATCTGTATCTGTATCTGTATCTGTATCTGTATCT